>CM040239.1:20698047-20742119 GCA_022545495.1 Chrysanthemum lavandulifolium | reverse complement strand
AACTAGTTGCACCCTATTTGAACCCGAGCTTGTAAAATATTTTATGAGCGTAGCTCGAGCTAAAAGCATAAAGCTAGAAAAAAGCTCGAGTGTGAGCCTTATAAATCTAAACGAGCCGAGTTCGAACTCTGATATGTCATTTCCACCGAGAGGAAATACAATAAAATTGAAGAAAAAACGACACCAGTTTAGGACATGGGCCACTCATACATGTTTGTGCTTTGGGTCTTTTTATTTGGGCTTTGGGCCATTTGTTGTGGGCTGCATGTCTGTGCTTCGCCCTTTGTATTCTTAGCATTTCTAAACACAAAATATGTGCTGAAAGAGATATATCAATGTTGCTTGCAAGTAAACAAATTAATGTCATTCTCATCAATGTTTCATTACCCTTTAAACTCATATAGTATTGGTTAAGTTAAGCTATGCATAAATGTTAAACTAATTATGATATTAACAATTTTTTTTATTGATATACAGATAGATTATATACTATTACACACATTCTTTACAAAGCATAGATTTAACTAGTTGGCTTTTCATAACAACAAACATAGGACTGCATATGTCGTATCCGATAGCTCACCTCTAGAAGACATATGGACAGATGGGTTACTAATCTTTCAAAGATGTCGAACTATCTTTTAGTGGGGGACACTTGCCACTTGTGATCCAGATTTTTCGAACTATCTATGCACTTGCAATCATTGCAGAATAAAACCTGGACCCTTAAAACTGCATATGTCTATATTATTAGGCTGAAAAACTCGCATAAATCTTACATCTACAGTTTCTCAGCAATAGGATTTAAAACGCAGTTGAGGGCTGGGTTATACCAACATATAGCGCTAACCCAAATACATATTGTTACGTGCACATCTCTCTTGGCTTCTCAAGTTTGCCTATATGCTAAATCAGTACTTTTAACAATTCTCTTATGGAAACTTTTCTATACCCTTTTCAGTCAACGATTCTATCACATTCAACTACCGTTCAAAAAAAAAAAAGAATATCTGCAAGAAAAAACTCACTTTCTCCGTATTTGTTTTGGCGGATTACTTGTTCAAGACTAGATATTTATATAAACAAGATATGACATTAGAAAAAGTCATTTTCCTTTCAAGTATCTATCTTATATGAGTTAAGTGTAAATCTATCTATATGCTAACACGCGTGTAAATAAAAATGTCTTTGATACTAAGTTGCTAACATCAATATATACCCACAGACATGTACAAACACCCATCCATGTGCGTACAGCGTGCCAGCATAAACACAAATATATGTCGCGTATGTGTTTGTTAGCATACGTCTCCACTTCCTTTAAGATTATGCTTTTCTTAGGACTCGGGCAAAAGAGACATTGTGCATCAATCCATGAGTTAGGCCACTGATAGCCGACCAAAAGTATTCGAAAGAAATGAACGCGACCATCATATCAATACTTATCTTGTTCAATCTGACTCACTTTCGATTTTATAGATTTAACCTAACTACAACTTGGAATTTTCAAATCTGTACACATAACTTAGTTTAGTTTTCATAATCTAGCTTCATCCATTTTTCATGTTTCAGTGAAAACAATTAAGATGATCATATATCTTCACTTATATCTCGGCTTTATATTAATATTTGATTGATGTAACACATAACAAAATGCCATTCAAAAAAACAATATAAGAAAGTAAATTAAACTCTTTTAAAAACAGATGAAATATCATTATCTCTTCTATAGTATGCTTAAGTACCTTTAACTCGAGCATCTTAATCGTATTCCTAAAAAAGGATGATGTGAGTGATCATATCTTGTTAATCACACCGGCCTATCGTTTTTATGTTGTATACCTATACTTATGCGTATTTACTTACGTTTTAAATACTTCAGCGTATCGTATGTAACATTTCATTTTTGAACACGTGTCGTTACAAATATATACATCGGTACTTAGAATTAGTCCTCACTTACAATATATATCTCATCTAGAGATATCATAATTGTCCCAATTATTATTCAAATCAGGTAATTAAATTTTTCAAAGGGTAATAAAGTCGATTTGTACCCTTACTATAAATGGAAAGAAATGCAACGAATGTGGTTTATTTGTGTGGTCTTAAGATAATGATTCTATTTAATAGATGACAACTCAATGGTCCCAGAAGTCACTCTATCGATTAGCAATGACAAGCACACAATTACTGTAATAACTTTATTTTAAATAAATGTTAATATTGAAAAAAAAACTAAGGTTGTTTTATATTTCTTATTTTTATAGAGAAAAGTATTTTTTTAAAAGATATTAACTATATTATGGTCTAATCTTTCACGTAGTTACTTTATAACATAAAATGAGTATATATAATTATATATATATGTTTTGGTACATTGAATCATACTTTGAAGTTTGAATGTAAGACATGATGGCCATCATCTAAACATATAGATTTTTATTATGTCACATCTTATGAAAAAGATGATACTTATCAGTTACTACATATTTATTTCTAGATAATTTTTCTAAACAGAAACCATAAAATATCATGGATATATTGGAATGAGATACTATGTTGCGGATATATTAATACTCCCTCCGTCCTAAAACAAATATCTACTTTTAAATTGGAAAGATAAACATCTTTTTTTTAACAACAAATTACTTGATGATGAATTGATTGAGTTTTATTGATTTTGAAGATACTTTGTTGCTTATCTAATCTAGCATGGCATAAGTATTTATGAGATGTATGATACTAATTTGAATATGTTAGTCAAATATGATGTAATAAACAATCAAACTAAATATTAAAAATAACATTAATCACTCCAACAAATAGCTTAATAGAGCAAATACTTCACATCATTGTTGGAAAATCATTTGTTACAAATAAAAAGTTATTTGTGTAGGAAACACACTACATCTAGACAAATTTTATATACTTATACATGTTTCAAAAACACTTGTATCAATTAAATACGAAGAGTGGGAAATAAGAAAGAAAAAATGTAATACAATATAATTCGTGCACTACACTTGTTATACGTGTTTGTGAAACTATTCTGTAAAAATTATGTGGATGTAGCATTTCTTTCACGTGTGTAGTCACTTTTGCAGTATCTAGATTAAGTTTCAATAATCCTATAAAAAACGAAACTAGATTGGAGTTATCGATATTTATTAATAGCAACACTAACAAGAAGCTAAAGAAGTGAAAGATTGCAACAATCTATGACAACTTTTCTAGAGTTATATTTGCTCAAACTTGAATAAATTGGTGCATACATACATCAACATGTTATCAATAAACATTTTTGGATCAAGCAAATGGTAACTTTGTGATCGTTAGGATCATAAAGGTACATGTGATCACCTACACATTTGAATATAGAATAAGTTCATGAAACTTATAATAATCTCCACGTTTCTTTACTATTAAGGCGTCAAGTTGTAAAGGACAAAGAATGTTCAAGTACTGCTATCTTTTAGGGTTTTGCAAAGAATTGAAGAAGAACGTATCATCAAAACCATCCGAAAATAAATAAAATACTTCACATGAACTAACTTTTTATTTTGGATCGAACTAAGAAATTATCATTATATAAGAAAACTAGCACGGATCGAGCAATAGAGGATTACAATAGTTTTCTACATTATGATAAACATATAAAACTTCCAAATCCATATAATATAAACAAAATACTAGTTAATTAGCCAAAACAATATAATCCAGTTTTCATAGGATCATATTTAATTAAAAGCTTCATAACCAAATTATCACAAATAGATAGTTAAATTTCACATAATATTAATTTGCCTCTCTCTACATATAGTTGTGTTCTATATCTAGTCTAGCTAAATTAAGCACTGCTTAAGCAAATATATCATCCATTGCATCTTACACCTAAGTTTGGTATCAAATTCACACCAACTGTAGACCATTCTTGTCTTACCAAAATTAACAAAAAATTGATAACTTCATATGTAACTTCAAATTCGATTCATACCCCTTTCCCCAAAACCATCTACGCGTACCAATTCATGTCCGGTAATTGATACGGCTGCCGGTAAACACTTTGATCACCTGATGGAACCACCATTGTTTGATTGTGAAGTTGTGGCATTTGGCTAAGTAGACTTAAACTCCCCATTGAACCATCATTTTCCTCCGTCTTGGCCGTCATTTGTGTCTCCATCGAGCTTCCATTGGGGTTGGAGTTCATCATCGTGTCGAAAAGAACGTTGTTGTGTTCATGATTATCTGACATTGTGTTATACCCTGAGTAGCCTCCAGAGATTTCATAATCCCTGGTGGATGAATGGCCTAAACATCGGGAAGGTGCTAGCATCTCGCTCATGGCGAGATCACTGCCACCTCAAGGCTAATATCACCATCCACGGTCTTTGTGTATGGCTCTTCCTATAAATTCGACATAGAACCCAATCATCCAACTGCAATTAACCCAACCAAACACTCATAAGTCACAGGTCATAGCAAATATATCTTTAACTTTAGGAACAATTTTTAAAGCCTATACTATCACCAACTTTCCATTTAATCAAATAACATTTACAATATAACCTAAGATCATAAGTTAAATAATAGAAAACCCGTAAATCTAATACCCATTTCATAAACTTCATCAGCTACATGTAAGAACCACAAATTTTATAAAATATCGAAGCAAAAAATATAGTTACCCTTAAAGATCCTTTATTCTTTGCAGCTTCGAAACCAGGTGGTTTGCTTATCATTTTATTTTCCATAAGTCGATACTCATGCATGATCCAGTTTGTCTTGACACCTTTAGGTGGTTTACCTCCATAGAATACAAGAGCTTTCTTCACACCAACTTTGTGTGTACCTCCAGCCGTCATCACCGGTTTATCAGTTCCCGTGGCTTTCCAATACCCCGATGTAGCTGCCCTATTTGGCCTAGCTCCGTTCGGATACTTCCTGTCCCTTGGACTAAAAAAATACCACTCTTGTTCACCAAAAGCCGCCTTGGCTATTCGCCCAAAATAACGAAATAAATTTAGAAAACCCTAATCAAACTAAGACAACAGTTCATGAATATATTTATAGCCCCAACTAAAAAAAGATTAAAAAAATTAAAAATCATTACACTACTATACTAATTAGATTATCAAAAACCAACAAACATGTTTGGAGTTTTTTTTTTTAATTAGTTTTTATGAACAAGTATATTTCACACACTTTCCATAATATTTAATTATATATCCACCTTAAACATAGACACTTTAAATTAATAAAATAAAATATAATAATATAGAAAAATATTATATTAACTTTATCTATCTCTATAACTATTTGCTAGTTCTTATATATATATAATCGTTCGAAAAAAATCTCTATATTTCTTGTATTGTGTCCAACTAGTACTATGCTGTTCAGAAATATATAATACCTGGCAGCTCCCATGGATCAAACTTATAAAGATCGATCTCGGCTATGATAGCCGCAGGAATCGGGACAGATTCCACTTTTTTCTTAAGGTAGTGAACAACTAGCTCTTCATCAGTCGGGTGAAACCGAAACCCTGGTGGCAGATGAGGGTGTTGCGAATTTGTAGATGAATCAGCACTCTCCATAGCTAGAACAATATTCCGATCACCGCGTAACCTCAAAAATGATTAGAAAAGGTTGCCGGCATGCTACTTATGTAGACAAAAAGAGAGGAAATTATGGTTAAAGGAAGATAATAAGGTGAACAAGTGTGAAAAAGTTACGGACCATTAGTTATTGCCACCCCCCTAAAATGTAATGTTAGGAATATACCCTTCTAATATTTTTATATTTTTATTCTTTTATTGTAAAACTGTGAAAGAAAAATAGTGAACATAAAATATAAAATTTTACAAGTTAAAAGTAGAAAACACAAAAATACTGAGCATAAAATCATAAAATCTTGTCTTTCTCTGTTAATAAAGTCGGTAAAATTGTAAAAAAATGTGAAACATAAAATATAAAGTTTAATGCTCAAAAGTAGGAGAAGAAAAAAAAACAGAACAAAAGCGGGTTATAGTGCACAAAAGTTATCAAAGTTCAAAAAATTTGTCACTAGGTAATATAGTTTCGTTTGTTCATCCAAGGTTCTTGACTTTGAAATTTTGTTCACTTCGAATGGTCAACTTATAAAAGTGAATGTTCGGGTTATTGAGCTTTAATTTTGTTCACTCAAGTTCATGAACTTATCAAAAATATACATCCAATTTACTCGGACTAACAACGAATTTTCGAAGTGTATGCTTACCGAAAGTTTAGTAACCTAACTGAACAAAATAAACTATATTACCTGGGGACAAATTTTTGTAAACTTTAGTAACTTTTTGTGTCTGTAACAAACAAAACTATCAAAAACTTTTTGTCATGTAAATAAAGCGAGATATAAAAGGGGTAGGAGAGGTGGGGTCGAGTTAGCAATAGTATAACCCATAGTTGTTAAGATCTGGATCACGATCTTGGGATCTCACGATTTTTACGATCTTCTAAAATAAAACGATCTGGATCCTCGTGGGATTTTAACAAAGCTTAATATTTTATAAGATACCGATATTGACCATATAATCTTAAGATCTAATCTAATCCAATCTTATTTTTATTGTCGAATCACAAACTTAAAAAACTAAAAAGTTATAGGTTGTTTTATAGAATTTAAAAAATAACATGTTAATCTTCCTAAATATTTTATATTCATAATTTAAGGCAATATTTTTATAAAATATTTATATTATTTTGTGTGTATAATATATATAATAATGCTTAGATTTGAAAAATATTACAATGACTTTTAAAAAATAATATTATAGTAAAATTTTATGATTTCATTTTAATTTTACTATTTTTATTTTACAAAAACAAAATTGATTCTTAATAGGATCCCGACCTAAAAAACTTTGATACAACCCTATACACTATGGCCAGGTGAACCCCACATGATCATGTGTATACAATGTTAATACTATGATTATGTTTAACAAATACGAGTAATATAATGACACCTAATAACATAAGGATAGATTAGTCATTTTGTATTTTGGGTGGCTGTAAAATTTCGATAGGGTTTACGTGTGTAGAGAATGATGACGTAAAATTTTGATAGGGTACTTTTGGGGACTAAAATATTAGCCAATAGTCTTGTGACACGATTTTTATGGAACGACACGTGTCGCACGTAGAACGGATGACGGCTTGAGACCCACAAATGAGATATTTTGTGTGTGGCTGGATATTTCTGAGTAGAAAGCGATAATTGTTTTTTAAAAAAGTTTGTGGCTAAGGTATTTTAAGAACAAATTGACTCATAACTAGTTGTATAATAATTAATATACATGGCTACAAATGAGACATAGATTGTGTTTGACTAAAGGGGTTTATAGAGCTTAAATTTCAAAAGCTTATTTATAAGCTTCTTTTGACGTAAAGTTTTATAAGAGAGCTTTTGAGTTATAAGGATAAACTTTGAAAATGAGGTCGAAATTTTTATAAACTTGAATATAAAACGTTGATATCAAATTCTTAATTCTCGAAAAAAAATCTAATATATACATATGTTAATTTAATTATATATTATTTTTAGTAATTTTATAATAATAAGCCCTAATTTAAACTAATTTGCCAAACAAGTTTATGAAAATAAAATTTTTAGTTTTGACTTAAAATATAAGCCCCAGCCCCAAACATACCCATAAAGTTATATCTATTTCATTCATTCCTGACAAGTGTAATACAATTATTCTCTTTTTATTCTTTTCATCAGCCACCTTTTAAAATACACCAATCAAATTTTTAGGTTTAAATTTAAGTTCATATTTTAAGCATATAAATATTTTCCTAATCGTATTGTTTTAATTTTTCTAAATATATATAATTTTTTTAACTTTAATCTTAAGTACTCTCTCTGTCCCAAAATATATGTCTATTTTAATATTTTGAATTCAACTTTAACCTTAAATATTTTTTATTATACAATAATTGATGCAAAATATATAAATGGATTTGGTTTTAAATGTATTTTCATTGTTATAATTTTCATCAAATATTATATAATACAAACAAAAATATTTAAGGTCAAAGTTAGATTTAAAAAGTCAAAATTGACTTAAATTTTGAGACGGAGGGAATACTTTTGTTATATAATACTTGATAAAAGTTATAACAATGAAAATACATTTAAAACTCAATTTATTCATATATTTTGCATCAATTATTATATAACATAAAGGAAAAAACAGTTAAGGTAAAAGTCAAAAAAGAAAAACTACAAAATTCAAAAGAGGACAAATATTTTAAAATAGACAGTAAAATATTGAGAAAATGATGCATGGTGTCCATATCATTTGGATAATACATGGGGTATGAAATTCCAAATGGTTGCTATGTACTATTTGTTAATTTTATCTTATTGTAACCTAAAAAATATGTATAAATACGAAGTTAAACGATTGATAATATTCAAGTATTAATTGAAAGAGTGATTTGAGCATATTTTCTGGATTTTTCCCTTGTATCTTTTATAGGATCTGCTCGATATCTTGATGAGACATGTCTCGTTATCATGCATGCTTAGCTTTAAGCATTATGCGATATGTACTCGATCTTAGGTGATTGAGCAACTCACTATTATTGTGGCTTGCACAATGTTTTGATGGGCAAATAATTAAGGATGCATCTCATGCATGCGCGGTAATATTATCATTTCACGACTACGTCTTTTGGGTTTGAGGTTAAGGCTTCAAATATAAAGTGTAAATAGATCTCGGACGATATAACCTTTTAAATTTCATTATAATCCGTGTAAACCACTTATTCATTAGAGATTAATACAATATGACATTGTCACGTGCATTGGCGGAGGTAGGTGTTGGGATTTTAGAATCTAGTTAACCAAGTAACGCAAACGAGTACGTAGCAGAATTGGATCTAGTTTATGCAATTTGGTTAAACACATAACTAATAATCAATAATAAATAAAAGGATAAAGAAAACTAACCCTCGTAGTCAACTGCAAATAAATAACGAATAAGAAACCAAGTGTCTAAAATAAACACCTCTACGAGTCCACACATAAACACTTAACCACAATTACGTTCGATTAAGCTAGTCGAGAAAGTTTACCCAAATCAACCCTTGAATACTAGAATACCACGAACAAAGAAAACCGAGAACAAGTCTTCTACTTCCTGTCCGAGAACACAACTTCCGCCGAGAACCTTACATATTATTAGAGATCGAACAAAACGTGTCCGATGTCTTCTACCCTTCTGTCCGAGAAATCCAACGACTAGAAAAACCAAACCTTGTTGTTGAATCTCGTTCAACCAGGAACTTTAGAACAAGTATTCCAATCGTACCAAACACTAAAGCTTCTTGGATTAAATCGAACGCAATCTTAGGGTTTAGTAAAACCTAAGAACCCTAATCGGATACAAGTTGAAAACCCGATCGGATGTAGGATATTAGGGAAGTGAATCAATTGTGAATTGGTTGGTTTAGGGATAGTAGAATCGTTAGTTTAGATGCAAGGGTGTGTTTGTATTTATAGATTTATAACCTTAGATGTACTTGGACTCAAACTTGAGCTCCAAGTAATAAATCCAAACACCCAACCAATCACATGTCGTCTAGGCCCAAGGCTCAACATGAACCGACCCAAGTTTGAAAGAAAAACAACCCATGGGTCGTGTATAATGATCGGGTATCATGCATGCAAACCGGGTCATGCAATATTCAAGTAATAACGTTTATATCGTCTTCTCGTGTTTAACGTGTATGTCCCATTCCACACAACTTGAGTCGTTTTGCGTGTTTAACTCCATGAAACCCGATATGGAGGGGCGCATGGGCAAGTGCCTCCTACCAAAATAGCCTATGTAAATAGTTTTATTTTTTAGGTGTATTTTCGTAAATTTGTCCCCATATATTTTTTTTAAAACTCACCCCCTACCCCTTTCTTCCGAGAATTACTTTCTGGCTTTGTCCCTGGTTACGTGCATAGTTATTTTTCATCTAAATGCGTATTTGTTAGAGATTTATATATCATGTTCCTATGCTTATTTAACTCGACGTGTGTATTTGTTAGAGACGTGTATCGTATTTGTAGTATTTATAAAGCTTGTATGAACACATTTTGAATTTTTTCCATGGTTTGTAAAGGAGAGGAGTCAATTAATTTGATTACTTTATCACAATCACATCAGGAAAAGAAAATGTGTTTTCTACTATACTTTATTTAAACAAAAAATAGTAGAATCATGGATTTTCCAACATAATGTCATTTTATGTTTTACAGGGTTCAATGACCAACAACTATGACTAAGATCCTTAACATAAAAACACATATATACTTCGTATGAAAGAGCTAAACAATTGTAGGGTGTCTATGGGTGTCTTTGTCAAAAGTAGCAGTGAGTAGTAATGTTTCATTTCGTATTCACCATGTTTTCAAGATTGAAAAATGAAACTTTCACAATAAATAGTAAAGTTCATCGCGCTCCTTTGCCAAACGACTACCAAAAATCAAAATGCTCATTACTCATCACTCATCGCTCTAAAAAGGTCCACGCCGCTTAACATACCTTATATATGGAGCTCATGAACCTGTTCAACGATTGCTATCAGATAATTGCCATTTTTCGACAACTATAAAGTAATTCAGATTATGTAATTTTTTTTGAACTTATATGTAATTGATTCTTGTGTTAATTGTATGTTTTTGTGTCACTTTCTCCCTTTACACGATCACTAGCTAGCTAGTGCTTTCGAATTATATCAAGTGATCAATAGAAACTACTATCATAGCATAAACTTTGTTGTCACTTTTGTTTTATTAGTTTGTGGTACTTAACACGAACACATCTCCATACGTACACACACCACAAACGTATATATAAAGACAGATACATGCTCACACTTGATCTTTTAGCAAAACACATACAGATCATCATCGTCGTTGACCACCATCATCGGCCACATTATTACTCTTTACCGCCGCATAACATACATACTACAAGTATTTAAATTTATTTATGTGTGTATAACACAAGGATGAAACCAAGACACAAATTGTGTGTGCATTTATAAAAAGTTATACAAGGGCATTTAGTAAAAAATGAGGTTTTTACCGATAATTAAAATTACGCCGTAAAATTTCATGGGTGTCCCGAGACCCACCCTGGTTCTGTCACTGTAGAGACATGAGGCGATATATGCGGCAAAATATAAGAGGGAAGCACACATGTTGTATGTATGTAAATGTTGTGTAACAGAATCTCATAACATACATGTGACCTAAACATATGCATTCTGTTTGATGTAATTATCCATATATCTAATTATGATTTTATCATAATTTTTGTTCTAATAACATTAGCCAATTAGTTACTACTTATACAGTAGTACTAAATTTCAATTATACTTTTATTATCTACTAATCCGTAACATTTAAGATATTAATTGGTTCTTTAATTTTACTACCAACATGTAACCACTTTATACGCTATCTTGTTGGCTTGTTGCAATAGATATGATTAACAAGACACGACGTATACATACATAATCATGAAAGATTGAATTAGGGTTTAATCTGTTGGCGTTTTTTAGTGGTCAATAGAAAATATGCGATAGAGGAACCTTTTGATCGACATATTGCACGAGCTATATAAGTTATGTATTTGAACACGAAACCACCTAATCAGTTTTTGACTTAAGGAAATGATGTTGACATGATTAAACAAGAATCAGTTCTAGCTTGTTGATCATGGTTCCATCCGATAATTCTAATGTAAGAAAGCTTTGAGTCGTATTTTTTGTAACACGTTAGTTTATGACTGATAATCCTGATATCAAACCAGTTTTCTTAACACTAGTGGAAATCACAATAACATTATTACGATGCTGGTGCAATATATAGAGATTCCGTTACACCCTTAATTTGCGCAAGGACACATAAATTTTATCCTTTTTTTAACAACGAAAAATTCTAACAAGATGCTATAAAAAGTGGAAATTACATACGAGCACTAGCGGGATTACAAATCCAATCAATCCATCAAGGATTGAACAACGAACATCTGATTAAAGTTTTGGGTCTTCATCACGTATTAAATCTTCATCTGTGTTTGTAGTTTCTTCTCACCAATATCATGTTAATTTTATTTCTTGTTTGAACTAAATTAACTCTTGATGTTTCTACTATGAAATGAATATATGACTAACCTTCTCAACTAACATATGAGAAAATAATACTAGGAAAAATAAGTATCGTAGGGAGTTAACAACTAACAAAATAATTTAAAAGTGGGGTCATTGAACCAAAATATACCAAACAAGATAAAATTGGTGGTGCTTAGACTAATTAAGTAAGTAGGGTATCATTCATACATAGCCTTTTAATTACGCGTATTTAATTATCTCTTTCATTTCGTTTAACCATTTAAAAGAAAAGAAATCCATGAATAACATAAAAAAGTACAAACATGGTTTCTTTGGGTATTACAACATTTGGTTTTGTTGTGTCAAAGATAATCAACCTTATATTGTGTGTTTCTTTTTGGCGAAAAAAGATATAGTTAAATTCAATCAACTTACTACTCAAATATTGTTCACTTTAGTGAGTATAATTCCTAAAGTTGCCTCTACCAAGTATGGTGAGCTTGACGGTGTTCACCGTCGAAAATTTAGAGAAACGTTTCCTCAACAATGAAGCAACGAGTATTGCCCAACAAGAAATGAGGTTGTTGAAAATGCTTCATTTCTTGCTATGATGTTATAGTGCATGTAGTATGGTCCAATCCATCTTAGCTAGGGGGTTCGTTTTAAGGTTTCGGAATAATTCATTGTGTTGCTTTAAAACGCAGTTTTAGTGTCTTTTCTTAGTAAGTAAGGTATATGAATTAAAAGCTTGTTTGTCAACGAGCTTTTATCTTTTCTTAATGATACTTAAATGCTACATATAGGCAGTGGCGGATCCACGATTTTAAAATAGGGTATGCACCATAAGCCAAAATGGCAAAATGACGGGGTCGCGTAACGGGTCAAATTAGATTTGGGTCGGGTCGGATCGGTTAAAATGTAGCCGTGTTATCGTATGTCTATTGAAACTTGTTAATCCTATAAAACCCTTTGAATGCGTAGCTTAATATAACTATATGACATGAGGATGCTTCTCGCGTACAATATGTAAATCATTATTCATATGTAACTATATGACATGAGAATGCTTCTCAATAATATGAAATCAATATTAACTTGCTTTCAATTTTTTTATCCCTGTACATATATAGTTTTACATATGATATATTTTAAACGCCAACTATATGAATCTTTGATTGAAACTAAAATTATAAATTTCTATATGATAAATGGTACAAGACACAATTACTACATCTTAATATTTGAAAAAGAGATTTGCTTGTGTCTTATTAAACTAACTTGAGCAAAAAAAAAAAAAAATAGTATGCGTACACATCTTAATTTTGACTAGTGGCTAAAAAAGTGAAGTGTAGAGTTACGGTTATCAAAGTCTTTCTTGGGATGTTAAAAGTTATTAAAAAATATTAATATATTTGTAAAAGTCACTTCTTCTTCAACTTTGTAGAAGAAAAAATAAACAAAGGATCTAAACACTAAACAGAGCAAGGTCGATCTATCTACATGAAGGATGTAAATACTGTTTTCTTCCTCTTTTTTGTTCATCAGTTTCAACATAGCATCGTCAGGGTATACACCTTAATTTTTTGCTCAAATTTTGGGTGCACTCTATGTAAAGATCACCATGAAAGCCAAATATCAAATTTTCTTACACTATTACCAGGGTTTCACGGGCATGCGTGCATACCCTATGGTAAGTGTAGATCTGCCTGCATATAGAAAGCATTTTTTTGTTAGAATTTAGCCTTTTCACAATTTTACACTTTATAATTACATATATAACTATCTTACCGAACACTTTTAGCTAGTTTTGCACTTTTGCCAAACACGCCAAAATATACTCCAAAAAGCTGAATTCATCACAACAAAATCTTTTTTAACAAAGGGTTAGCGACACATTTGACCTCACCGATCATTTTAGAAGCAAAACACCACTGTTATACTTAAAAGGCTTTATTAGTCGCCAGTCGGCATTTCATCATTACCTAAAGCTTATAAGTTTGGCAAAACAATCTTTATATTTCTATACCAATATACAAATACGATTTTTTCAAGAAAAAAAAAAATCTCTGCTTCATAGTGAATGTTTTTGTGCACAATTTATTTGAGTCAATTCTATGGGCCAGTAAAGTGGCAAACCTAAAGTATAAACAGTGCATACTTAAATGTAGGCCCAAATATCTATTTTACAGCTTTTGTGGGCTGGTTCATGTGTTTTAGTCCATTTTTAAGTAGGCAAAGTAATCAACACAAAATAGCTTTTACACATACAAAATTATCAACATTCTCTTTGAAACTACTGCATACACAAACAAAATAATCAACACAAAATAGCTTTCAATATTTATTTAATAAATTAATTTGTCTGAAAATTTTGTCTACAAACAAAAATAAAATACGTAATGTTTAGTGAAACAAATGTAACTTCTTTTTTATAAAATGACTGTTTTACCGTAATATAATTTCATTGAATCCATCTTATAAATGGACATGGATCGGAACTTAACCTAATACAATACTTCCGGACAATAGTAGAGCAAATAAAATATTCACATATTAAAAAGGAAACATTTAAGATATTTAAACAAAAGCTTTCGTGAATATGCCATGTAAATTACCAAGTATTTGAGTTCTCAAAGTCCAGCTTTTGAATCTTCTAAAATCTCATGTTATACATTTCATTAGTTTTCATATAAAACTTCTTAGAATGCATATTTTGTTATCAAGTTTTTTTTACCCTGGTATACATAGATTAGTTTCTTTTTGTTTTTCACAAATATTGTAAATGTGAAGGTATATATGCTAGTAACCATCATGATTTTTCAAAAATCAAACGCATATCATAAAGGGTGTGTTTGGCGTAAAACTTTTTGGAATATTTAGGGCGATGAGCGTGGCGTTGGCGTTGTGATTTTAATGTTTGTTTGGCGAATAGCAATTAGTTTACCTATTATTTTGAATCTTGAGCAGTAGCGTTTAGAAAACTTTGAGCGTTTAGGGTTGTTTCTGGCATTATAATTACAACTACAACTACGTTATCAAACGTTTTAATAAAAAATCATTCTTATTCACAACCAACGCTTCATTACTACTACTACTACTGCTATTTTTATCAAACAAACCCAAAATTTGTCTAATTCAATTTTTTTAAAACTACTAGATTGCAAATTCAAATTATATCTCAAAAGTGGCTATTGTCATACTGGTACGTGTTTAATATTTAAAAAAGAAGAGAAAACCATTAACAAAAGAGTTAGGGGTGTTTGTTTAAGCTTATATTGCGGGCTAACGTGGTTTGCTGTTTATGTTTCATAAGCTTATTTTTTGTGGCTTATTTTGACACTAAACATTATGACATGATAAACTTATGGAAAAAAGCTATAATTTATAACATCTTTCTGAAAAAAGCTCGTTATCTTCTGTCTCTTGACTTATTATCATGTCATAGCTGTTTACATTTTATTCGTTTATTTTTTTCCGTTTTTATCCGTTTTAGTAAATCGTCCATTTTTATCCGTTTTCGTTTTAATCATGGGATAAAAGCAGATAATAACGGATAAAAACCGTTTGTATTATCCACGTCAAAATGGATAAAAGCGAATAAAAGCAGACGGAAAATATTACGGATAAAAACCTTTTTATTATCGCGTCAAAAGCGGATAAAAGCGGACAAAAATAACCGAATAAAATGAAAGCGATTATGTATTATGACAATAAGTGAAGTAGATAGAGCATAATGAGTTTTTTTGTAAAGTACGTTATGAATTTATAGTTTTTTTCCTAAACTTATATACACCTCTATACGCCATAAAGTTTCGAAATAAGCTACAGTAAATGAGAAACACAAGCCGAAAACCAAATAAGCCATAAGCCCGATATATAAGCTTAAACAAACATCCATCTAATTCATGATTACCTAAACCTGATCAAAACAATATAAAGAAAAATCAACCAACAAAATTTCCATAACTAGAAATTAACCGAAAATTCAAGAAACCAAATACATTGTTTACTTTTCTCTACTATCTACATTCAACCAAACACTCCCTTTGACTTTTCCTACTCTTATCTTTGACTTTTAAGCTCATATTTTTTCCACCAAACTTCAAAAATCCACATCCCACCCCTCAAAGTTTCACCTATTTACACTCAACCCCCTCAACTTATTCCTTTTCATATATCTTCTCACTCTCTATAACCCGACCCACTGGATTGGGTCGGGTACCGAATAGCAAACGGGTCATTCGAGTTCGAGTTCACAAAGCTTTGTGAAAACAAATAACCCGAATTCTCCATTCTTTGACTCCTGATCCCGTTATCGACCTCATCGTTTGGTGATTTACCAAATTTCATTTGCATGTCGAATGTCGGGTCCATAGAGGATCCATTAGCATTGTTGTTGGTCGGGTCTTGTAACCCGAACGCAGCAATGCTAGCCCAGTCATAATTTGTGCTCATATCAACTTTTTGATCTTCATCCTCAATAAATGTTGCCTTGTTGTTTTGGAAGCTTAGATACTTGTCGTCCATAGCAGGAATTGTGTCGGGAAATGAGTCAAGAACATCGTCGATATGGGACGAGGAGGAGGATGATGAGTTATGGCTAGGTTCGTTTTTCGGACGTTCGGAAAACGTCTTTTCAGCACTTGAATTCTTCTTGTAGATGCGGCATAGCACCCAATCATCCAACTGTACCAACAAGAAAATGCAACATTTGATAATTGTATACAAGTTATATAAACACATTTGAGCATATATTATCATAAACAAAAAAATTTATGAAGTATATATTCATAACATTAATAAAATGTAGTAGAAAACATACTGAGATACCAATAGCCTTTTGGAGTAGCGGTATGTGAGTTGTCTATCAACCTAAAAGTTTTGCGTTTAAGACTCGTTGGAGACATGTGAGATATGTGATGTAAGTCGTAAAATTTGCCGTTATAAAAAAATAAAAAATAAACTACTGAGATTCTATTACATTGTTATTTTAACTTGTGATAACAACATATAATTTTTTTTTAATACTTAATTATTTGTCAATTTTGGGTCATCAGCATGTTACATGTGATATAAATTTTAATAGCTAAACTTATATAAGGACAATAAATATAAATTTTAACAATTGAACCAAAGAGAACACAAATCCAATTTTAATAGCTCATAAGTCAAAATATAGTAAAATACCATAAATAAAAATGACCAAAAATATTATTACTGTAACAAGTTATTTAATGCCAATTTGTTATTCAATGCAAATTACTAAAATAACATAAAACCATCAATGCACACAATATATGCTGTAATAACCTCTTTTTTTTTTTTTTTTTTTTTTTTTTTTTTCATCTATTATTATTTTTTATCATAATATCATGTAATTTTGCATTAAAACACATTTCTTCCTGTAATACACTGAATCGACTAATCGAGCCAAGAATTTACTTACCCGAAGACTGTGACTCTTTTTCGGAGGCTCAGAAAGGCGATATTCATGCATGATCCAATTAGTTTTAGACCCTCTTGGAGCTTTTCCAACGTAAAAAACCAACGCCTTCTTAATCCCAACTTTTCGTCCTTCTGACATGATCACCTTATCAGTTCCGGTTGCTTTCCAGTAACCAGAACTGGCAACTCGATTGGGACGTGTCCCATTCGGGTATTTTCGGTCCCTTGGGCTAAAAAAATACCATTCCTTCTCACCAAACATCGCCTTGCCTATAAAAAAAGCATTACAAATAGATTATAAATAAATCATTATAAAAATAAAAGTTAAGAACTAAAAATCAACATGCATTCTAAAAACATGTTTGAAAATGCATGTCTCAACATGCTTTTCAAAACTGCGTTTTAGTTTTTATTACAAAATTATCGAAATGAAAGTACAGAAAAAAATATAAAGTTTGATAAGTTAAAATATTAAAAGACAGAAAACACGAAATATAAGATGATAAAAAACAGTATTTTCCTGTTTACAGACCGATAAAAAATAGAAAAAAACTTACTAGGTAATTCCCATGGGTCGAATTTATACAAATCGACATCGCCAATAATCTGTAGCGGAAAGTCATTTCCCGCGACTTTCCGACACAGATATTGGACCATGAGCTCCTCATCAGTAGGATAAAACCGAAATCCCGGAGGTAAGCTAAGTTGTTTCATTGGGTCAGTCACCGGTACCGGTGCAATCATATTTTTTGTTGAATATTTTATTGAGTTTATATGAGATGATATGAAATAAAATAGTTTTTTCTAAACTAAGGATATGGGCTTTATTTATAGTATCGACACAAGTAATTATGGTGGGACCATTTGGAAGGGTTAAAATGACAAGTAAACAACAAGCGGCAACCTTATCCAAAGAGGTTCAACAAAGGTTTTAGACCGTCCGTATAAGGGACGATTTGGACGGGTTTCCGCCCGTCCGTTCTAATAAGCCAGGACGTATGTGATTATCGAGCAGACCCAGGCGGAAATTTTTGAGAACTTTTATTATAAGTCGAAGTTGAAATTTGTATTTTTATGAACTTGTTTTGTCGAATGAGAGCAAGTTTAAGCGTATTATCGAAAATTCTTAAAAATGACATAATTAAATGAGTTTTTGTATATGTTAGATATTTTTATGATAAATAAGTAATTTATTATTCAAAAACCCACGGCTAATTTATGAGGCTAAAGTTTTAAGCTTCTTTTAGAGGCTTATGATTTTATATGTCTTTAACAAACAAGACTTATTTTATAAAATGACTTATTTTTAAAGCACATGCCTCATAAATCTTCCTAGAAACCCTTCGCCAAACGAAGCCTACGTCATATGTGCATGAAAATGTTTTATTTATGTTTTATGTTTTGTTTTTGTATTGTTGGAGTGAGTCATGAAGATTGATTGGATCTTTATCGTACAAGTGTGAGGTTAAAAATAGTAGCATGACACCATGACAAAGAAAAAGATATATGGGTAGTTTAGGAAATTTGAACAATTACACTTGTCAACAACAAACATTCGTACTATATAAATTGATTAAAGCCGAGGATAAAAAGGGTGACAAATATCATTTCCAAATCATTGTAACTACATACCATATGATTCAGAAAGTTGGTTTTGATTATTTAAGGTAAACTAGGATGAGCATTCGGGGCATGATTACAGTGGTGAAGAAACAGTAATTAAGCGGTCATGACAAGTGAGTAGTCAAGATTGGGTGATCTAAGGAAGTCCTCACTTATGGACCATGTTTCACGATCTTGAGTGATGAAGAGGAGGCGCAGTAGCTATTAATTATGAGGTTCGAATCAGGCCGGCTCGATTACATCCGGCCGTTACTCCAATGATAAATATCGTGTGGAGGTGACGGTTCCCATGAACGCCGTTATTAATCCCCACTACGCCAAAGATGGATCCGGTTAAGACAACGTTGTGCAGAGTGCGTAGTGGATGAGGGCTCATTGTTAGGGCAGATCGCGACTTAATCCAAAAAATGAAAACACCGTTAAAAAAAAAGGATGAGCATTTGGAGTCAAATTCTGTCATCGAATCAGAATTGTACTAGTATCGTATTAAAACGGTATCGAATCTTGATGCACGGTACGAGATCGGTATTATAAATCGAGCCAAAAACAAAATTCAGAACCATTAAACGGTACCGGTACCAAAACAAGATAGTATTGAAAAAATTCACAATACGTAAGTAGCCATGTTTTTTTAATTAAACAACTTATTTAAACACTCATTAGGCCATTTTCATGCTAAACAATAGTCATGTAAAATATAAAGAAAGAAACCAAATGTCCCAAAAATCTATTATAACAACTAGGGGTGTTATTCGGGTTGACCGTAGGGTTCGGGTCAACTCGAATCCGGTCAACTCGGTCGAGCTATAAAAAAATACCCGAACCCGACCTTGTTTAGAACTCGGGTCAACTCGGGTCGGGTCAATTCGGGTTCGGGTCAACTCGGGTCGGGTCAATCGGGTCGGGTCAATTCGGGTTTGGGGTCAACCCGAGTATTTTACATTGTAAAAGTGTTGTTGAGCCGGGTTAGTCGGGTTCGGGTCGGGTCAAGGCTAAAAATATATACCCGAACGACCTTGTTTAGAACTTCGGTCAATTCGGGTTGACCGATTGACCGAATATATTTTTGGACCCGATTGACCGACCCGAATTGCCTCGGGTCGGGTTCGGGTCGGGTCAGCCCGAATGACACCCCTAATAACAACTATAGATCTTTCATAAGCCCTCCAAAAAATTAAAGAAAAAGATAAGCGAGTTACACAAGATTAATTATTTTTTGTTGAACTTAGGTTTAGTTTGTTTATTTTTAACGATTTCATATGATTTTCATAGAATTTATAATTTTTGGAACGTTTATAAGTTACGATTATGTTGGTGATATTTTTATTTAATTGTTGGTTGCGTTTTCTGACACGTTGTGACTTGAAATTACTCGAAAATGCATGTTTTGTCCTTTTTGATGCTGACTCGGAAAAAATTCAGTACCACTAATTCGATACATATTGAGTATCAAATTGGTATTGTGCTCATCCATAAGGTAAACGCAACAACATACATTAAAGTGGATGGGTAAGGATCCAGTGAGAAGAAAACTTACAATGAGAAAATGAGAAATAACTATAATCGCATATTTGAGATGCATCAACTTGAATTAGATGCATCTCTATCCATTTAGATGCATCACAATTAGTTTCAAAAGTGATTTTGAGTGAAAACGATCTTAATTAATCTAAAAAAAATTTGACCATGAGGACGAAAAATACATAGGATTCGATCATTTGATGAAATCATCTAATATATGTATATCGTATATTTTTCTTTAGAAAATATATTATGATCATCTAAAAGATTAAGGATGCATCTAATTCAAATTGATTCATCTACAATGTGTAGTTATATTTATTTCTCATCCTTCTTATTTTAAAGATTCTTCCGTTTGATCCTTACCAAAGTGGATAAGTGATTTGTCACAAAATAAAATAAAAACTTAGGATCGTGTGTATATATATATATATATATATATATATATATATATATATATATATATATATATATATATATATATATTTTACTTAAATTGTTAAGCGTAGCCTTAAAGGTTATATCACTAATGTAGGCCTTCTAACTATGTTTAGAGAAAATCTTTTTCTTCAACACATAAAGGAACCTGTTAGGCTATATTTGGTGACACGACATATAAATTTTTGAATATTTTTTAGACGTGTATGTTAGTTTATTTCTAAAATATATATCGAATTCTTGTTCATCAAAATGAGCTGACAAAAAAGCATGATAAAGTGCTAAATTTACATGTCTAAAGTTTTAGAGTTTTAATCTATTTAACATGTATAGATATTGTCCAATTGCAATTCTCATTGTGTCATAAAAGTTGTTCCTTTTTTTTTTTTAACAAGCATACAACTTGTTAGTAACTTTACCACTTGTTAACGAGATATGCATCATGTGTATCGTCCTTTAAAATAAGAGTATTGTCATATGGGATTTGTTAAAAAATAGTGACCGGGTAATTTTTATGTTTATATATTACGTATTAAATGCACAATTATTTTAAATATAAAAATATAGATTATTTAATATGTCTTAAGCATTATACAGAGGCTTAGAAACCCTTGTTATACATATAGTTTTTAACGAGTGAGGAAAAGCCGCGATCAATGAGGTTCTTTTTAGACGTGAATGAAAGATTATTAATCTTAAAGGACTTGCTGCAACGACACTTAGACCTCGAGGGCTGTTTTGCCAAGTTTTGAAAGTTATTAATGCTAAAGGACTTGTTTATAACGACACTTGAACCTCAGGGCTTTTTCGTAATTTGCCAAACTTTATTAATGCTAAAGGACTTGTTATGAACGACACTTCAACCTCGCGCTTTTTTCGCGATTGCCAAACTTGGCAATTAATGCAAATGTTTTGCTACAGTGATGGTCCTGTGTTTTAGTATATATACTAATTTCTATAATTTAACTCTTGATAACCACAACATCTTTTTCATGTTTTTTTAACCACAACATCTTTATCATGTGTAATTCACTAATTAATCATGTGTAATTATTTTTTTTTCTTTTTTTGAACAGAATCATGTGTAATTCCCTAAAATCATTTTTCATTTTTCACTTTTCATGAATTTAACATTTTTGTTAAATAAAAAAATTATTTTGCCTTGAAAGATATTTTTCGTTGGCTAATCATTGTTGCAACATCTAATCAATAGTGCATGATGACCAATCCAACATTGATAAAGAGTGACAATTTTGAGGTCCTAATTAAATATGACGTTTATTTTGGAATATTGATCTTTTAGTGGTTTTTGTTTATTTGATTGATTAATTTCCCGGTTTGAACCTATAGATTCACATACATAAATCAGCACATTTTTCCTATTTTCTAAAAAGATTGACGTGATCACATCCGGCTTTTTTGCACCAAAAGTTCAGCTCATCCATCTCGCAATGCATCGAGTACTGGTGCGTAGGCATAACTAGAACATCCGGAGCTGAAGTAAATATATCTATAACACCTCGTATCATGTAGATAAAGAATAAAATTTGTTATATGTTTATCTTTTATCTTGAATGGATATATATTATTATAAAAAAACTAGTAAGGAACTAGCTAATTATATAAAAGATTTTAACCAATCGGTACAACTACAAATCTTATGACCCCTAAGTTTAGGCCAAGAAAACGAACATACGAATATTATCAAAGATATCACTTTTACTCATAGGATGAGAGCTAAAAGTGACGCTATTACGGAACCGCCAAATCAACCACAAAGAAGACGCGATAATGATGTACGAACGTAGAATTTTCTCTTTAGAAACATGCCACGAGCTCAACCAATCACACCAAAACTCGGACATTTTCAAACATCAATACCAATATCACACTCAAAGAAGATGTGAAGATTGGATTCCACGTAACTATTACAAGAAGAGATCACAGGGATTTCAATACACGAGATGAGAGGTTCAAGCGATAGAGTAACAGGTCCAAGTTCATTTTCCACATGAAAATGTTAACTTTTCGAGGGAGAGTTTTGTCCCAAGTTGTCGAATGAGCCAAAGAGGGTAAGAGTTAGGCGTCAATGTGGCGACGAGTCTCCCCAACTGAGAAAACTCCGTCGCAAGCAATCAACCAGACGCAATAGTCTTCAACGGAATTTGTGTCGGCATGGCTAATCTCGATCAGCATATCTCCCTAATAAGCCAAGTTACGAACGCCAAGGTCGGGTCTAGACCAATTCCAACGTCATTGCCCGTTTTCAATGCGATCAATGATTAGACAATTTGTCTTGTTCCAAACTATAGAGCCCGTTATAGCGAATATGTAGCGGGGTATCACCAAGCCAAGTGTCCTTCCAAAAGCGGATATGCATGCCACAACCCGCTTTGAAGCGAAGAGAGTTAGCCAGAAGAATACCGTTGGAGTGTAAGAAGTTAGAAGATCCAACTATCTTAGCCCAAATACCATTAAATTTGTAACCTTGTTGATCGAAACCCCCCTCTTGACCGTACAAAGCCTTGATAACTTTAACCTAAAGAGCTTGCGGATTAGAGTAAATTCTCCAACGCCACTTTTGAAGAAGAGCAAGGTTGAAAGACTTTAAGCTGCTAATGTTCAAACCGCCTTTGTCGAACAAAGAAAGAACATTTGGCCATTTAATCCAAGCAAGCTTTTTAGACTCTTGAGAGCCTCCCAAAAAAAAACGAGACACATGATCACTCCAAAGAATTCAACACAAATTCAGGAACTTTGAAGATCGAAAGAAAATAAATCCCAAGACTTCCTAGCACCGCATTAATTAATGTAAGACGACAACCTATAGAAAGAAAAATTGCCTTCTAAGAGGAAAGCCTCAAATGAAACCGGTCATGTAAGGTATTCCAATTGGATATCATGCTCATGTTAGAACTAATAGGCAACCCAAAGTACAAAAGAGGAAAGAAACCCGAGGCACAACCTTAATTATTAGCCATAAAAGAGACTTCGTCGTCTTAAACTCCTATACCATAAACGTTGGACTTGTGAATACTAATTCTGAGACCCGAGGCTAAGTAAAAAACCTGGAGGACACGTATAATGTTGTCCAAATCCAGGGCACTCCAATCGGTTGTAATCACCACGTTATCAACATAAAAAAGATGAGATAGAGTAATTTCAGGAGAGCCGATCTTGGCACCATGAATAAGACCTGAGCTAACCGCGTTTGAGAGAGCAAAGTGAAGGCCCTCCTAATGAGAATAAATAAGAAAGGCAAGAGAAGGTCTCCTTGCCTTAGCTCACATTTAGGAGAAAACATATGAAATACCAATATTTGCATGAATACCTTTTCGTTTCATTACACGTTATTTTGCCATATTATCGTTTGGCACTGGCAGTCTTACAAAAATAAAAAGTGATAAAAAACTACTAGTTGGATAAGTTATATATTTTTCACATCTTTACATTTCTTCGTAACAAATGTTTTGCACTACAACAAAAATTAACTTTTAGTGACTGTGATATCGGTGATAAAAAGTGTCACTAAGTTTAAATTTTAGTGACACTTTATAAAAATAAAGAAAACAAGTTTTTTTTTTTTTTTTTTTTTTTTTTTTACTTTACTGACTTTTTTTATATTTTTTTTCCTTTTTTTTAATTTACTGATTTTTTTTTTTTTTTTTTATTATTATTTTTTTTGAAAAATATGTGTTATGAAAGGGGAAAAATATCTATTTTTACAAATTTTTCTTTTTAATATACTCAGATTTTTACTTACTTCACATTTACCTATACTTTTTAAGTGTAAGGGAAAAAAAGAAAAAGAAAAAAGGATCGAGTATCGTATTTTTCTAATTTTTGTTGATATTACAATATTTTTGCGACCTTTTTTAGAATTTAGTGGCACTTTTTTTGTGTCATTATAAGACAATTTTCCTTAAGTGTTCTAAGTATCGATAAGTCTGCTTGTTATAGATTTTATTCAATTGTTTAATAAACTTAATATAAAAGCACATGTTATATTTTATAGACTAAAATACACCGTTGGTTCCTAAACTTGGCAGGACGGATCGCGATGGGACGAAACCCGCTTTTCATCGCCATAGGTCCAAACCTGGCCATCAAACGACTGATTCGCCCTTGACCGTAATTGGGACGGTCAAACCGATTTCTTCGAGGGTATTATAGACCATTCACTTTTTGACCCAACCTTCAACCAGGGGACCAATTGTGAGTATGGCTATTACCGTTTCTTCCACGATCTGCTGCATTTAATTTCGCGGGAACAAATACACCCACCAACAAACAACTTTGCCAATCACATAAAACCACATTATCCGAAGCGATAAGCGCAAATCGAAATCAAGAATATAAATCCTCATTTCGAACTCAAAAGACCAACCCAACTTTCAACAAAACCATGTCGATCGATCGTTTTACCAACATGCCGGATGAAGTGATCACTAACATTTTGAATCGGTTGCCTTTGTTAGAGCGGTGAGAACCTCTAGTTTAGCTAAACCGAGGTCCAAGTGGACTTGCTTACCGTTGTCATACTTGATGAGGATTTATTTTATTATTTAACATACGAGTTTGATGGTAGGCTTGTTACTAGATTCTTAAATCGACTTATGGGTCCAATAAGAAAGTTTGTCTTGTTTGTAGAGCCAAGATCAATTATTGGAATAGACAACTTTCATTATGAGCAGATTCATGAGTGGCTCTTGGTTTTGGTGACAATGGAATTGAGGAGTGATTATTACAAGCGGTATGGTGACTCGCCACGTTCCCAACCCAACTTTACTCTCGTAATGAGTTGAAATATCCGGTACTTAATGTTTGTGCTATGGCTACTTTGGAATATTTTCATTGCTTTCCAAATCTCTCGAGCTTAGAATTGATTCATGTCAATTTTCTAAGCGGATGCAGTTCAGGACTTTATTCTTTGGTTGTCCTCACTGGAGTCTCTTAAAATGAATACTCCTAGTACAAACGAGATGAGACTATGGGATATTGCAAAACTTGGTAATTTGAAGAAGTTACATTTGTCATTAGGTCGTTATAATGTTGTGACCACAATCACAACATCCGATATATTTCACCGACAAGACTTCAAAATCTTGAGACCCTTACATTGGATTTTGGTGATTGCGGTAAGAACAATTTCGGTTTACAAAAATAATTTAACAATGTTATAGAGATGTGTATGAAATGAAATTTAATCTGTGAAACTTCTTGTAGTTGATACATGAAGCTAATCCTAGGATGAAGGTGCCTTTGTTTCCTAATTAACCTTAAGTCGTCCGATGTCGATTTTGGGAATAGTGTTATGGTAGCGTTCACCATTGTAATGATTCGGTCATCTCCGAATTTGAAAATGTTGGATACGAGTAAGTGTAATCTTTGTAATGCATATGTATCAAATAAAACATTCCTAAATTGTCATGTTTGTGTATCTCAACACTATTTGATTTTCAGTCGCAAACACGCTTAGTGATCTACCTTGCAAAATTTTTCCTTTGTTGTAGACACAAACACATTCGACCATGGTCACCTGAGACGGTGGTGTTTCGAGCTTTTCCCGAGCGAGCATGAAATAACTTTAATAAAGTGTATACTTGCGTGTTCATGGTCGCTAAAGACAATCAATATCGTGCAAAGCGGCAGGAGTCACGATGGGAATGAAAATACCGGGAACAACTGGGAGTTGGCTAGGAAGTCGTTGAAACTCCACCGAGCTTCCCCACACCGTTGTAGATTTCTTTGACTTGTTGTAGTTTAAGTTTGGGTTGAATACCCTTGGACAATTAATGTTGCAAAATAGTTTTGGTAATTTTGTACAATAATTGTTTAAATGGTTTGCTTAAAATTAGATTGTTCATATGTTGTTGTTTCATGTTTGTGCAGATTGTAGATGATGAAAGTTTGACATTCGAAAGTCAAACTTTCATTTAGCATTTTTATTTGATTGTAGCAAGTAAAGCGCATTTCAGGTTACTTTAGTTAGTCAATACTTGAAAATAGTGAATGGGTTAGCTGTGAACGAGAGTCGTAATGTCGAAGGATTGAAAACCTTTGGAAGATTAAGTGCAAAAGGCATAATGGTATTTGAAGTTTGATGATAAGGATAGCTAGTGGAATGTTCAATAATATATAGAATGGTATTTGACTTTGTAAAGTCAATATTGCAAAACCATTACTAAATATTTGTTTTGGAGAGAATTGACAATTTGATATGTTTAGAAGTTTGACTTAACAAAGTCAAACTCTAATGGTTTTACGTAAGTTGGCAACTCGAGGGACCAATTGTGTATTCTAAAGTGATTATTGGCGGGGTTTTAAGTATGACAACGGCAACCAAGACAAATTCGAGGACCGATTGTGAAAAAAAGTAACTATTAGACCCTTCACCGCTCTCTTACGGAGACGATATTAACTAGTGCACACCAAATGAGACACCATCTACCACTTTTTCCACACACACACAACTTTCCAATGGCGATTTCCCATTTTAAACGAACTCATGGAGGTGGCCGATTCGCCAATCTGAATGATCGATTGCTATCCGGTTTGAAGAAGAGGTGCCCGAAGGGATTCTAAGGAAGCTAGTTCTTGATGCATTCGAGATCAAGGCAGGAATCATCAAGCGTGGGAGATGATGAAGAGAATCAAGCTCGGGACCTCGTGGAATTGCGCTGACTGTGTGGATGCGTTGAACAAAATCAATCGAGGCACACAAACCAACTTGCCCAACTCATACCGATTGTTGGTCAAACAGATGAAGGTATTCGGTTCAACCAAGAGTTTGTTAAGAAAATGGTGAACATAATGCCCGAATTTTTGGTTTTCCATGGGGTGATAAAGCGGTCTTTTGGGTGATAGTTTTGTTAAAGAGTATGTAAATTAGATTTGATGTAGTTGGTTATGATGTTTAACAGACTTTATTAATGATAAAATATCATTTGGGTTATGTGTTGTTTAATCTGTTCTTGTATTGTGATATTGGGTGTATTTTAGTGTTATTAGTATCAACAAAACCAAACATCCCTTATATCGCAAAATCAAACAGACTCTTGTATCAACAAAACCAAACAGCCCTTGTATCGACAAAACTTTAATCAAGAGAACCAAACACCTCCTTGTATCGGCAAAAGCAAAGGCAATGGTTTAAAAGATGTGGTGAAAATGCAAATACTTTGGCACTAAATCATAATGTATCAAATAAAACATCCGCTTGTCGCCTAAACCAAACGACCCTTTTTATCAAAAGTTGTTACAAAGAAACCAAACACCCGTGTCGAAAAATTAGAGGCGGTGGTTTCAAAACACGGGTTCAAAAAGCAAACGCTTTAGCAGTAAACAACAATGTATTGACAATGGTGTATTGTAACATCTTGAATTTTGACTTACCAAAGTCAAACAAACTTATGAAAACCAACAAATTGTAACTTACTTGGGTAAGTCAAACCTATTAAGAAATGCAAAACGATTTCAAACACAATTACTTAAATAAGATCACAAAATTTTATTCATCGATTTCATGTTCTCAATAACTACAAATGTTTACTATCATCTAAACATACACTTACCAGACTCACAACTCTCCCTATCATCGCTTTCCTTTTTTCCTTCCTTTCCTTATGATATTTAAACAAAATTTCGATTTTTAATCCTTTCTCTCAAATCGTTAAACTTTGATAACAACATGTCATCCTCTTCCTTCTCCTTCTTAACACCCAAACGCTTTTCATTTGGCGTGATCTGCTTTCCTCAACGAACTCAACAAACCCTTCCCTTATCGTTTTGTGCCATTATTGTTTTCTTTTTGCTTTGGGAAGAATGCGTTGATTGTATTTTAGGGTTCACTCTTGGTCGTAGATACATATATGGTTGAAGGTTGGGTTACATTTTAACTAGGTTGGGTCAAAAAAGTGAATGGTCTATAATACCCTCGAAGGAAATCGGTTTATTGTCCCAATTCGGTTAAGGGACGAATCTGGCGATTGATGGCAAGGTTTGGACCTATGGCGATGAAAAGGCGGGTTTCATCATCGCGATCTGTCTCTGCCAAGTTTATGGACCAACGGTGTATTTTAATCTATTTTATATGTATGATCAAAATCGGGTTAGACGTCTTTCGTTGAATTTATACTTACCGATTTACAATCAAATTGACAGATAACACATGATACAATTTTGGAGGCAACTTTGAGGCATGTAATTTTTTTGAACGGCGGCAATATATCTGTATATAAAAACTAGCAAAACGCTTGAAAACTATAGCTTTGAGGCATGATTTAACTAGTTTTTGAGTTGGATAACAAAATTTACAAATAACTTCAAAGAGAGTAGACGATTGGTCGAACAAATCTCAATATTATCTTACACATATCATCCTTAGAACAAAACCAGTAACATAATTAACGTTACCGATTGTCAATGTTTACATCACTTCATATGGGATACACATCATTCAAATAATGAGTTGTACCATATATACTATTATTAGGAACAATAATTGCCATCCCAAAATCTATCAAAAGCTTATTTAAAGGTGAAAGCTTAAATTAGGATGCAGTTGGTATTTGATCGTCACTTTAGTCGGTGTGCTTATGCAACGTGGTTTAATGCCTCCAAAAATGCTTTGAATATTATTTTCCAGTTGTCACTTTCTTTTTCTTCACACCTCACTCTCACTCCTAAAAACGTCTTCCACGTTTTCTCATTTTTTTTTTATACTTGTTAGGAAAAAATATAAAGAAAGGCTAAACTGTTACATGACTAACATGTTGTTGTTACCTTTTGCGAATTAGATAATGCCATTTAAATCTTTGTTTCTTCGAATGAAATATTGGGTTAAAGTGTGAAAATGTTGACGAAGCTTTTGGATATAGATCAGAATGATAAGAAGTGTAAAAAAATAAAAACTTCTTGAAAAATTCTAAATTTCTGCCCAAGATAGATGATGTTGATGTATAAAAAGTTGTGAAAAAAATTTTCTAATTTCAAGTATTCATACTTTATTTAGTGAAAAAAAAATCAAAAAAATTTGAACTTGTTATATCTTGATGCACAATATAATTTTAATACATATATTAGAAAGATGTTTGATGCAAAAAATAATTATTTGATGCACAAATGTCGATTTACAAAATTTTAATGCACAAATATATTTTTTTCACATTTTTTTTCCATCGAAACTATACACTTTTAAAGAGATTACTTCACAACTTTTTTATTCCCAAATGTACATATCTTGTGAAATGTTTGAGTACTTTTTAAGAACTTTTTATTTTTGTTAATTTTTTACATTTTCTCAAAAGTATTTGTCTTTTTATTTAACTTCACCTTAAAGCTTTTAGTTTACGTTTACTAGGAGTTTGGATAAAGTCGTATAAACATAGTAACTTTCAGAGTTATGACTGAAAAAGAATAAGTTTGATTTGTCTAAATTGGTGTTAAAAAAACAATTTATCAGTGTTTCTAATTCATTATCTTAGGTGTATAAATGTGTCATATGTCGTAGACTCGTAGTATACTAAAGTAATGTTTGTTTTGTATCTTGGGTTTTAGAATCTGGACTCACACCTTTGTCAAAGGGGTTGCATAATTCCCACATTGGAGCCCGGGTTTGTTTCATTAATTTGTCATTTCTTCTCTTTTTTTCACTTTCTTTTATCTTTATGTAGTAAAGTCAAGTTTTTTATTTTTGTTTTCATGTAAGAAAGAAAAAAGTCACAGATTAAATATGATTAAGGTTAATACTGAATCTTTTATAAAATAATAATTTATTAAATTTATAAAATATTTTCTCTTTCTATATTAAATTCAAATTCAAATCCAGACCCAAAATCTAATCCAAATCCCAATCCTAATATTAAACCCTTCTATAAACCAAACGGGCGATAAGTTTTCTTTCATAGTAACACAATTCTTTTACTTTTTACATGAACAATCATATAGTTATAAGGATAAATATTAGAAGATATGACAACAAAAAACATATAAATTTGCTGAAGAGTAGGGGTGTGCAGAATTCGTGTTTTATCTACAAAAATCAAAAACCAAAACTGAACCAAAAAAACCCGAACTGAATTTGCCAAAACCGAGCCTAAACAAAATAAATATTCGCTTCTCGGTTCAGATATGGTTTTGGCACAATGAACCTAAAAATGAACTCGCATAAGTATATATTTTTTATATATATTTATACAGAAAAAGACAATAAAACTCTTTCATAGTATAAATATAACATTTTTTAAGCTTGAAATTTTTTTGAACTAAAGTTTTATATAATTAAATAAATAAAGAATTAGAATTAAATGTCTGGGTTATTTGGTTCGAGTTTGGTTATTCGGTTTGGTTTCGGTTTGACCTAGAAAAAAATTTAACCGAACTAATCGAATAACTGAATAACCCGAAACTGAAAAGATGAACACCCCTACTAAAGAGTGCATGAAAGAGGTAAAATGCAGACGATTGTATCACTATATGAGTGCAAAAATCTGATTCGGGGAATTAATTAAAGGATAAGTAATCAGTTTATATAATCAAACCTTGATCAAGATCTTTTTTAGGGTAATTTATTTAGTTTAGTTACTACAGGCTTGGATATGTGTACGTATGGAGTTGACAAACTAAAATTTACTATACTACATAGAGCATAGGTTGGGTTTCGGGAGGATGACCGCCCACTTCGCCAACAACAAGCGCCATTGTAGATGCCATTCCAGTGGTGTACGTTATGGCGAGATGTGGTATTTTTTTATTAAGATTTACTGGTTTGTGTTGTATTATTGTTGTGTTTGTGTTTGGTGTGTATATGATGTTTAATGTGTGTGTGTGTAATGCGTGTCTGTATGAACTCCGTGTGCACCGTGAAAGTGGTAAAAGTCATGTATTTTCCTTTTTTCTATTTTTTTTTTCTTTCTTTTCTTTGTTTTTTTTAATAACTTATAAACATTTCTATAAGTCTAGTCTTCATGCAATAGTTTTTTTTCTTCAAAAATAACCCTATCTAATATACATATAGTTTAAATAAATATTACTCCGTATTAGTTTATGTTTCAAACATATTCTTTTAGGTTTTATGTTATTTGTATTTTCAATTAAAAAAAAAAACATATTAGTTTAAATAAAAGAAAAATAAAAAGCGGGGCTCAAATGACATATAATGAATGTGAGTGTTTTTGGTGGTATGAGTAAAAGTGTAATGTTAAGACACAATAGCTAACGTGACACTAAAAAATGGGTCATGGTATGACTTCGACACGCCATGACAAATGCTATTAAGAAAAGATGATGATGACATGATACATACAACAATAAAAGTATAGAGCATACTTTGTATTCTATTATTGTTATTTTTTAAAAAAGAATACAATAATAGCAAAAGAGATGTTAAAGTTTCAAAAAAACTGTATTGATATTAATTATGGAAAGTAGTTTATATTTTAATGGAAAACAGAAGAAAAATAATAGAAATTGAGATAGTAGCAAGTTATTTGAAATAAAAATAAATAAATATAAAACACTGAAATCTATTACGGGTCTTTCTTTGCAAAATTTACAAATTTATGTTTAGGAAAATGATAAATGGACCTAACTAAATAAAGCAAGGAGGCCTGTCGATAATTGACTTGCAATACCGAGTCTTGTCTGGTCGATTATCGACATGGCCTCATTTTAGCTATTGGTCAAGCCTATATCATAGCTCGTTAAGATTAAATGTCCCAGCTCGTGATAAAGTCTCATACTATAAATTGTATTGTGGTTAGAAGAGCATATGTAATTAAAGACGAGTAAGGCTCGACTCGCGATTGTTATCAGGTCTCAACTAAGATTGGCCAAAAGTATGATTGGAACAAAGCCTCACGGTCCCGACGCTTTTTAGAACCAAGCTCAACCTTAACCGTGTCATTTCCATGCTTAAAACATGACTTATTCCCCTTCATGGCCAACTATGAAAAATATTCTGATGATCACGCAACCCACCACCCTTTTCTTTCACACACACTAGTGCTAAAAGTATTGTTACATAATCTTAAGAAAAATCTTCATGTGTATCCTCCTACCAATTTCACCAAAACAATTAGAAGAATGATTAAAGAACAAAAGATAAATAAAAGTCTAACACATGTCATTTGTAACACATGTGGTAATTTTGCATCAGTAGGAAGATATGTAAATACATGTAGTATGAGAATTAAACCATGTTTTTATTTGTAATGCTAATCTTTACAGCAGGCAATGAAATGAGTGAAGTTATTGCAGAAGCACAAAGATTAAGATTTGATGAGAAAATAACTCGAGAAATGTTTATGTGATCATCTCGCATTTAATTTGTATCCTTTTCGCATTTAATTTGCATAATTTTTATTTGATACAACTTTATGAATTAATGTTTTTTCACCAAAATAAATCTGCTAGAAATGTGAAACACTTTTTATGTAATATTCCATTAAAAACTTAGTAGCAAATATGATTATAAACTTTAGCCTAGATTTTGATTCTCTTAATAGGCTTATACTTAGATAATAATCATGTCGTGTGTTATTAAATAAATCAGCTAGATAATTCTTATACAACATTAGAAAGAAAATATTGGATGTATACTATATTCTAACTTGTTGGTCCAACATTGAGCACAAGCGAAAAACTGTGTCAATGTGCTACAAACAATTTGATAATTTATAAAAGTTTGAATTGAAACTAAGTGTTTCAGCATTCAAAAAAAAAAAAAAAAAAAAAAATTAAATATTGGTTGTTCATTTCATTCGGTCTGGATGGCAATGAAAGAACGAGCCTCTAAGCATTTTGATATTAACAACAAAAGTTAAAAAGTGGTTGTTCATTTCATTTGGCCCGGATGGCAATGAAAGAACGAGCCTCTAAGCGTTTTGATATTAACAACAAAATTTAAAAAGTGGTGGTTCATTTGATTCGGACAAGTTGGCAAGCGAGTCTGAAGTGCCCAAGCTCGTTATCCTTCCACTGTCGGGAGCGAGGGGTTATCGCAGCTCTGTGAAACCAGCCTAACGCAGTGTCCCCTACTATAGAGTGCAAGTGACCAAAGCCTTCGCTCAAGCCACATGAACCAACTCTCGACTTGGAACGGGCAAGCCAGATACTGCACAAGCAGACCCAACCAGCTGGACCAAGACAAAGTCCAACCAATTTGATACCCTCACTTGAGTTATAGGCAAGCGCTACCAAGCCCGGTATTAGCTTGGTTTGTTTAGCTCTCTTATAAACTAGTATACACTTTCATTTTTGGGCGATGTGGGAACAGTAACCAATATTTCTAAACATTAGTGTGGTGTATATTTATGTATTTTACTTTATAAATTCCACACACTGGTATATAAATTTAATGATTTGTAATCTATGTTTAACTTTGTAGGTTTATATTTATGATATGATAATTTATGGAGTACTTTGATAATAGGTAAATACATTGCTGTGGGCACAAACTTGATCACCTATGTTTAATCTATTCTAGTAGGACTAATATAACATCTACAATATAACTTCAAACATACATATGATTCTGTGAAGTTTTTATTATTTCGTAATAATCTTTTTCATCGCAATGCCATATAGTTTACAGGTTATCTCGGAATTTATTATTTGACTTGTTCTTCTTGTTCGTCTTTCTCTTATTCTTCCCACCCTCTCTCTCTTTCTACACAACGACTTCTTGAGTGACGCCGTCTATTTTAGTAAGGATCTCTTCAATCTCTCTATTTTCCTGCACATGATTTTTGCAAAAACTTTTGAAGTCAAGATTTAATCATAACAAATTGTAAACCAGGTCGTACACCACCTAGAAATGTGAAACACTTTTCATGTAATTCCATTAAAAATAACAATTTTAAATACAGTTTTGAATTTTTGTTATGCGTTTTTTGTTTCAAATATGTAATTGAAATGTGCATCGTTATACTATTATTATTTTGTTTAAGTATACTATTATTATTTCGTGTTACTAAACGTCGTAAGGATGTTTTAGAAGGCGTTTGTTATATCACTTGGTGGGTCATTTAGAAATTCCGTAATCAAGTCTTGTTTGGAAGCGAGTTACCTCGGGTTGATCTTCTTTTCGACGATATTGTTAAGTTGTCTTTTAGTTGGTGTTCTAATCGTTGTAGTTTAAACTTTGAATGGAACTCTTGGATGAAAAGTCCTAGTTCTTTATTTCAGTAATTTTCTAACTCGCTTGTTGCTTAATAAATTGCCGTTGAAAAAAAAAGTATATATGATCATTGTTACGTTTGAAGAGAACAATCGTAAATTTGACACTCATATGTGCTATCAGTTTTATCAACTATGTACGTTGTCGGTATCCACAGTTTATCAAGAGATTTATATAAAAAGATTTTGTACTTACATTCGTTTTTCTACTGGACAAAATATGCAAACTAAAATTATTACTGTTTGTTGTATGTTGATTTTATTGTTTTATATCTAAGTGAACAAAGGCAATGTAATATCGAATTTTTGCAGAATAAAGGAAAAAAACTATAAATTCATAACGTATTTTATAAAAAAACTCATTATGCTCTATCAACTTCACTTATTGTCATAATAGGTAAAGTTAAAATAAAAAGACAAATATCTGTAAAAAGAATAAAAAAATTTATTTTTTAAAAATTCTCCAAAAATTCAAAAAAATTCCACAAGATCGGGTATGTTGATCGTAAAACTTTTGTGAAAACATTTTTATAATTTTGAGTTTGATACGCTTTTTAATGCACAAAACAATTTTGATCATGAAAAAAATTTTGATGCACAAAATTTTCAACTTGTTTTAGTTAGATCGTGATGTTATTTTGATGAAAAAGTCGAAAAAAATTGGGTGCAAAAACCAATTTTAATGCCCAAAAATGATTTAATGAAGAAACATATTTTTCATAAATTTTTCGGAAAAAATATTCACTATTAGAAAAAGTTTTTCACAACTTTTTCACGCACCATCATACCCGATCTTGTGGAATTTTTGGAATTTTTCGAGAACTTTTTGAAAAAAATATTTTATCTTTTTACGGATATTTATTTTTTATTTGATCTTTATCCGTCGTAATATATAATAGTTTTATTTTATTCGGTTATTTTACATTCGTTTTATCCGTTTGAATCTTTCATTTTATCCGTTTCATTTTAATTTGTCCGGATAAAAGCAGATAAAACCGCTTTGACGTGGATAATAAAAGCGGTTTTATCCGGACATATTAAAACGAAACGAATAAAAATGGGCCATTTAAAACGGATAAAATAGGTATAAAATAACCGAATAAAATGAAACTAAGCATGATTATGATAAAAGTCAAGTAGTTTTGCGTAATGAGTTTTTAGAAAGACGTTATGAATTTATAATTTTTTTTCAAAAATAAATGAGATTTAATGTTGATTGAATAAATGTAATTTATTTATAGGGAAATTAGGTACAACAGAAAGAAATATATGACGTATACACTTGCCAACTCACGACAGATTTGTACGAACATTGTACTTTTTTTTTAAAGGTTTCCTATTTCTATTTTGTTCAAGATGAATTGGCTGTTGCACATTACATTGTGTTACTCCGTAATTGTTAAGTAGCAACATAAGTTGCTTCTAAATATTTTGTTAGAAAAAAAGTTAGTCATGTTTTTTTTGGGTAAAGAAAAAAAAAAGCTAGTCAACAAAATTTATTTATTTTGTGAATTTGATGATACAAATATTGAACTGTTTTGACTAGTTTATTATATCTAGATTAACTTAATAAATAAGTCTCGACCGCTAACTGAAAAATAGAGTATTTTTTTTAAACTCTTGTGAGATAGCTGTTTGCCCTTCTAAAAAAATGAGTATTTTTTAACTCAGGCTGAAGAAATAACTTTCAAAGTTCACGAAGATATGAATAAGTTTCATTATCTCATTAGGGATAGGTTTTCTAATTGTACAATGATTCATTTTGTTATTATATATGTTTAAAACTCTATAAATAGAGACGTCTCAAGAGGTATTGATAATTATTAGTCGAGAGTTTTGTACTTAGTGTGCTTAGGATTAATAAGTTTGACTTTTCAATTTATGTTAACCACTCGAGCTACTGGCGCAGTGCCACCGCGTGATTATCACTCTAAAATGTGTGGTCTTAAGCTCAATTCTATTAGGTGCAAACAACTCGCAAGTGGTCACACACCAACCTTCCGAAAGGAGTGTTTTACGGTTTGAGTGCGTGTGGCGGTGGGTTCAAATCCCAGTGGATTAGTCGGTAAAGATCGAAACAATAGTTCACGACTCTTCAATTTATGTTTACGCAATTTACTCAGTGATATAATACATAAATATTAAGCAGAATTGATCTTGTGTCCATAAAATTCAATTGTTAATGCTTTAAGTTTTCATTGCATAACTTTAGGTGATCTTCTAAGACTTCTAACAGTTGGACCAAATAAATCTTTCATCAGTACCAAATTGAGCTAAGCACGCCAAAATTGCCCTATGTAAGTACGGTAATGTTAGTTTGAACTTCGCGATATTTGAGGCTACAGAACCTTTCTCTCGTACCGACGCTCTATAAAAATCATATAAAAAGCATCGAAACATCAAGGTTTTAAGCTCCATATTTGAAAGATACAATGTCATCATGTTTTATGATGTTCTTAAAGAGGTTAATTAAGGTGAATGATGCAAAAATGGATTCAATTAAGGATATTGATTCATGTAATCGCAATGAAATATTTCGACGCTAATTATTTAGACAGATATAAATCGAAGCAGAAGAGAGAAATATTTATTTTATTTTATTTTTCTGAGAAAAGCACAATGTCTTGGTGGCAAATATATATATTCGTCAGTCAAAGTTGTTATTGCTTACGTGACACTTTTTACACACACATACGTTGCCAAGTCACTAAAGAGTCAGAACCGTTTGAAACTTCAGTGATGTTTTGTTTCCTATTTTTGGTTGTGTGTTTAACAAAAATAGACATAAATGTTACACGTAGTATAATTTCAATATAGTTCAAGGGGAGAAACCCATAAATACATCCACATATTGTCACATAGTATCGATAGTAGAAAGCCGGCCATAATACATATCATAAGTGTCGTGCCAGTGTCGCGTAGCTCGGTTGGTAACTGGTGGCGGTATTTTTGTACCTAACAAGCATAAGGTTAATGGTTAACTACTGAGTAAGTCATGTATGCCTCACATTATGGAAAGACAGCCGGTTCGGGGGTTACTGGTTATTAGCCTTTTGCACCTAACAAATCTTAAGTAAACAATAAATAATCTTGATATTGCTCTCCTATTTCGTTATGGTGAAATTTGTTTTGTCGACTTATAAACGTCTTTGACATAGACTGTATTGTCAGACATCTTAGTAGTTTGTCTGATATTGGATGTTGACGTTTAGTAGGTTTGTTTCTGTTGGTATAAGAGCATGGGGTATGGTGAAGAAGCCAAACCTCTTCATTTGGGTCCCACGGATACCACATCATTTCAACACATCCACTTAAAAATACCCTACATTCACAACTAACCTCAACCTCTTCATTTGGGCCCCACCCACCCTCATTTTATTTTTTCCCATATTTTTCAAACACACTTTACCTATATAAAATTGAAAAAGTTTCTTGTCTTTTACTTCGTTGTGGCCACAATGAAAATGGAAGTGGCTGGAAGTGGCGAGTTGCAATGGTGTGGTGGCTAGCTTCGGCGAGGCCTCCACCTAGGACTGGCGAGCCTTGTTCGTTGCCACACTCCATGCTCTAAGATTTGGGGAATGTCAAATCTTTCTTTTCTATTTTTAAAGATGTACATATGTTAATATAATTCATTTTTGAAAAAAACAAAAAAACAAAAAAAAGGCCCAGCCCACGACCCAGATAACATACCACGCACACTTGCCCACATCACATGTCCAATTTGTTTAGGCCCAATATATTTGAACTTTCTAAATGAAAAAAATAAATAAAACACTTCTTCCACTTGCTGCTATGCATAACATGTTGTTGGCCCATGGCAGTGTAAAAGACCAGTCTTAAGTCTATCTTTATACACTTTTTTTTTTTTTTTTTTTTTTGAAAGGTGAATTTTATAAAGTCTTCGTGTCGCGGTTCGACAATGGGAGGCCCAGGCTACGTTGTCTAAACCGGGTCCGCTAGAAACTCCTCGGCGGAAACGCTTATTTCAAATACCGATGGAAAACCCCTACTAATCTGCCCAAGGCACGACAATTAATAGGGGTAAACCTGCCTTTTCCAAGATTCGAACCGGGTTCTGGGGCCAAACCCTTCATTAAATGACTACTGAAGGAAAATCTCCATTCAAACCCCTGCAGGATTTGAACTCAAGACCTCCCTCCCCCAAAAGCCCCAAAGGACTCCAAGGTGGCCATTACACTTTCTTTTTAATGAATTTTCAGTAAAACAAAGTTTTCATTGCATGAAAGATTAAGAAACTAGAACAACATAAGTTGATCTAAAATATAAATTTATGTATTGTGCATTTGACATTAATTATATAGTATGTGTAGCCTAAACAAAGTGGCCGGCAGGCCGGTTTAATTGGACTCCTTGCTCACTGTTACATGTAAGAGCCACTAACAGATAGTGACCTTGATCGTGAAGCTGCCAAAAGGGTGTTTGCTTTCGATGTTGGCCGGTATTATTCTTGAACCTAATTGTCAACATCAAAATGAAAAAGAAATATGCATATAATATTGACTCAATTTATCGGTAAATAGGGCACTTGATCCTTTAATATTTGGAGACTACCCCAAAGAAATGCATGAGTACATGCATTGGAAGTAAATTACCAAGTTTGTACGTTGATGAAAAGAATTTTATGAAGGACAATATTGATTTTATCGGCATAAACCATTACTCGGTCATATATGCTAAGGATTGTACTAATTAATTCTAGTTTTTCTTCAACTGACAATCGTGCAATCAAGGTTTTGCGGACACTCTTGAAGAAGCTAATCGATGAACTTGTAGCAAATATGATTATAAACTTTAGCCTAGATTTCATTCTCTTAATAGGCTTATAGCACACTTAGATAATAATAATGTTGTGTGTTGTTATTAAATAACCAGACTTGATATAATAATAAATCCGTGTATATATGTTACCGAAAATGGTATGTGTCCCATTTTCTAAAAGTATTTGCGGATATTTACTTGTCATGTTCAAATGCTTATATATTTTGTTGCAGGGTACTTTTCACCCGACTGCAAGAAGTACGAGTCAATGAGCTTGTGAATGATGTCAAGCGAGTTGAATATCAAGCTATTTACCTTGCTTCTTCATCCAAGTCCATAAGGTTTGATCCATGATCTTTTGGTACTTTAATTGATTCATGTATCTCGATCATTTGACTTCACAAGTGGAAGTGTAACATTATTCATTAAGTGGTTACAAGCTAGGTTAGGTGTGGTTTATACTATGTGGATCGTCAAACGCAAACTCGGATACCCAAGCTCTCTGCAAAATGGTATAAATATTTCTTATAGAAAAACTGTATCCATGATGAGGATGCATCAAGGGGCATAATGTCATTGCAAAAGGATGTTATATAATGCTTTTAGAAGAAAAAGTCTACAAATTTATGCAAGAAACTTCTATGTTGTATTGATGACTCACTACCAATAATGTATTGTTTGTCCAAATGAAATGAAGTGAAGGTTTGATATAAGATGTAACTTTCATAGTGCGAAAGAATAATTTATATAGTTGATAATTTCATGGTTAGATATAATATACGCCGTATATCAACAAATTATGGTTTCAAGGATCATCCATTGCGAAAAGACCTCCATTGAGTGAATATGTGGAAGTACGCAATGAGCCTATGATGATCCAGATAAACGTGTGTTTTCTGAACCCATTGAGATGATCATGAACTCATAAACAAGATCGAGTCTAATATACCCCTTGTTCGACTTAAATCTAAAAACATGATGCTAAGATTAATACTAGGACTCTTATAGGACTCTGAACCTATGATCATTACTAGGTAAAACTTGATAAGTATAGAGCTACAAAAAATACACATAACTTTGAGTCTTTTAATACCCATGATGTGATATTGATGGCATGACTGCTCAAGCACCCAAACAAGAAGAAACAAAAGTTTTTTAATTTGATGAAAAGCAGGCCACATTTAAAACCAATATATATAGATGAAAAGATATTAAAATATAATAGTTGCAAATGATTATTTGTATATTTTAAGCTATATATACTAAGCAAATCTATGTATAATCTACATTGATGTGACATTCATACATATATATGGTGTTTTAATAAAGCTTCATAGCTTTATAATTTCCATTATGAATTTAAAATCCCTCACTATTTATGTTTTCTCCTTCATCATTTTTGCTTGTGCAACACTACTTGAATCTTCCAACAATGGCGATGAAGGATTCATATATCAAGTAAATGAAGAAACACAAATCAAAAGTTCCGATTTCCCACCCGGCTTTCTGTTTGGAGCATCTACTTCTGCTTATCAAGTTGAAGGAGCTTATCTTGATGATGATAAATCTTTAAGCACATGGGATGTATTTTGTCATTCCATAGGTTAATATCATCAACTTCATATTGCATATACTACAAATGTTTAGTTTTGACTTATAGTGATGAATTTACCACTATTTTTATTAGGTTGTGGAGTAAATGGAGAGAATGGAGATGTTGCAGATGATCATTATCATTTGTTCTTGGTTTATTACTCTTTTACATATCAATTTTACCAACAAGCCAATTACATCAATATGTAACTTACTGTAATTTCTTTGATTATATGTAAGGAAAAGGCCGTAATTTCTAAATTTTACCGTCCTATGCAAGTAACCATATGTAACAGTTATATTGGTAATTTCTAGCATGTAAAAGACAATGGATATATTTGTAGCATTGAACTTGTTACATAAGGTTACTTGCATACAATGGTAGAAAAATTTCTAGCATGTAAAAGACAAAGGATATATTTTCTTTTCTTATATAGAATGACAAAAACTTAAAAATAAATTGCATACAAAGACCTTCTATAATTCCATTGAGTATATATATCAAAAACAGTTTGTTGATTTGAATTTTTAATTGGTTAATGCAGAGAGATATTGAGTTGATGAATTCTCTTGGTATAAAAGCATACCGGTTTTCGATATCATGGTCTAGAGTTCTTCCGAGAGGAAGGTTTGGTGAAGTTAATCCTGCCGGAATCATGTTCTATAACAACCTCATTGACAATTTGATTTTGAAAGGTGTTATGAATTGATATATGTATACTTTGTGTGAAATTTAAGTACTTTAATTTATTTGAGTATTTGATGCTCAAACCAAGATTTATGAAGATTAGAATGATACAGGAATTGAACCATTCGTGACAATCCACCATCTTGATCTTCCTCAAGAGCTTGAAGACAGATTCGGGGCTTGGCTAAACCCGGAAATGCAGTATGTCTTAAATGCCATATTATATCGTTACATCAGTTACTTAGATGTTTGTTACCTCATATCATGTACTATTATGTGTTTGATTGGCAGGAAGAGTTCTTACATTTGCAGAAACTTGTTTCACGTCTTTTGGAAACCGGTAAAGTATTGGATCACGATGAATGAACCTAAATTTTACGCAGACTTGGCTTACGGGTTGGGGATGATACCACCATCTCGTTGTTCAGAGCCTTTTGGAATATGCAATGAAGGAAATTCTGATGTCGAGCCTATCATCGCTATGCATAACATGTTGTTGGCTCATGGCAGGGCAGCTAAGCTATATCATGAAAATTTTCAGGCAATCCAACTAACTTCAATTCTCATACCTTGACTTATTCTTAATTATATATACTTATCATGTTATCTTCAGATTTTCACTAGAATTTTTGTTATTTACATGGATGTAGTAATCTCGACAACAGCTATAAGGCTGTTCTTATAGAAATGAGTATTTATTTTAAACTTCAAGGTTCTTGTATTTGACCTCAATGGTCAAATTGATTATGAAATTGTGCGTGCAGCCTGAACAAGGTGGTTTAGTTGGCCTCATTGAGCATTGTTACATGTATGAACCACTAACGTCTAGTGAGCTTGATCGTGAAGCTGCCAAACGGGCATTTTCTTTCCATATTGGATGGTAATTATACTCGTATTATATTGTATATAAAAAAACAAAGAGTGAAAAATATATATGATCTTGGTTAATTTTACTACTGTTGAACAGGGCTCTTGATCCAGCAGTTTTTGGAGACTATCCCGAAGATATTAAGGAATATCTTGGAAGTGAATTGCCAAGTTTCTCCCTTGACGAAAAAAGTTTTATGAAGAACAGTATTGATTTTATTGGCATCAACCATTATTCGACCATATATGCCAAAGATTGTACCAATTCTAGCTGTTCTGCAATTGGAAATCGTGCAATCCAAGGTTTTGTGGACACTGTTGGAGAGCGTGACGGGGTGCTAATCGGTGAACTTGTAGGAACTTATGCTCTTTGGCCTCAGTTTTCATTTTCATAATACGTTTAGTTAAAGTTATTATTGATATTCTTATGTAATTCAAAACAGACAGGCTCACAAGAATCATATGTTGTTCCTAGAGGCATGGAGGAGATTGTTGACCTTATCAAGATTCGTTACAATAATACACCTATGTTTGTTACTGAAAATGGTAAGTTCAAGATTTGTTACTACTATAATACACCTATGTATATTGGCTTTGCTCCCATATTTCTTCTTCTTTGGCAGGGTATTCTTCACCAGACTTGCAGGAACAACGCGTTCATGAGCTAGTAAATGACGTCAAGCGAGTTGAATATCACACATCATACCTTTCTTCTTTACTCAAGTCTATAAGGTTAGCTCACTGTTTCTTGTGTGAATCGCCATTTTAGTTT
>CM040239.1:20619459-20697947 GCA_022545495.1 Chrysanthemum lavandulifolium | reverse complement strand
TTCAGCACTTGAATTCTTCTTGTAGATACGGCATAGCACCCAATCATCCAACTGTACCAAAAGAAAAATGCAACATTTGATAATTGTATATAAGTTATACTATAAGATTATAAACACATTTGAGCATATATATTGTGAGATACCAAAGCCTATTAGCCTAGCGGTATGTGAGTTCAAATCTCGTTAAGACATATGAGATATATATCAGAAGATAGGTGATGAAGGTTGAAAAATTCGCCGTTATAAAAATAAAATACTGAGATTCTATTACATTGTTATTTGCCTAATGATAACAACATATAATTTTTTTAATACTTAATTATTTGTCAATTTTGGGTCATCAGCATGTTACATGTGATATAAATTTTAATAGTTAAACTTATATATAAGAACAATAAATATAAATTTTAACAATTGAACCAAACAGAACAAAAATCCAATTTTACTAGCTCATAAGTCAAAATATAGTAAAATACCATAAATAAAAATGACCAAAAATATTATACTGTAACACGTTATTTAATGCCAATTTATTATTCAATGCAAATCACTAAAAATAACATAAAACCATCAATGCACACAATATATGCTGTAATAACCTATGTATTTTTTTTTTTTTTTTTTTTTTTTTTTCAAAATATCATGTAATTTGTACTTACCCGAAGACTATGACTCTTTTCGGAGGCTCAGAAAGGCGATATTCATGCATGATCCAATTAGTTTTAGACCCTCTTGGAGCTTTTCCAACGTAAAAACCAACGCCTTCTTAATCCCAACTTTCGTCCTTCAGACATGATCACCTTATCAGTTCCGGTTGCTTCCAGTAACAGAACTGGCAACCTGATGGGACGTGTCCCATTCGGGTATTTTCGGTCCCTTGGGCTGAAAAAATACCATTCCTTCTCACCAAACATCGCCTTGCCTATAAAAAAACATTACAAATAGATTATAAATAAATCTTTATAAAATTAAAAGTTAAGAACTAAGAATCAACATGCATTCTTAAAATGTTTGAAAATGCATGTCTCAAAGTATAAAATTATCGAACTGAAAATACAGAACAAAAAAATATAAAATTTGATAAGTCAAAAGTATTAAAGACATAAAGCATGAAATAAAAATTGATTAAAATACTGTATTTTCCTGTTTATAGACCGAAAAAATGGTTTAAAGGATGCCACTAACCTATAAGATACCCTAGCAACACCTATTTTAAACATAAAAAACTTACTAGGTAATTCCCACGGGTCGAATTTATACAAATCGACATCACCAATAATCTGTAGCGGAAAGTCGTTTCCGCGACTTTCCGACACAGATATTGGACCATGAGCTCCTCATCAGTAGGATAGAACCGAAATCCCGGAGGTAAGCTCAGTTGTTTCATTGGGTCAGTCACCGGTACCGGTGCAATCATATTTTTGTTGAATATTTTAATGAGTTTATATGAGATGATATGAAATAAAATAGTTTTTCTAAACTAAGGACATGGGCTTTATTTATAGTATCGACACAAGTAATTATGGTGGGACCATTTGAAGGGTTAAAATGACAAGTAAACAACAAGCGGCAACCTTATCCAAAGAGGTTCAACAAAGGTTTTAGACCGTCCGTATTAGGGACGATTTGGATGAGTTCGTCCGTCCGTTCTAATGCTCGAGACGCATTTGTGATTATCGTAATCTGACGGCTGAAATAAATTTGGCCTTTTATTATAAGTCAAGTTTAAATTAGATTAGAACTGTTTGTCGAACCCGCTTAAATTTAAGTTTATTATCAAAATTACTAAAACGACATAATTAATCGAAGCTAGATATGTTAGATATTTTATAATAAATAAGTAATTTATTATTCAAAACCCACTGGCTAATTTATGGCGCTAAAGTTTTTTGTTCTTTTTATGCTTTTATGATTTTATACGCCTAACAAACAAGACTTATTTTATAAAACGACTTATTTTTAAAGCAGATGCCTCATAAATCTTCCTAGAAACCCTTCGCCAAACGAAGCCTACGTCATATGTGCATGAAAATGTTTTATTTATGTTTTATGTTTTGTTTTGTATTGTTGGAGTGAGTCATGAAGATTGATTGATCTTTATCGTACAAGTGTGAGGTTAAAATAGTAGCATGACACCATGACAAAGAAAAGATATATGGGTAGTTTAGGAAATTTGAACAATTACACTTGTCAACAACAAACATTCGTACTATATAAATTGATTAAAGCCGAGGATAAAAAGGGTGACAAATATCATTTCCAAATCATTGTAACTATATATCATGTGATTCAGAAAGTTGGTTTTGATTATTTAAGGTAAACTAGGATGAGCATTTGGAGTCAAATTCTGTCATCGAATCGAATTGTACTAGATCGTGATTAAAATGGTATCGAATCTCGATGCACGGTGCGAGACGCAGATTATGAATCGAGCCAAAACAAAATTCAGAACCATTAAATGGACTCCAGATCAAAACAAGATAAGATCGAAAAATTCACAATACGTAAGTAGCCATGTTTTTTAACTAAACAAATTATTTAAACACTCATTAGGCCATTTTCTTGCTAAACAATAGTCATGTAAAATATAAAGAAAGAAACCAAACGTCCCAAAAATCTATTATAACAACTATAGATCTTTCATAAACACAAGATAAATTATTTTTGTTGAACTTGGTTTAGTTTGTTTATTTTAATGATTTCATATGATTTTCATAGAATTTATAATTTTGGAACGCTTATAAGTTACGATTAACTCAATGATATGCTTATTTAATTGTTTATTGCTCGACACGCCGCGACTAAATTACTTGAAAACGCACGCTATTCCTTTTGTTGTCACACAGAAAGTTACTAACATGAAATCTGGATTTTTTTTGGTTTAAAAATAATGGAAGAACCTAGAGACCGATTTCCAGTATTGAGTACCAAGCAGTAAATTGCGCCCAAGATGATAACGGTCCCTCATTCATACTCGGAAAAATTCAAGACCACTAATTCGAGACATATCGAAAGATCAATCCCAGATTGTTGCTCATCCCTGCGAACGCAACAACATACATTAAAGTGGATAAGTGATTTGTCACAAAATAAAATAAAAACTTAGGACTTTTTCTTTCTTTTTTTAAACGTAGCCTTAAAGGTTATATTGGTGTTTGTTTTCCATAAAGAGACTCTTAATGCCTTTTAATTTGAACCGCTCGACGCGATCGACATTTTGGTCGCTCGCATGCATTTTTTTTTTTTTTTTTTTTTTTTTTTTTTTTTTTTCGCTCGCACGCTGCTCGTAAGCAGTAAGATCTTAATTGGCCTGATTGAGAGGTTCGAACGCCTCACGACAAAAACAATTTAGACGAGCAAAGAAACGCATGGCTCAAACACGAAGTTTTTTTTCCCGCTCGACGCGGTCGATTCGTACATTTACGCCCGATTCATATTCGATGTGCGGTTCAGATTCGATTCGGCCTCTTAAAAACAAACACCACCTAACTGTACCACCACTAATGTAGCCCTTGTAACTATGTTTAGAGAAAATCTTTTCTTCTACATACAAAGGAACCTGTTAGGCTATTTTTGGTGACACGACATATAATTTTTGAATATCTTTTAAGAGACACTTTATTTCAGATACTCAAAAATCCTCAGATAATAAGGGATAAATCCTCACCTTCCATCTAGTTTGATCTAATGGTGGGGATTAACCTAATATTTAATATGTCTAAACCTAAGTCCATAGTTTTTTATTTTCTTTTTCTTTTCTTTTTATCTTTCTTATTTATTTTCTCATTTTTGTCTTTTTTAATCCCTTTTTAATTTCATGTATTTTATTTTATTTTCGCTGCTTTTTACGTTTCGTAAGTTTTCTTACGTTTTGTCCGCTTTCCGCTTTTTATATGTTTTCGCCCTGCTTACACGTTTTGGCCCATTTTCACGTTTCGTCCGCTTTCTTACGCCGTCCGCTGGCCTCGCTTTCTTACGTTTCGTCCGCTTACGCTTACACGTTTGCTCTGCTTTTCTTACGCCGTCCGCTATCGCTGCCTCGCTTTGTTACGCCGTCCGCTTTCATACGCTTCGCCGCCTTGTTACGCTTTTGTCCGTTTTTTACGTTTCGTCTGCTTTCATTCATTTTCGTCCGTTTTTACCTTTTCGCCCTGCTTTACACGCTTTCCTCTGCTTTCATACATTTTCGTCCGCTTACATGTTTTAGTCCGCTTCTTACGCTTTCATTCGCTTTCACGTTTTCGCTCTATTTTCTTCGTCATCCGCTTTCTTACGCCGTCCATTTTCACACGCTTTATTTCGTTTTCGCCCATTTTTCATACGCTTTCATCCATTTTCAAACGTGTTTTTACGCTTTCATACGCCGTCCGCTTTCACGTTTTCACACGCTTCGCTATCACAAGCGTTATTCGAATAAGTGATTTTTCGTGATATTCAGAATATCATTTGTGATATTCGAATATCACTTTGTGATATTCAATATCACTTGTGATTTTCCGGATATCACTTTGTGGTATTCTTAATATCACTGTGATTTTCATTTTACAAAATTAGTTGAAAATCACTTGTAATATTCAAAATCACTTGTGATATTTCGAATAAAATATCGCAGTGATTTCAATATCACGTAATCCACTCTGTGATCATCCGAATATCACGTATCATCACGAATATCACTTGTGATATTCGAATATCACGAGAATATCACTTGTGATATACGTAAACATATGAAAATGGCCTAAACATTTAAAACCGACGAAAACGTATGAAAACGGACGAATATGTATGAACTCGTGGAAAAACTAGAAGGGGTTGAATAGTTTTACCAATTTAAAACTTCCTTTTAAATATTTAGATCGACTTATGTCAATCTATTGTGGTCATTTATGTTGGACGTTGATAGATAGATATATAAACGTAATGAAAGATAAAGAGTAGAAGCACATCACCACGACACAAGTATTTATAGTGGTTCGCCACAAGGACACCTTCCTTGCGCCTACTCCACCCCCGAGTCACCTACTCGAGAGTTCGTAAGCACTACACCAACTCCTTATGGCGAGAAGCCTTCACAACGCCGCTTAACCTTTTCCCAGACAAAGCTAAATACCGAGTTCCTTCACACCAAGGCTTAACTATACCTAACACAACGTCGCTTACCCTTTATACTGCTAGGCTAACCAACGAAGTTCTTTCACCCAAGGTGAACCACACCTACACAACGTCGCCTACCCTTTATTAGGTACTAGGCTAAGCACCTAGTTCCATTGCAATGGAGGAACTACTACCACACTACACCAACGACTAATCCCAAAGGAGATCTACCTTTACAACATCATCGAGGACATCAATATCCTCGATCTAATACTAGTCTATCTTGTACATCAAACACACCATATCGAATGTACATCTAAGGCACCTTCACTAATGCCTTTGACTAGATCTACAAGACACCTTCACTAATGTCGCGTGTGTCTTCACTTCTAAGCACCTTTCACTAATGCTCCTTTGTCTTGACTTCTAAGCACCCACCGTAAGTGCTTATCCTATGGACGATAGATACCCTTCACTAATATCTTCGCCTTGACACTGAGACATCTTCACTAATGTCTTCAACACTACACTTCTTTGAAGAAAGAAAGGAATCATCAATAAGAGAACTTCAAGAGCCTTGATGACGAGGAAGCATGGCAACTCATGGACTCGAGCTTGCTCGACTTCAAAGGTGGTGATCTTGCCTTTAAGAGGAACCCAAGAGATCACACAAAACAAAACTACAAACATAGATCTCTTGGATCTAAGGTTAGTGAGATATAACTCATGGAGAAAGTATGTTGAAAGGGGTGAGAAATAATGAAGAAATGGCTCACTATTTATGAGGAAAAATCCCATCGCTCCCCGGATCCCACGGATCCTACCACAAGGGATCCGCTAGCACAAAGCTAGGGATCCGTGAACGCCCTCTTTACCCATGGGTATTTTTGGTTATGGGTCATGGGTTATGGGTTATGGGTTGATCCATGGTTTTCTTTCTAGATACAATGTATCTTAAGGATACAATGTACTTGGTTAAGTGGTATATATAAAACCATGGGTTATGGGTCAATACCATTTGCTAGTTATTACCCATTTTAGTATTTACATGTTTTTACCCATTTTAGTATACTTAGTTTAAGTATATGCTAACCCAATATGTAAACACTAGTTGTTGTACATATGTATCTAAATCATAAAATCACTTATAATTGTTTTAGTGTTTTATGTGAAAATGTGAATATGTTAGAAACTATTAGTTCGAACCATTTATGTATTTTATTTGTTTCGTTAATATGATTTTACGTTTGTTATCGACAAAATATTAGAAGATCGTAAAATATAAATAAACGTTTTACGGTTTATTTGTATTAACAATCTCCCCCTTTTTGTTGATGACAAAACATAAAATTATTTTAAAGAAAAGCTAAAATTGTAAAAGTTTGAATTTGTAGTTTTACTTTTTCTCCCCTTTGTCGAAACAAAAAGTGTTTGAAGGAAAGCAACACATCGCTTTTAAGAAAAACATGAAAGAAGTAAAAGTAAAAGAAATAAAGAGCAAGTAACGGAAAGGATCTCGTCGTTACTCCCCTCGACGAGTCCATCCCAAGTAAGTGCGCCAAGAAACTAATTCTAATCTAGTTCATTTGCAACTCACTTTTGCAAAAGATTACGCTTATGTGGACCGTGTGCTCCCCTAGATGATTGCAATTTTGCAACGGAAGTCATGAAATATAAATCTAAGATTGCAAGTAATTTTTCAACGATTGTTTTGACACAAAGCTCCCCTAGCTTTAGGGTGTCAAAGTCTTCATGTAAATTGAATAACTACAAAACAAAGGTTAGAAAACAAGTATAATGCACAATTTCCTCATATGTGATCCAAGTTAGTAGAAAATTAGTTTTCAGATCACGGATCCCACTTCCCTCTTAGTAGGGATCCGCCTAGGCAAATAAGAGGATCCGTCTCGGTTGATGAATAAATTCAAGAAATGGTGGTATAACAAATAATGTTATCACAAAAGTGAGATATGAATACAACGTAATCATATACTCGTAAAAATAGCAAGTAACATGTATTTTCATTTAATTAAGCTAGAGATATGATATACATGACTCTAAAACTAAGAAAATGATCGATACATGACTGGATGTTTTGAGGAGGTTCTACAAATGATGGTGGAGGTACATTGAGTAATGTAAGATGAGGTTCTACTAGGAATGAGGGTGGTGGTAATGGAAATTTTTCCATATGATCAAGTCCTTAGTGGTTCCTTGTTTCCAACGATGGATTAGTTGGTGATGTAGGTGGTTCCCATTTAACGATAAGGTTAGTGAATGGGAAGTTCTCGGTGGTGAATGCACAAATGAATAGAGATTTGGGTGAGAGAGAGTCTCGATGAAGGAGTGTAGTCCATGCTCTAGGAATGAAGGTTTAGACGCTTTGCTAGAACCAGGTACGCTTGGTTTAGAGCTCGATGATCCCTTTTCTAACTTAAAAGGTTTAATGCTAATTCTTGCGGTTCTCTTGGCAATTGTTGATTGGGTTTGTTGAGGTGGGATTCTAGCACTATTATCTCTTACTGGTGATGATTCGTGGATGGAAATCCTAGCATTTGTGGGTTTAACAGAGATGATTCGGTTGAGGAAATTTCGTACAACACGAGCAAGTTTCGGTGGTTCTTGGGTGGATGAGTTAGCACTAGGAGCTTTCCTCATGATGAAATGACTAAGGAAAAGGTTTCTAAATGCTGAGAATTATGTTGTGTTTGATGACTAAGGATTCTAACAAGATGACTTATAAAGGGAAGGATTTGACAAGTGCATTCAAGACTTAAGCCTCTAATATCCTTTGGAATGTGATGATTATCATGCACAAGAGTCAACTTGTAGTTTGTATCGATCTAGGAACTCATTTAAGATGAGATGGAGTGTCGGGTTAGAAAGATTAGTTGAAATGATTGTTTTAGCAAGATTTGACATAGACCGTCATCCGGATCCCACTGTTCCCTCCTCATAGGGATCCGCCTAGGCTAATCCTAGGATCCGACTCTCAACAGCTATGAAAGAGTGGAAATGATGTTTCTAAGATTTAAGATCTATATTACCTTGAGTGTTCCAGTCCTCCTAAGTTCCTAAGATGAGGGTACACTTGAATGATCAAGAGTAATGAGTGTTATAGCAAATGATTGCTTTTTATGGAAGAAATTGAACTTTCATGAGTACCAATGAATGAGCAAGGATGAAACTAAAGATGAGAGTGTCAATTAAAGCTAAATGATCCTAGAGATCGAGGTTGTGACTTGGGATAGTGTTTTGGAGAATATCCTAAAGGTTTTGAGACGGAAAACTAGAATTTGATCAACTTTGATCAATTTTGAGGTAAGGATGATTTATGATCAATTTTGCCATAATCGAAAGATTTCTAAGACTAGATGTGAGGATCATGTGAGAATGATGAGTGATCTAGAGAGCGGAAGAGTAATGGGTTTAAGTGAAAACGATAGATCTACAAGCGCCTTGAGTATGATCTAGGTGAGTTGAGTAGAAATGATCTACTTAACTTGATAAGGACTTATTTTGCCTTAAGACACTATGTTTAGCTTAGTGTGAGGTGTTCTAAGGACATGATTGAAATACAATGATTGCAATTGCATTTTTCGCTTGCGGATCCCACGGTTCCCAAGAGTAGGGATCCGCAAGCTTTGGGATCCGCTCATCGCTAAGCGTAACCTTTACAAAAGGTATGCAATGACTTTGACAATGCATCATATTTCAAGTTTAAGAGGTTCTAACACTAATATATCAAATGAGATCGAGCTCACAAATAATAAAGAGGTTTATCAAACTTAACAAGCACTATTCAAGAAACTCAAAACATATTTACGATCTAGATTAGTAAATCATTTGTATTAACAATGGCGTGCAAGGTATATGTCAAGAAAGAAAAAGATTAATTGATAGTATTCACGACAATAGAGTTGTGAGGTCTTAGTTTAAGAAAATCCTATACTTCATCCGGAGTTGTTGTTTTGGTCAACGGAAGCAATGAGCTATGTATGGTCATTACGGATGGTGATTAGCATACAATGAACTTCATCCGTGAAGTCATGTAGCTCTTCTCGATCAAGGCAAGATAATCGCTTGATGAGGAAAGTGTTTGTGATTAACTAAAAGAAAATCAATTTCTGAATTTTGTTTGATTAGTAATCCTAAGACAACGCAAAGTATTTCCATTGTAAACTTACTTTAGGAAAACATAGGAGTATAGATTTCAAGTGAGAGAATGAATATGAGACTATTACTAGCGGTGCTCATTACGGCTAAACACGACCATTTTGACGGGTGATTCCACATACCCAACTTCCATCAAGGAAGCAATTCAACCGTTAGGTCAAATTGAGTTTCTAGTGCAATAAGTTCTCCAATATTCATTCTCAAGTTAGGAAAAATTATATTCCTACAATGGCCTATCGAAGAGTAACAATGATGATACTTTGCTTCGTTTTTATTATACTTGAAACAACTAAGGTGACGAAGGTGTAAAAAGAAATAATTAAAAGTTGCCCATATGGTGAACAAAAAAAATGGTTGGATGAGCTAGTTCAACATATGTTGTTGGAAAGCTAGAGTTTGGACTTTCGGATATGAACAATTATATTTGCGTTGCAAAATAATTTACTTGAGTATATCGGATGAAATAATTAAGTTGTCAATCCTACTATGAGGCTTGGAGAGCGATCATGAAAAGGAAAACGGGAGAGTACATCATCAATACAAGTGTAGGTTATGATCCGATGTACATTCTTGTTGTTTTTAGAAAACGATACAAGAAAATATGAAATCAAGAAATCATATAAGCACATAAAATATTTATGTTGCACACATGACAAACTCAATCAAAAAGCCATTTAGTGTGTTATATGTTTTAAACATTTTTCAACTTATAAAACTAACATTTTCGACACAACTAGATGTTATCCCAAAATACTCCTTCAAGTAGCACATTGATTAGTAGAAAGTTACTAAATCGACAAGCAAGAGAATGAATAGCAAGGTAAGGAAACCACATATGTTATTCAATCAAATAAGCACAAAAGCTATTTGAGATAAGCAAATAATCAAGTAATGCAAAGAAAACAATTTATCGTTTAGCATAGCATACGAAAGTTCTTTTCATCGCTTTGTGTTAAATATAAACATGTATACCAAGCTTGATTAGTTTCTTTTATGTTTATAAATATGATCAAAACCTTAATTTCAAAAGAGGACACATTGTTATTCAAAGATGAAAACATCCGTCTTCAATTAGATCAAAAGTTGTGCAAAAGTTATGACCGAAAAATGACTTTCTATTATAAATCAAAGATTCTGTAAATTTTTGTTTTTAATCAGTTTATGAAATCATTTTTAAATAAAATTAGACTCAAATACCTTTAAAACGATAGTGGTACGACTTCTAACGACTTATGGTTAAAAAGTTATGAATTTTAAAATTCGCATAAAACGTCTTCAGTACCACGGATCCCTTGCTCGAGGATCCGTCCGTAAATCGAGGATCCGCGGATCCGACGTAATTACAAAATGTATGTTTTGACCCGACGAAAGGTTTAACCTTTGTAGACTTTTTAGTGAGGTTATATTACCCATTCCAATCTTTATTCAAGCTTGAATGAACATATATCAAACACAAAACTTCAAAGAAAAAAATAATCAATAAAATACTTTTCATATTATGCTTATTATAAAATAGAAGCATATATTACCATTTTATCCAGAAGCAATTTAGCACGTCTTTGACTAATAATTGTAACTAAGAGAACATACCTTTGTTGTATTCCCTTTGTATGGTTTTAGAAAACATAGACGCGAACTACTTCATGATATTCTAAGATACCCAAATCCTTTGCTATATTTCCTTTTTATGGTTTTAGAAACCATAGACGCGAAATACTTCATGATCTTCTAAGATACCCAAATCCTAGTATGAAAAATTCTCAAAGGAAAATGTTAGAATGATCTATCACTATCCAACATATGATGATTTCTAAAAACACGACTTTTTGTTTTAAGAAATTCCCTTCTTTGTAGTTTTCAAACATACACGGATCGTATCAAGTTTTCAAAGTACAATATACTTTTAAAAGACTTGGTAACGAAGCTCTGATGCCAATTGTGAAAAAACTAGAAGGGGGGGGGGGTTGAATAGTTTTACCAATTTAAAACTTCCTTTTAAATATTTAGATCGACTTATGTCAATCTATTTTGGTTGTTTATGTTGGACGTTGATAGATAAATATATAAACGTGTAATGAAAGATAAAGAGTAAGAAGCACATCACCACGACACAAGTATTTATAGTGGTTCGCCACAAGGACACCTTCCTTGCCCTACTCCACCCCCGAGTCACCTACTCGAGAGTTCGTAAGCACTACACCAACTCCTTATGGCGGAGAAGCCTTCACAACGCCGCTTAACCTTTTCGGTACAAAGCTAAATACCGAGTTCCTTCACACCAAGGCGAACTATACCTAACACAACGTCGCTTACCCTTTATACTGGTGCTAGGCTAACCACCGAGTTCTTTCACCCAAGGTGAACCACACCTACACAACGTCGCCTACCCTTTATTAGGTACTAGGCTAAGCACCTAGTTCCATTGCAATGGAGGAACTACTACCACACTACACCAACGACTAATCCCAAAGGAGATCTACCTTTACAACATCATCAAGGACATCAATATCCTTGGATCTAATACTAGTCTATCTTGTACATCGAAACACACCATATCGAATGTACATCTAAGGCACCTTCACTAATGCCTTCGACTAGATCTACAAGACACCTTTCACTAATGTCTTGTGTCTTCACTTCTAAGCACCTTCACTAATGCTCCTTTGTCTTGACTTCTAAGCACCTACCATAAGTGCTTATCCTATAGACGATAGATACCCTTCACTAATATCTTCGTCTTGACACTTGAGACATCTTTCACTAATGTCTTCAACACTACACTTCTTTGAAGAAAGAAAGGAATCATCAACAAGAGAACTTCAGTAGCCTTGATGATGAGGAAGCATGGCAACTCATGGACTTGAGCTTGCTCGACTTCAAAGGTGGTGATCTTGCCTTTAAGAGGAACCTAAGAGATCACACAAAAACAAAACTACAAACATAGATCTCTTGGATCTAAGGTTAGTGAGATATAACTCAGGGGGAAAGTATGTTAGAAAGAGGTGAGAAATAATGAAGAAATGGCTCACTATTTATAGGGGAAAAATCTTCATCGTTCCCGGATCCCACGGATCCCTACCACAAGGGATCCGGCTAGCACAAAGCTAGGGATCCGTGGAACGCTCCTCTTTACCCATGGGTATTTTTGGTTATGGGTCGATCCATGGTTTTCTTTCTAGATACAATGTATCTTAAGGATACAATGTACTTGGTTAAGTGGTATATATAAAACCATGGGTTATGGGTCAATACCATTTGCTAGTTATTACCCATTTTAGTATTTACATGTTTTTACCCATTTTAGTATACTTAGTTTAAGTATATGCTAACCCAATATGTAAACACTAGTTGTTGTACATATGTATCTAAATCATAAAATCACTTATACTTGTTTTAGTGTTTTATGTGAAAATGTGAATATGTTAGAAACTATTAGTTCGAACTATTTACGCATTTTATTTGTTTCGTTAATATGATTTTACGTTTGTTATCGACAAAACATTAGAAGATCGTAAAATATAAATAAACGTTTTTACGGCTTATTTGTATTAACAAACTCTAAACCAAAATTTGACCATTTTCTCTTTATACATGGTAAATATAAACTTACATATTTTTATAAGTTTCAAAATAAGCAAATTAAGCTTGTGAAACATAAACCGAAATCACATAAGCTCATAAGCAACTAAAATAAGGTTAAACAAATACCCCCAAACTATGTGTCGCTATTCAATTATATATTTGTGATATTCAATATCACTCATGATTTTTCAATATCACTTTGTGATATTATGAATATCACTGTGATTTTCCGGATATCACTGTGATATTCGAATATCAATTGTGATTTTCATGTTACAAAACATTAGTTGAAAATCACTTGTGATATTTAGAATATCACAAGTTATATTCTGATTATCACAGAATATCACTTGTGATCATCTGAATATCACAGAATATCACAGAAACGTATGAAAACGGCCGAAAACATTTAAAAACGGACAAAAACGGACGAAAACGCAAGAAAATGGACGAATATGTATGAAAACGAACGAAAAGGTATGAAAGCGTAAAAACAAGTATGAAAACGGACGAAAACGTATGAATAATGAACGAAAACGGGCGAAAACGTATGAAAACGGACGAAAACGTAAGAAAATGAACGAATATGTATGAAAACGGACGAAAATGTATGAATAACGCACGAAAAGGTAAGAAACGGCAAAACGATCAAACGGACGAAAACGTATGAAACAAGAAAAAAACGTGAATATTAAAAAACGTGAATTAAAAGAAAAGACAAAAAAAATATGAATAAAAAAGAAAAGAAAAAAATAAACATTGACTTAGGTTATCTAATAAATTTTAGGTTAATCCCCACTATTAGATTCAACTAGATGGATGGTGAGGATTTGTTCCTTGGTAAGCATCAAAATAAAGGTAAACAAATGCAAATTCCTCTGTCTTTTAGACGTGTTTGCAACATCAAAATAAAGGTAAGCATCAAAATAAAGGTAACTAAAAAAATTATTTTGCCTTGGAAGATATTTTTCGTTGGCTAATCATTGTTGCAACATCTAATCAATAGTGCATGATGACCAATCCGGCATTGATAAAGAGTGACAATTTTGAGGTCCTAATTAAATATGACGTTTATTTTGGAATATTCATCTTTTAGTGGTTTTTGTTTATTCGATTGATTAATTTTCCGGTTTGAACCTCTCGATTCACATACATAAATCAGCACATTTTTTCTATTTTCTAAAAAGATTGACGTGATCACATCCGGTTTTTTGCACCAAAAGTTCAGCTCATCCATCTCGCAATGCATCGAGTACTGGTGCGTAGGCATAACTAGAACATCCGGAGCTGAAGTAAATATATCTATAACACCTCGTATCATGTAGATAAAGAATAAAATTTGTTATATGTTTATTAACGGATATATATTACTAAAACAAAACTAGTAAGGAGCTAGGTAATAACATAAAATCGGTCCAACTACAAATCTTATGACCCTTAAATTTAAGCCAAAAAGACGAATATATACGAATATTATTAAAGATGTCGCTTTTACTCATAGGATGAGAGCTAAAAGTGACGTTATTACGGAACCGCCAAATCCACCACAAAAAAGACGCGATAATGATGTACGAACGTTGAATATTCTCTTTAGAAACATGCCACGAGCTCAACTAATCACACAAAAACTCGGACAATTTTCAAACACCAATACCAATATCACACTCAAAGAAGATGTGAAGATTTGGTTCCACGTTACCATTACAAGAATAGATCATGTGGATTTTAATACCACGAGACGAGAGGTTCAAGCGATAAGGTAACTGGTCCAAGTTCATTCTCCACATGAAAATGTTCACTTTTCAAAGGAGAGTTTTGTCCCAAGTTGTCGAATGAACCAAAGAGGGTAAGAGTTAGGCGTCAATGTAGCGACGAGTCTCTCCAACTGAGAAAACTCCGTCACGTGCAATCAACCAGACGCAAGAGTCTTCAACGGAATTTGTGTCGGCATGGCTAATATCGATCAACATATCTCTCAAATAAGCCAAGTTACGAACGCCAAGGTCGGCTCTAGACCAATTCCAACGTCATTGCCCGTTTTTAATGCAATCAATGATTAGACAATCTTTCTCTTGTTCCAAAAGATAGAGCATGTTACACTGAATATGTAGCGGGGAATCAACAAACCAAGTGTCCTTCTAAAAGCGGATACGCGTGCCACTACCGCTTGGAAGCGAAGAGATTTACCCGGAAGAATACCGTTGGAGTGTAAGAAGTTAGAAGATCTAACTATCTTAGCCCAAATACCATTAAATTTGCAACCTTATTGATCGAAACCCCCCTCTTGACCGTGCAAAGCCTTGATAACTTTAACCCAAAGAGCTTGCGGATTAGAGTACATTCTCCAACGCCACTTTTTAAGAAGAGTAAGGTTCAAAGATTTTAAACTACCAATGTTCCAACCGCCTTTGTCGAACGAAGAAATAATATTAGGCCATTTAATCCAAACAAGCTTTTTAGACTCTTGAGAGCCTCCCAAAAAAAATGATATACGGGATCTCTCCAAAGAATTCAACACAAATTCAGGAACTTAAAAAATCGAAAGAAAATAAATCCCAAGACTTCCTAGCACCGCCTTAATTAACGTAAGACGGCCCCCTATAGAAAGAAAATTCGCCTTCTAAGAGGAGAGCCTCGAATGAAACCAGTCAAGTAAGGTCTTTCAATTGGATATCATGCTCATGTTAGAACCGATAGGCAACCCAAGGTACATAAGAGGAAAGGAACCCGAGGCATAACTTGAATTATTAGCCGTAAAAGAGACTTCGTCGTCTGAAACTCCTATACCATAAACGTTGGACTTGTGAATACTAATTCTAAGACTCGGGGCTAAGTAAAAACCTGAAGGACATGTATAATGTTGTCCAAATCCAGGGCACTACAATCGGTTGTAATCACCACGCTATCAACATAAAAAAAAAAATGAGATATAGTAATTTCTGGAGTGCCGATCTTGGCACCCCAAATAAGATCTGAGCTAACCGCGTTTAAGAGAGCAAAGTGAAGGCTCTCCTAACAAGAATAAATAAGAAAGGCGAAAGAATATCTCCTTGCCTTAGCTCACGTTTAAGAGAAAACATATGAAATACCAATTTTTGCATGAATACCATTTCGTTTCACTAAACGTTATTTTGCCATACTATCATTTGGCACTGATAGTCTTACGAAAATACAAAGTGATAAAAAAATACTACTACTTGGATGAGTTTTATATTTTTCACATCTTTACATTTCTCCTTAACAAATGTTTCGCAACACAAAAAAATTACTACCCTCGTCCCATAAAAACTGTTTATTTTGACCTTTTTAAGTTTTTTCTTTTTCAACTTTGACCTTAAATAATTTTGTTTACGTTATATAACACTTGATGAAAAATATATAAATGAATTGAGATTTAAATGTATTTTCATTAGTATGATTTTCATAAAATATTATATAACGCAAACAAAAATATTTAAGGTCAAAGTTGAGAAAGAAAGAATTAAAAATGTCAAACTGGACAGTTATTACGGGAACGTGAGTAACTTTTAGTGACTGTGGTATCGGTGATACAAAAAAAGTGTCACTAAATCTAAATTTTTAGTGACATTTTTTAAAAGTGAAGACAAAAAGTCAATTTATTTATTTTTATATTTATTGACTCTTTTTGTGAAAAATATGTGTCATGAAAAGGAAAAAAAAAATCTATTCTTACACATTTTTTGTTTTAATATACTCAGATTTTTACTTACTTCACATTTACCTACACTTTCTAAGTGTAAGAAAAAAAAAAAAATAAAAAAAAAAATCAAGTGTCGTATTTTTCGAACTTTTTTGACATTATAATATGTTTGCGACATTTTTTTTGAATTTAATGACTCTTTTTTTGTCATTATAGGACAATTTTCCTTTTAAGTGTTCTAAGTGTCGATAAGTCTGCTTGTTATAGATTTTATTCGATAGTATAATAAACTTGATATAAAAGCACATGTTATGTATGATCAAAATTGGGTTAGACGTCTTTCGCTGAATTTATACTTACCGATTTACAATCAAATTGACAGATAATGCATGATATAGTTTTGGAAGCAGCTTTGAGCCATGCATTTTTTTTAACGGCGGCAACATATTTATACTATATATAAAAGAGAGATTGCGATATATACCCACTAAAACTTAAAAACTTGATATTTCCCATCATACAAGTTTTTATTGCATGATGACGATATAACGATTTTAAGATATTTTGGGATATACGCAAATATCAAGTTTTAATGGGTATATACGCAATCGCCTAAAAGAGAATGATAGGGGCCAAATTTGAGAACTTAAAAGCAAGCCGACATCATCCTGATAGTGGTAAAAAAAAGTGGTTTCTTGTTCACAGCCATCAAAATGATACCACTTGGTTTTAGGTCTAAAATTAGGCCTAAGTTTAGATCATTCTATCATATCTTTATATAAAAACTAGCAAAAGGCTAGAAAACTACAGCTTTGACCTTTGAGGCATGGTTTAACTAGTTTTTGAGGCATGATTAAATTGTTTTTAGTATTTGATAGATTTATATCATGTTATGTGGTTACTTTTAGATCTATTTATATATGTATTATTTTTCAAGTTTATATAACTTTTTTGACATTTTTTTTATAGATTTGTTATTGCCGCCGGAGTCCACGGTTGTCGTCGCTGCTGCCTGAATGTGTGTCGCCCCGCAATCGAACTTGCCTTTGTTGCCAGTAAATGTGTAGTTTTTTTAAAGTAGTTAGTAAATTCTTGTGTGTAGTTGTAAGTTTGTTAGTAATTTATATGTTTGTTGGTAGTTTGTAAGTGTATGTAAACTTAGACATTTTGAGTTTATTATACTGTTATTTTGTAAGTCTTTGGTGGTTTCGTTGCGGTAGATATGCCGAAATTTTAACAGGATATATTGTAGAATCAGTTAAGTTCATGGTTTTGTTTTAGGTTGTTTTGTTTATTGATTTTTGGTTGATGTTTTAAAGTGGTTTTCTTGGTTGTGATGATATGGAAAACACCGTATATTGAAATGTGAGAACCCAAAACTATCATGCTAAAATAGAAATTCAAATTAGATTTTTTTGAATTTTAGTCAACTTTGAAGTAGACCATTTAGGCTTTATTATATCTCTTCTCTACTAACTATAAAGAAAAAATGTTTTTTCTTGAAAGTTGAAAACTGAATTTCGGTCAACACTTTAAAACTGAATTCGGTCAACTATTGTGTTGAGAAAAGAAACTATGGCGTTTAAATGGCCATGCGTTTAAATAGAAACTTTAAAACCTGTATTCAATCATGCCTAGGCGTTTAAATGAAACTTTAAAAGTTGTATTTAACCATGGCATCTAAAGGAAACTATTGCTAATCTCGGAGGGATTAATGCATTCTCTTCCTAAAATACAAAATTGACGCCAACATACTATATTCACATGAATGCTAATCTCTGAAATTATACGACATAAAAGTGAAAGGTTGAGACATAAAGACGAAAGATAAATATTTCTATTCGCATTTTTTATGTGCATTAACTATTTATGTACTACAGCTCTCTAGGGAAACAAAAAAAATGATGTTAATTGCTCATTCCAACAAAAAATTGTGTTATTATTATTTTAATATTAATTGATTAATGCAACTTACAAAAATGCTATAAAAAAAGACAATCTTAAATACAAAACAACGCTATCGGAAAACCAATACAATCATTCAATATGGATTCCTTAACGCTTAAAATACTGATTCATGAAACAAACTTAATTGCCGTTAAAATTTTGTCAAAACTAAACACCGCTGCAGCTAGGCACGGATACTCGTCTAGTACTTTATATGTATGATCAAAATCGGGTTAGACGTCTTTAGCCGAATTTATACTTACCGATTTACAATCAAATTGACAGATAATGCACGATATAATTTTGGAAGCAACTTTGAGCTATGCATTTTTTTTAACCGCGGCAACATATCTATACTATATATAAAAACTAGCAAAAGGCTAGAAAACTACATTTTTTTTCGTCCGTTTTTGTACGTTTTTGTCCGATTTTTTACGTTTTCGTCTATTTTTTATGTTTTCATCCGTTTTTTTACGTTTTCGTCCGATTTTTTACGTTTCGTCCGGTTTTTTACGTTTTCGTCCGATTTTTACGTTTTCGTCCGTTTTTTACGTTTTCGTCCGTTTTTTTACGTTTTCGTCCGATTTTTTACGTTTTCGTTTTATTTTTTTTTTTTACGTTTTTGTCATATTTTTCACTTTTCGCCTGGTTTTTTCGTCCGTTTTTGTACGTTTTTTGTCCCATTTTTTACGTTTTCGTCCGTTTATTTACGTTTAAGTCCGATTTTTTACGTTTTTGTATGTTTTTTTACGTTTCGTCCGATTTTTTACGTAAAACGTAAAAGTATTTAAAACGTAAAAAGGACAAAACGAAAACGGACGAAACGAAAAAATCGGACGAAACATAAAAACGGACGAAAACGTTAAAAACGGACGAAACGTAAAACCGGACGAAACGTAAAAACGGATGAAAACGAAAAACGGACGAAAACGTAAAAATCAAGGAAACGTCTGGACGAAAACGTAAAAATGTATCGAAAACGAAAAATCGGACAAAACGTAAAAAGAAGACGAAAACGAAAAATCGGACGAAAACGTAAAAATCGATTTAAAACGTAAAAATCGAACGAAACGTAAGAAAACCAAGTTTTAAGTTATTCACTATGGTAGTTATTATAAAAGCGACTAACGATGCAAATATAAGAGATGAAGATGTGAAAAGTGCTCATTATTGCACATATTTGATCTTTGGTTTAGATATCGATACATAAACGGTATGTTTATCATATTCAGACGTTTGAAAGCGTGTTTATCGTTTTGACTTTTACCCAACCCTAATAATTAACGTTACCGATTGTCAATGTTTACATCACTTCATATGGGATAAACATAATTGAAATAATGAGTTGTACCATATATACTATTATTAGAATAATAATTGGCATCCCAAAATCTATCAAAAGCTTATTTAAAGGTGAAAGCTTAAATTAGGATGCAGTTGGTTTTTGATCGTCACTTTAGTCGGTGTGCTTATGCAACGTGGTTTAATGCCTCCAAAATGCTTTGAATATTATTTTCCAGTTGTCACTTTGTTTTCTTCACACCTCACTCACTCCTAAAACGTCTTCCACGTTTTCTCATTTTTATACTTGTTAAAAATTATAAAGAAATGCTAAACCGTTACATGACTAACATGTTGTTGTTACCTTTGCGAATTATATAATGCCATTTAATCTTTGATTTCTTCGAATGAAATAATGGGTTAAAGTGTGAAAATGTTGATAAAGCTTTTGGATATAGATCAGAATGAAAAGAAGTGTAAAAAATAAATACTTTTGAAAAAATTTAAATTTCTCCCAAGAAAATGTTGGTGTATAAAAGTTATGAAAGAAGTTTCTTATATAATTAGAGGGTGAAACGAACAGATCGCTACTCCCCATTAATTCTCAGAATCATATGAGTTTAATAAAGTTGTAATTTCGATTTTGATTTAACGGAGTGATGTTTTATAAAAAAAATAAAAAAAAAAAAATAATAATAATAATAATAATAATTCAAAAAATTTAAACTTGTTATATTTTGATGCACAATATAAATTTTTAATACATATATTAAAAAGCTGTTTGATGTAAAAATGAATTTTTGATGCACAAAATGTCGATTTACAAAATTTTAATGCATAAGTGTTTTTTTTTTTCTCACATTTTTTATGCATCGAAACTATACACTTTTAGAGAAATCACTTCACAACTTTTTTTTATTCACAAATGTACATATCTTGTGAAATTTTTGAGTACCTTTTAAAAACTTTTTATTTTTGTTATTTTTTGTACGTTTTTCTAAAAATAATTGTATTTTTATTTAACGTCACCTTAAAGCTTTTAGTTTACGTTTACTAGGAGTTTGGATAAAGTCGTATAAACATAGTAACTTTCAGAGTTATGATTGAAAAAAAGCAAGTTTGATTTGTCTAAATCGGTGTTAAAAAAACAATTTATCAGTGTTTCTAATTCATTATCTTAGGTGTATAAATGTGTCATATGTCGTAGACTCGTAGTACACTAAAGTAATGTTTGTTTTGTATCTTGGGTTTTAGAATCTAGACTCACACCTCTATCAAAGGGGTTGCCTAATTCACACATTGGAGCCAGGGTTTGTTTATTTAATTTGTCATTTCTTCTCTTTTATTCACTTTCTTTTGTCTTTGAGAAATGATACATTGACCTAAACTTAGGCCTAAACTTATACCTAAAACAAAGTGTCAGCATCTTGATGGCTGCAGACAGAGACCCACTCATTTTACAACCCATCAGGATAATGCCAAATGGTTTTAGGTCTAAATTTAAGTCCATGTATCATTTCTCTTTGTCTTTATGTAGTAAAGTCAAGTTTTTTATTTTGTCTTCATGTAATAAAGAAAAAGGTCATAGATTAAATATGATGGGTCCGTTTGGTTTGTAGATGGGTTTAGGATTAGGATTAGGATTTGGATTTGGATTTGGATTTGGATTAGGATTTGAATTTGATGTATGAAAGTGAATATATATTATAAAAATGATAAATAATTAATTGATGTAAAATAAAATATTTTTTAAGTTAAAATAAAGATTAAAATACTCTTTAAACTATTAATGAAGAGAAAAAGACAAAGTTAAAAGCAGTGTGGCCCACTAACAGTACCAAAACCTGTCCCTCCCACTCTCTTTACAAAATGGATGATAATGAGGCATGAGACCCAATTATTCAGACTAAAAATTGAAACAAACGACATTTTTTACTTTTCTCTCCAAACCCCAAAGTTAAAGTCACATAACAAACGGACCCTAAGTTAATACCGAATCTTTTATGAAATAATAATTTACTAAATTTATAAAATATTTTCTCTTTCTATATTTATAAAATCCTAACCCAAAATCTAATCCAAAATCCAATCCTAATCTTTTACTTTTACATCTAACAATCATATACTTGTAGAGTGAGGTTATTTTGCATACCAAATAATTCTTACATACTAGGGACACATCCCAACCATTGATTCAAATTTAATCAATGGTCGAGATTAAAACACACTCTCCACTAAAATAAAAGCGGAGGGTATAATCGTCAAATCACACCAAATATTAAAAGCGCCTAACTCTTCATTTATCACATTCATCGCACCTACCTAAACACACACTAAAACACACACTACTCACACATTTACACCGATCAAAAACACCGCAAAAATCATTAAAACTTTCAAAATCAGGAGAAGATGGAAGATACCGTATTGAAACTATCACGCTAAAGGAACTGAGGAAAAAAGGAACTACCAGCAAAAAACCGGCCAAAAAACCGGCTTCAGGTATAATCTTACACTCTAAACATCTATTTCAATATCTACAACTGTTATTTATGATTATATGATGTTTTCAACTGTTTATAGCGATTATGATGAAGAAATGTGCAAATAGAAGTTAGGTTTTAACAGTTTAGAAGCTAGGTTTGCAAGATTAGAACTGTTTATAGATTTTTTGTTATGATTAGGAGTTAGGTTTTAATAGTTTAGAAGCTAGGTTTGCGAGATTAGAAGTGTTTATCGAAGGCGTCTTATGCGGCTAAGCCGAAGGCTAAGCCGCATAAGACGCCTTCGACTTTGGCTTCGCCAAAGGCATCTTATGCGGCTAAACCTTTGGCTCAGCTGTGGAAGATTTGACGAATGCAAAAGGATTCAACAAAGCATTCGCTGCAGCTAAGTAAAAGGATTAGCCGCAGAAGATGCCTTTGGCGAAGCCAAAGGCATCTTATGCGGCTAATCCTTTGGCTGAGCTGTGGAAGCTTTGACGAATGCAAAGGATTCAACAAAGCATTATTGCGGCTAAGTAAAAGGATTAGCGCGAGAAGATGCCTTTGGCGAAGCCAAAGGCATCTTATCGCGGCTAATCCTGGCTGAAATGGAAGCTTTGACGAATGCAAAGGATTCAACAAAAGCATTCGCTGCAGCTAAGTAAAAGGATTAGCCGCAGAAGATGCCTTTGGCATCGCCAAAGGCATCTTATGCGGCTAAACCTTTGGCTCAGCTGTGGAAGCTTTGACGAATGGAAAAGGCTTCAACAAACGCCAAAGGCATCTTATGCGGCTAATCCTTTGGCTAAGCCGCGGAAGGTGCCTTTGGCTTTGCCAAAGGCATCTTATGCAGCTAATGCTTTGGCTCAGCCGCGGAAGGTACCTTTGTCAAAATGCTAAAGCATCTTATGAGGCTAAACCTTAGGCTTAGCTATAGAACATGCCTTTGGCTTCGCCAAACGCATCTTATGTCGCTAAGCCTTTTGCTTAGCCGCATAAGATGCTTTAGCATTTAACAAACGAATTGGCTGTGACTGATGCACAAAATGCTTTGTGGGGATATAAGATAACTTAAAATAAGCTTTTAAATATGTTTTTTTATTCTATATCAGATATGATATAACAAACATTTGCTTTTAAAATAGCCTTTTAAATATGTGATAACTTAAAAATTTCCTTAGAAACAAATGATTTGGCTTAGATACAGGCATAGCCTTTGGAAAAAAATTCAAATCATTAACATTTGCTTAGCCACAAGCATAGCATTCAACATTTCTGAACACAAATACATGTTTGTAACATATTTTGTATCTACCAAAAAATTTATGTTAAATATCACATATGATACAATAAAAGATGTATTCAACTTTGTGAATTGACTAGGGTGCAGATAAGCAAAGGCTTCAGCAAAGGCTTAGCCACAGGCATAGCCTTCGCTGTGGCTAAGAATTTGACAAAAATGAACAATTATTCAGTAGCTAAAAAAGATTTATGTTGAATATCATATATGATATTATAAAGAATTTTGGTAATATCTGCGTAGCCTCTAAATTTGCAAAAAAGATATGCTCGCACCTAATCCTTTGAGTAAAACCGTCGGGATATTAATTAATTGTTCATTGTTGATGATGTAGGAGATAAAGAAAATGATGACGGAGAAGATGATGTAGGGCATCTAATCTCTAAATTGCCACTACTAAAAACAACTGCTGAAGAGAAAAGCCCTGCTAAAGGTACATATCATATTATTAACGAAACACGTTATGTACTGAGAATATTTCAATTACTAAATCACAAATGATATAATATAAATTTGTTTTGCAGATAAAGCAAAAACAGTAGCTCAAAGATTAAATGAAATGCAGAGAAATGCTAAGAAGAGAAGAGCAGAGCTAGAAAAGAAAAAGAAGAATGAAGCAGATAAGAAAAAAACTAAAAATCAAGAAGAAAAAGACACTTCAAAGAAAGAAACGTGCACGTAAAAGAAAAGCATCGAAAAGCAAAGTACTTCAAAAGATTTACTAGAGGTAATGCTAGGAGAATTGAAGAGGAAAAGATCTTGATAAAAGTGATGATGAGGATCTTGAGACAAGAGAAGAGGCGAAGTGGAAGAGATCAAGAGGAAATCGAAAAGAGAATGATCGACAATTGGTTGTAAAAGAAACCAAAAAGAGAAAGAAGGAAATAGTTGTTGAGAAGGAGGTTGAAGATAAGGAAGATAAAAAGAAGCTTAAGGTGAAAAAGGACAAAGAAAAAACAAAAAATTACCCAACATGTACAACAAGGTCATCACCGAAACCTCTATATGAAGCAATGATCGGTTTATCAAATGAGAGAAAGAAATGCTTGAAAGAGATGGGATTTGAGAGGTTCATAAACTTCCTTATTGTTGAACTTCCAACTGCATTGGCTTACCATGTAATTGATAAGTTCCATCCACCTAGCATGGAATTGAGATTACAAAAAGGTTCAATAAAGGTAAAAAGGCAAAAAATTCATGATATGCTAGGTGTGCCGATGGGGACAAGAAAATTTGGAAGATCGGAGGAAAGATTTGATGATGACGATTTCGTTAGAGAATGGGAAGAAAAGTACGCTCATCTTGGACGAATTACACCACCTGCTGTAGCCTTCGAGATATCAAGCACAACTGAAGCAGATTTCATGTTCAAGATGAATTTCTTAACTTTGTTTGCAAGCACCATAGGCACTTTGGAGAGTGCAGGAAGAGTGCCCAAAAAAATCCTCAGGCACGTGAAAGAAGATGATGATATCTCTGATATCGATTGGTGCAGCTACATAATGGAATGCTTGGAAGTCAGTAAGCTAAACTGGACGCAAGTCAAGTCGGGTACCAACTTCTATTATGGTCCTATAACATTCTTATGTGTAAGTTATTTTCCATTAAACTTATCAACTATGATTCACTCATATAAAAAATTATCTAACAAAATTTTAATTGTATTTTTGTGTATAAAAAAGTCGCTATACTTGGACTCAACAAACTACCCGAGCTTCCAAGTTATGCGTCACCGCCACCATCGAAGTTGGAACACTCCAACAATGAGGAAAAGAATAAACATGGAAATGAGAGGCATTGCTTGGGGACGTTAGAGCATCACGGAGAGTATGATCGATGAGGAGCAAACCGGCTGAATTTGTACAAGGGAGCGGAGACATATACTATGAACCGTTGCCTCCCGTAAAGCCGGTGGAAAAAGAGGTAATATTATTGAATTCATTTATAAAATGTTGTTATAAAAAGTATGTTATGATATATTTTACTTATTATTAAAAAGCATGTTTAAAAGAGTTAACGAGAAAACAAAACCTTAAGCTTAGGCGCAAGCATAGCCTTGACTAAAGCCGAAGGCTATGTCGCGCTTAAGCCTTCGACTTTTAGAAGGCTATGCCGATGACTAAGCCTTCAAGAAGCTAACATTCAACATGCTTGCAACAATATCATATATGATAAAACAATAAGATGAATATCACATTTGATATTAGTGTTAAATCATATATGATATGTAATATCATATGTGATATTACACTAATATCACATGTGATATTACATATCATATATGATATTTTAAAAATCATATATGATTTTGCATATACAATAAAAACTAAACTGAAATACTTACTTTACGTGAGTTTTATGAAAAAATTGACGAGAAATTTGAGATAATCTCAAAAGAAAAATAGAGTTGGTTGAAACAATGAGAGAGGATTGAAGAAATTCAAGAGGACAAGGTGATGTTGACCTTGTGCAAGAAGTACAAGAGAATGTTTAACAAGATTGATTTTGATATAGAAAGTGAGGCTGAGGATAGTGATAGTAATAGTGAGAACAATGAAGGAAGTGAGCCTCGAATCAAGAAAAAACAAATGAAGGAAAATTAATAGTTGAAAAGGAGAATGAAAAGGAGGGTGAGAGCAAAATGAAAAGGAGAATGAAAAGGAGAATCAAGAAAAACAAATGAAGGAAAATTAATAGTTGAAAAGGAGAATGAAAAGGATGGTGAGAGCAAAAATGAAAAGGAGAATGAAAAGGAGAATGAAAGTGAGAGTGAAGGTGAGGATGAGGAAGAAGAAGAATATAATATATTTGGAAGTGAGAGCGAAACTGAACAGGAGGATGAAAGCGAGAATTTAGGTGAAAAGGAGGTTAAGAGCAAAGATGAAATACCAGAACTACCAAAAATACCAGAAATAATACCAGTACAAAAGGAACACAAAGTTGCAAACAAAGAAACAACTCCAACTGAAACACAAAAAGAACCTGAGAAAGAAACAGAAAGACCAGTAGTGAAGGTGAGTGTGATGGAAAAGCAAACTGAAGTTCCTAGTAATGAAGGTGAGTGAGAGTGAGAAGGATAAACAAACTGAAGTTCAAGTAGCGGAGGAAAACCCGATTGAAAAAACGATTGAAGTTACAAAGGAAGTAGGAACACCAACTGTGGAGGTAGCACCGGGTTATAAGTTGAGAATAGCAACACCGGATGATTTTTGGAATGAAGAAAACATTGATAATATCTTGACTCAAGCAGAAAAACAATATGCAGATCAACAACATGAAAAGCTTCATGGGAAAACAGATAAGAGTGATCAAAAAGAGATTGTTGGGACAACAGAAATGATAAGTGACCCAAAAGAGATTGCTGGGACAACGGAGATGAGTAGTCCAAAAGAAATTCAAGGGTCAAAAGAAAAAAAAACCGGAGGAATAGTAAGAAAGTCAATGTCACCACAACCGAGAAAATGACAAGAGGAAAGATCGGAAAATCATTCACGCCACCATCTTTCGTCTTGGTATAAGCCCAATGGTAATGTGTCGTTGTTGAGACTGAAACAACATCAAAACTGGAAGAAAAGAAAGAAAAAAGGGTGAGAGACATGGAGGCTGAGACTGAAACAGAATCAAAACAAGAAGAACAACATCTAGCAAAGAGAGTCAAAAAACCATCACGTTTTCTGGTATCACCATACATGAACAAAAACTGTAATCCACACACCACCACAACCAGATGAAGTGATGATAACGGATGCGTTATTTTCAATGGAAGGAAATCCAGTGTAAGTCTGCTATTTTTTTTATTAAAAATCACACAAAAAATAATAAATGTTGTGATAATAATATGTATATAATTTAAATTTTGTGTAGTGACTTTGTCTTGAACCAAGCATCAAGGAGCACCTACAATAAGGAAAGCATGCAAACACGGCACCTAACTTGAAGGTAGAAGCTAGTGTCATTGATGACTTTGCTTCACTTTTAAACTATGAAGAAATGGTGACCAATGGTGGAAACAAGATGAAGCATTACTTCCACACTAGAATGTTGGTAAGTAGATAAACATTTAGAAACTAATTACTAACTGTTTGTTAACAGTTATATGATATTGTTGATTTTGACAAAGATAAGCCAAATGGTAGAGTTGCCGAAGAAAGATGAAGCAAAGCAATATAAAGCTTTCTTTGATTGCATGACAAGCGAGTTTGAAGACAGCCCAAATGACATGTCATTGCAAAATGTAGAAATGGTAACAAGTTACTTTACTTATTATGAAGAAAGAGATTCGACTTTTATTTGAGCTAAAATGAATATAATTTTCTTTCAATTTCTACAGGCCTTCTTCACAATGATTGCTCATGAACACTTCTATCTGGTTGTATTCAATCTAGCAAAAGGAACTTCAACAATCATTGACAACTCCAACTCTGGGCAGACATATGACACCAAATACAAGAAAGAATGCGATGTTTTGGTAAGTCACTCAAACTAGGCATGGAAAGAACATAAATTGCATCTAATATTAGAAACTATAATATGACAGTAAAATATCATATATGATATAATTGTCTTTAAATATTAGAAACTAAAATATGGTAGTTAAATATCATATATGATAAAACACTAGCAAGTTAATTGAGTCTTTGTTTGAAATATCGATATGATAAACCACTAGTAAGTAAACCGAATCTTTTGTTTGTGCGAGAAAAAGTGTTTTCACAAGATTTAGAGTCATTCAACCACCCAAAAGCGAAGCGAGATAAAGAAAACAAGACAAGAATCATAAAGGTCAAATGGGCAACAAAACAAAATGTGATTGATTGCGGGGTCTTTGTTATGATGCACATGGAGATGTACAATGGTGAAGCAAAGAAAGAACTGGGAGTGAACTTCCCAATGAAGAAGAAGGCCAAACAATGGCAATAATCAAGTCGAGAGTAAAGTATGCAACAAAAATGTTAACGCATGAAATTTAAGAAGAGAGAAGAAATCGTGAGGAAGCACATGCGTTTGCAAGGAAGCATCTTGACAAAGCATTGAAACAAACCTACATAAAGGAGCGGATATACAAGAAGAAGAAGGAACAGGAGGCAACCCATGTTGCAAGTGCGATTTGAAGGCAAAACTTGATAGATGATAGAAGACAGTTGATAGATGATAGGAGTCGGCGAATAGATGGGAAGTCACTCGTTTTTGGGTAAAGGTGGAGTGACAATGGTGATGCACTTACAAACTTACTTCTGATTAGTTAAATTTGGGATAGCTTATGCCATTTAGAATGGTTAGAACAGTATGTTATGTCTTATGGTACAATGTCACAATCTTATCTCGTATGCTACAATATGTTATGTCTTATGGTACAATGTCACAATGTTGACGAATAGTGATCGATCCGAAATGGTTATCTAATGAATTTGGCGGCACATCTGCGGATGTGATTTTGGATTATATGTCTTTGTTGTACAAGTTTTGCTACACAAAGCGATATATTCGATAAAAGGTGTTGCTAACCAACTCGCGTTTTATAACACAATTTGAAAACATATGATATGAGATCTGATCAACAAATGTGCTAATGGTGGTATCACATATGATTTTGTATGTATATCAAATATGATATATAACAGTAAAAAATCAAATGTGATTTTGTATGTATATCAAATATGATATATAACAGGAAAAACAAACTAGATAAATCAAATGTGATAATTCACTTAACACAAAGAGAAGATAAATCACTTAACACCAAAAAAAATATATCAAAAATCCATTTCATAAAACAAAATCTGTAAACAATCAAAGAAGATTCAAAGTACTTCAATCACAAAATTCTTATTTGGACAAAAACAGTAAAAAGATTTATCATGTAGCTCGATTGAACCAAATCATCTTGTACTCTATACTTATTTGGATGTGTCCTTTTGTTGTGGCCATCTTTAGCTCCACATACCGAACATGCATTCCTATTAATCGAACTCTCATCAATAGCTTGCTCTTTTCCACCTTTATACGCGACTTTTCACGTCCTTTGGGCTTACTGACCAGGCAATTCTTAACAAAGAACTACAAGAGGCTTTGGCACTCGACAAGCTCTTCAAGATTATCAAGCTTGTCCTTTGATGGAGGATTTGGGCAATCGGCTTCAACATCTAACTTTAGCAACTTCAACTTCTCAATAAAAGCATTAACCTTGTCTCGTCTTTACTCAACATATGCATGCGGTGATCAACAATAAGTAGCCTCGTTTGCATAATTCTCAACAATCTCATTCTTCTCACCGCATTCCTCCTTTTGTTCCTCAAACAGTAGGTATCAAGTTCTTTGTCCAACGCCTCAAGATGTATTGATTTGGAATCATTTCAACATTCGCATTCTTAAAGACACAAAAATGTGTCTACACAATATTCCAACTCTAACAAAAGTCGACAGAACAAACAATCGATCCATCTTCTATGTTTCGCAAAACCTCCATGCAAAAAAAAAAAAAACAATATATAGTCAAATATCATATATGATATGTTAATACAAATAAGCCGTAAAAACGTTTATTTATATTTTACGATCATCTAATGTTTTGTCGATAATAAAAGTAAAATCATATTAACGAAACAAATAAAATACGTAAATGGTTTGAACTAATAGTTTTCTAACATATTCACATAAAACACTAAAACAAGTATAAGTGTTTACATATTGGCTTAACAAGTATAAGTGTTTGTATGATTTAGATATATATGTACAACAACTAGTGTTTACATATTGAGCTAACACATACTTAAGCTAAGTATACTAAAATGGGTAAAAACAAGTATATACTAAAATGGGTAAAACAAGTATATACTAAATAGATAGAAACTAGCAAATGGTTTTGACCCATAACCCATGGTTTTATATATACCACTTAACCAAGTTCAATGTATCCTAAAAGTACATTGTATCTAGAAAGAAAACCATGGATCAACCCATAACCCATGACCCATGACCCATAACCAAAAATACCCATGGGCAAAGAGAGCGGACCACGGATCCCTAGCTTTGTGCTAGCCGGATCCCTTATGGTAGGATCCGTGGGATCCGGGGAAGCAGAGGTTTTTCCTCTATAAATAGTGAGCCATTTCTTCATTATATCTCACCCTCTCTAACATACTTTCTCCCCGAGTTAAATCTCACTAACCTTAGATCCAAGAGATCTATGTTTGTAGTCTTGTTTTTGTGTGATCTTTAGGTTCCTCTTAAAGGCAAGATCACCACCTTTGAAGTCGAGCAAGCTCAAGTCCATGAGTTGCCATGCTTCCTCATCATCAAGGCTATTGAAGTCCTCTTGTTGATGATCTCTTTCTTTCCTCAAAGAAGTGTAGTGTTGAAGACATTAGTGAAAGATGTCTCAAGTGTCAAGACGAAGATATTAGTGAAGGGTATCTATCGTCTATAGGATAAGCACTTGTGATAGGTGCTTAGAAGTCAAGACAAGAAGCATTAGTGAAAGGTGCTTAGAAGTGAAGACACAAGACATTAGTGAAAGGTGTCTTGTAGATCTAATCAAAGGCATTAGTGAAAGGTGCCTTAGATGTACATTCGATATGGTGTGTTTCGATGTACTAGATAGACTAGCATTAGATCCAAGGATATTGATGTCCTTGATGATGTTGTAAAGGAGTAGATCTCCTTTGGGATTAGTCGTTGGTGTAGTGTGGTAGTAGTTCCTCCATTGCAATGGAACTAGGTGCTTAGCCTAGTACCTAATAAAGGGTAGGCGACGTTGTGAAGGTGTAGTTCACCTAAGGTGTGAAAGAACCGGTGGTTAGCCTAGCACCGTATAAAGGGTAGGCGACGTTGTGTTAGGTGTGGTTCGCCTTGGTGTGAAAGAACTTCGGTATTTAGCTTTGTACGGAAAAAGGTTAAGCGACGTTGTGAAGGCTTCTCCGCCATAAGGAGATTGGTGTAGTGATTACAAACTCGAGTAGGTGACTCGGGAGTGGAGTAGGCAAGGAAGGTGTCCTTGTAGCCGAACCACTATAAATACTCGCGTTATGGTTTTGTGTTTCTTACTCTTATCTTTTCATTAAATATCTTTATATGCTTGTTTATCAACATCCAACACACACAACCAAATAGATTGACATAAGTCGATCTAAATAGTTTAAAAGGAAGTTTTAATTGGTAAAACTATTCAACCCCCCCTTCTAGTTTTCCACATGATAGATCATATGCGATACATCATTTGATATATCATATATGATATATCACATATGATATATCATATGATATATCACATATGATATATCAAAATTATAAAAGTATAAAAAATAACAATAAAAAAAGCTTTAATATAAAAAAAATTGGTTAACAAACTAACAAACCTTATACAGTCCATCTTCTCTGTGAAACAAGTTGATCGGCTCCTCTTCTTCTTCATTTTTATCAAGATCATCACCTTTTTCTTAAATTTCTCTTTTTCTTAGCTTTCTTCTCCATTACTTCATCAACAAACGTTTTCTCTTTAATATGAGACACCTCGGATACTTCAACCAAACTTTTGGTATCTATTTGGCAAAACCATGTCCCAAAGAAATATTTCACTTGAACCAATTCGAAGGGACGAGTATAAACATTTGACGATGACGCTCAATCTTAAGATAGGTTCTAAGTGTAGGAGCAGAATCAATCGACTTATGATCTAACATCTCTTGTATATGCCTCTGTTTTTCCATTGCCGTCTCAAAACAATTCATAAAATTCATGAGAGTCGAACTGAATTAGTAAAATGAGAGAAAAGGAATTCTCACTCTCGGACCTAGAAGTTGTCCTCATCAAACCACACAAAGGAGAGTCCACAAAAAGGTGAATCCAACAAGAGCGTATCACGAAACATCTTTGTTAACCACTTATGATTATGCAAATTAGACTCATCTAATAACTTCCCCATTGATACTCAAACTCATCAGACCAATATACATATTCCACACAATTTGATTGAATTTCCTTTTAAAGTCTGTGTGATCATAAATTTTTGAGCATATCTGCAAACAAATATCACATATGATTTAACAAATGATTTACCAAAATGAAAAAAGTATGAAATATCACATATGATAAATCATTAGAAACTACAAAGAAAGCAAAATAAAATACAAGAAAGCACATAAAGTATCACATATGATATAACAAAAGAAAATACAAGAAAGCACACAACATACCTTTCCAGGAAGCTTTGTGTAATATGCCACATACACAACGTGTTTCGATCCAAGAAATTCTTGTTCAATCGCCTTTCTCATAGCCCCGTCACGATCGGTGACAACGATACTAGGAGCTTTACCAAAAGCTTTTATAAATGCGTTGAGCAACCAAATATAAGACTTTGCGTCTCATTCTTCAAGAAACTGCAAGAACTGTAACACACTTCCTATGATTATCAATTGTGTAAAAGGAACAAACATCATTTTGTACCGAAAAACAAAAACAAAAATAGTTAAAAAAAAAAAAAAAAAACAAAAAAAAAAAAAACAAAGACAAAATACAAGTAATACATTAAAATATGATATATATCACTCAAACACTTACTTATTTGTCCCAGACGTAGCATCAAAGAGAAAACGTCACAAAACTCTTTGTAATTGTACTTGGAAACTTCATCGCCCCGTAAAATTGCGTAAAGCTCAAGATTCTCAACCAAGTAATCAAACGAAAAACGGAACATGCTTCATCTATTTTCCATCTTAGCTATAAGCATCCGAGCATCACTATCGCCTACATAACAATTCACACTCCTAAAAAGTTTTTAAAGTCAACAGTTGTACCATGAACAAGCAAATCGATCCCTTCGGACGGTCAACAAGTGATGAGCTCGTTGCACCTATATTCACGCCATGACTTTAACAATAAACAATCGCTCAAAGATATGTTAAGCGCCTTCGGTCTTTGACAAATGCTTATATTCTTTACGTTCAAGCTCATGATTATGTATACTATCAAAAGCAGTCAACCTATACTTTGTAGAACCGGGAATCAACTCAAACATCACACGTGCTTTGCAACCTGTGATATGCGGAGTTCGAACTTCTCTTCGGTTGTCACTATTCTCTAAATCTAGTGTGTCTACATGAATTCCTTATGATGACCTTCCCTATTGCACACTAGATACTTTTGCTTAACAATACCGCTCCTCAACCTTTCTCGACATGATTTCCTAACCACAAACCCCGCTTTTGAAGCATATTTCATATACGCACTAATGCACTCATCAACTGAATTAAAACATTGCCTTAGCTAGTAAAACGTCGACCGAACTTTAGGAATATAATAAACCGCTCCACCGGAGTATCAAAATTAGAGTGAGTAGAGAATGATTCAGAGTTTTCAAAGCATTCGATTCGAAAAAACAAAAAGTACAAAATAAAACATCGATCAAGTAAAATGTGATATCACATATGATATCAAATGTGATGCAAAATAAAAAGTGCTTAACAAAACATAACTAATAGCTTATTCAAAAGCTTAAACTACTTAATTCAATCAAAGCATAAACTAATAGCTTATTCAAAGCTTAATATGCTTAATTCATCAAAACTAATTAATGTTTTAATTTGAATCTAAACATAACTAATCGCTTATTCAGATGATTAAAATGATTAACACCTTATCCATCTCCTACACGTAACACAAAACTAACAGTTTAGATCAATCTAAAGCTAAATAATAGCTTATTAATGACTTGAAATTAACTTAAAATGCTTAATTCAATCTAAAACTAGATTAAAACCGCTTAATTCAATATAAACCTAACTAAATAGCTTATTCACATATTAAACCGTTATTCAAACGGAAAAACAATAAAAACAAAATTAAACGCATCTTACTCTTAATAGATGCGGATTCATCACCGTGTTCATAAGCTACAATCTCCTCCGTATACTTAGCGAAACATCATCACTAACAACAACATCTTCGATGCGATTCGATTCTAAACATCATCACTAACGGTTATAGAAGAAGGATCAAGAGTAACGATCGATTCAGTTATAGAAGAAGGATCGGAAGAAATCAAGAATTTGGAATCAAATCCATGAAAGAATCGATTAATTGATAGCAATTAGGATTAGCGATGAAGAAGAAGAAAAAAGCGAGAGAATATAGATAAACACACACTTTGTGTGTGAGAAAATTAAATAACGTTTAATTAAAAGAAAGATAAAAATTATTTTTATATTGACTAAAATACCCTATGATGTAAAAATCAGATTTAATTTAAGCCATTAGATCAAAATGAATGAAAGGTGGGGATTGGTCCCTTGGTATGTAGATAAAGTTTTATCCCTAAATGATCTATTATCATAGTTATAAGGATAAATATTAGAAGATATGACGACAAAAAAACATATAAATTTGCTGAAGAGTAGGGGTGTGAAGAATTCGGGTTTCATCAACAAAAATCAAAAACCAAAACTGAACCAAAAAAACCCGAACCGAAATTGCCAAAACCGAACCGAAACAAAATAAATATTCGCTTCTCGGTTCAGGAATGGTTTTGGCACAATGAACCTAAAACTGAACTCGCATAAGTATATATATATTTTTTATATATTTATATAAAAAAAGACAATAGAACTCTTTCATAGTGTAAATATAACATTTTTTAAGCTTGAAAATTTTTTAGACTAAAATTTTATATAATTAAATAAGTAAAGAATTAAAATTAAGTAATTCGGGTTATTTGGTTCAGTTTTGGTTATTCGGTTCGGTTTTCGGTTTGACATAGAAAAAAATTTAACCGGACTAACTGAATAAACTGAATAACCCGATAACTGAAAAGATGAACACCCCTACTGAAGAGTGTATGAAAGAGGTAAAATGCAGACGATTGTATCACTACATAAGTGCAAAAATCTGATTCGGGGAATTAATTAAAGGATAAGTAATCAGTTTATATAATCAAACCTGATCAAGATCTTTTTAGAGTAATTTATTTAGTTTAGTTACTACATGCTTAGATATGTGTACGTAGGGGTCTGCACGGTCCAAAAACCAGACCGGACCGGACCCGGACAGAGACCCGATTTCGGCAAAAATCTTAGACCTAGACCAAGACCGGACCGAATGTGGTCGGTCCGGTCCAACAAGGCCAAATTAGCCCAAATTCGTGGGTTTTGGTCTAGAGCGGACAGGACTGAGGACCGAATTAGCCCAAAAGCCGAGACCGCGGACCGGACCGAATGTGGTCGGTCCGGTCCGGTCCGGTCTCAGTCGGTCCGGTCCGTTCGGGCTGTATGCTCACCCTTATGTGTACGTATGAAGTTGACAAACTAAAATTTACTATACTACCTAGAGCATAGGTATCATTGGGTTGGGGGGTGACCTCACCACTTCGCCAACATCAAGCGCCATTGTGGATGCCATTCCAGTGGTGTGCATTATGGCGAGATGTGGTATTTTTTATTAAGATTTACAGGTTTGTGTTGTATTATTGTTATGTTTGTGTTTGGAGTGTGTATGATGTTTAATGTGTGTGTGTAATGCGTGTCTGTATGAACTCGTGAGAGCGTGAAAGTGGTAAAAGACATGTATTTTCCTTTTTTTTTTTTTTTTTTTTTTTTTTTAACTTATAAACATTTCTATAAGTCTAGTCTTTATGCACTAGTTTTTTCTTCAAAAATAACCCTATCTAATATACATATAGTTTTAATAAATATTATTAGTTTATTTTTCAAATATATTCTTTTAGGTTTTATGTTATTTGTATTTTCAATTAAAAAAAATATGTTAGTTTAAATAAAAGAAAAATAATAAGCCGGGCTCAAATTACATATAATGAAGGCGAGTGTTTTTGGCGGTGTGAGTAAAAGTGTAATGTTAAGACACAATAGCTAACGTGACACTAAAAAATGGGTCATGGTATTACTTCGACACGCCATGACACATGCTATTAAGAAAAGATGATGATGACATGATACATACAACAATAAAAGTATAAAGCATATTTTGTATTTTATTATTGTTATTTTTTAAAAAAAGAATACAATAATAGCAAAAGAGATGTTAAAGTTTCAAAAAAACTGTACTGATATTAATTTTGGAAAGTAGTTCATATTTTAATGGAAAACAGAAGAAAAATAATAGAAATTGAGATAATAGCAAGTTATTTGAAATAAAAACATAAAACACTGAAATCTATTACGGGTCTTTCTTTGCAAAATTTTCAAATTTATGTTTATTATCCGTTAAGATTAAATGTCCCAGCTCGTGATAAAGTCTCATACTATAAATTGTATTGTGGTTAGAAGAGCATATGTAATTAAAGGCGAGTAAGGCTCGACTCGCAATTGTTGTCTGGTCGAGCTTTAATTTGGACCTGACTTTGAACTAAAATCAGGTCTCAACTAAGATTGGCCAAAAGTATGATTGGAACAGGGCCTCACGGTCCCGACGCTTTTTAGAACCAAGCTCAACCTTATCTGTGTCATTTCCATGCTTAAAACATGACTTATTCCCCTTCATGGCCAACTATGAAAAATATTCCGATGATCACGCAACCCACCACCCTTTTCTTTCACACACACTAGTGCTAAGAGTATCGTTACATCATCTTAAGATATTGTTCACGTGTATCCTCCTACCAATTTCAAGAAAACAATTAGAAGAATGATTAAAGAACTAAAGAACGACAAATAAAAGTCCAACACATGTCATTTGTGCTGTGTTAACAAATTTTCTTTATTTGTGAATTTGATGATACAAATAGTAAACTGTTTTGACTGGTTAATTATGTCTAGATCAACTTAATAAATAAGTTTTAACCTGCTGGACTGAAAAGTAGAGTGTTTTTTAGCTCATGCGGAAGAAATAACTTTCAAAATTGCTGAAGACAAACTCTTCAGCTCAAACTGATAAACTTTAGGTGATCTTCTAAGACTTCAAACAGTTGGACCAAATAAATCTGTCATCACTAGCAAATTGAGCTAAGCACGCTTAGGTTGATGCTGAATTTGCCCTATGTAAGGACGGTAATGTTAGTTTGAACCTCGATATATACTGAATAATATCAAATCTTTCACCACTAGGCTACATTTCTGAGGCCACGGAACCTTTCTCTTGTACTGACACTCTATAAAAATCATATAAAAAGTGTTGAAACATCAAGGTTTTAAGCTCCATATTTGAGAGATACAATGTCATGTTTTATGATGTTCTTAAAGCGGTTAAGTTGAATGATGCAAAATGTTTAATATCAATGGATTGAATTAAGGATACTGAATCATGTAATCATTATTTCGACGTCTAATTATTTAGGTGATGTTTGGAAGCAATCATTTTAGAGCGTTTTCGAGTAATTAGCGATTAGCAACAAGAGTTTTAAATGCAAAGCTTGTTTGACAACAAACTACTAGCTAGCATTTGCATTTTGTGTAAATGCTCCTATTCGAAAAGCTTCATGAGAAAGCTTTAAAATTTTGCTGCTAGCGTTATACTTATTAAATTACATAAATACCCTCAAACTTATTTAATCAAGTTTTATTTTAATGTGTAGATGTCCTTTACACGTTATAATTAGATGTACAACTACATTACCAAACGTTTTGATTAAGCAAACAATTACCAATTACTACTACTTATTGCTACTGATTACTGTTATGCTACTCTTACTGCTAAGTTTCGCCAAACATACCTTGTCAGATAAAACGAAGCAGAATAGAGATTTTTTTATTTTTTCTGAAAAATAAGGGAAGTTAAGTGAACCAGGATGGCACAATGCCTAGGTAGCAAATATATATATTCGGTCAGTCAAAGTTGTTATTGCTTACGTGACACTTCTTAGGCTTATCTTGAGGCGGCCTGGTTAAATCGCCACATCGCATCATTTCTCTCAAACGACCTAATTCTTGCGGTGGTGACACGAGAATTTTTTTTTTTTTTTTTTTTTTTTTTTAATTCAAATATTTTAAACACAAAATTAAAATTCATTAATAAAATACTTAACATTACAACAATAATTAAAAACTTAAAGTAATAAAACGTAGGCGTTACAATACTTATTAAAAGCGAAAACATCACAAAAATCTTCATCGTCGGTTCGGTCTTCGTCACTTTCTCTTGGCTTCAATCTCGATGATTCTGCATTTCACGGTTTCTTCAAATGTGTTCGACCAAATCGATTTTATGTTTAGATGAGTTGATCGATCCGTTAACTCTGAGTAACTACTAAAGATTACGCATGGGATCTTACCGGATCATGATCACGGTGGCCTCTTGTGGAAACCATGTAGGACAAATCGCCATTGCTTGTGTTTGATGATCATATTATGTAATATGATGCATGTATACACAATATCTTCGAGATCTGTTTACGCACCCTCGGTAGGAACTTTAAGCATTTTCCACTTCTTCTTCAACACACCGAAAGCTCGTTCCACATCTTTCCTGTCGCTCGTGCTTCCTCTTGTACAACATTCTTTTTCATCACCAAGACGAGGATTTGAAATGGACTTAATAACGAGACCATTCCGGATATATCCCGTCGAGAAGATAATATCCCTTTTGTAAGTAACATCGTTAGCCTCGAATTCAAGTTCACCGCTCTCCCGATTTGATATCATTGAAAGCAGGGAACGATATAAAACGCTTATATCGTTATTCATCCCGGAGACACCAAAGAACGCATGCCAAATCCATAAATCTTGGGAGGCGACCGCCCAATAAAATGAATGGATGTGGCCCGTGATCACCCCTAGCATGTTGACCTCTCAAACTATTTGGGCGGTTCTCCCAAGGCCAACTGTATAATCAATGCTTGCCATCATCCCAGAAACCCATGCTTATGCTCGTGATGAGCATATAATCTTTCAAGGTCCGAACACGTGGGCTTTCGCAAATACCGACACCATATAACTCCATGATAACCGTGCAAAAGTTACGGAGACAATCGCGTCTTGTTGTTGCGACCCACTGCAGATACTAGTCAAGAGAATCGAGGCGCCGCGTATCCCGATTGACGAATTGCCGCGATACACTTGACCAATGGAGAAATACCAAGTAAACCTCTACAATCGGAGTTTGTTGAAAATAAGGAGAATGATTGGTTACCTCTTGCACAATTTGAGTGAATAGGTCTCGGGGCATCCGGAACCACCGACGAAATGTTTTTCGTTATACAACGGTTCTTGAGAATGGCGGAAACTAAACGATTATGAGCACCTACATGATCCCTAGCCGTGTGGTTTCGTCGAGCCTTTGGCGGTGGCGCTGGTAAGTGTCCCAAGCATGTCACGTATACTCCATGAACTCCGTAAACTCGCTCATAACTTCTTCCTCGTCGGAAGGCGAAGAATTAAAAATAACTCGTATGACATAATTATCAAAATGTGTTTGAAAGTGTTTGTGAGAAGTTGTTTGAAATTGTGTGTTTAAAAATGTGTTTGAGTTTGGTATTTATAATGTTGTAAAAGTGGTAAAGTTAATTTTTTTTTTTTTTTAATAGGAACGTTAGTTTTTTTTTTGGATATACACGGACCAAACTCGGTTGAAACCACAACCGACTTCCTCTCTTTTCTTGCCCCAACCGAACACAACTTTCACAGCCACAATGGCTCGACCGACCATAACCCACCCAACCGACCGACCCTCGACCCACCCTCTGCGCATAGCCTTACACCTCATTTCACACACATAAGTTGCCAAGTCACTAAAGAGTCAGAACCGTTTGAAACTTCAGTGATGTTTTGTTTTCTATTTTTGGATGTGTGTTTAACAAAAATAGAAATAAATTCTCCCAAAAATGTTACACGTAGTATAATTTCAATATTGTTCAAGGGAGAAACTCATAAATACATCCTTATATTTTCACGTAGTATCGATAGTAGAAAGCCATAATACAAATGTAAGTGTCGTGCCAGTGTAGCGTAGCTCGGTTGGTAACTGGTGGAGGTATTTTTGCACCTAACAAGCAAAACTACTAAGTGAGTCATATATGCCATCACATTATGAAATGGCAGCCGGTTCGGGTTACCGGTTATTAGCCTTTTGCATCTAACAAATCATAAGTGTTGTGATTTATTATGCTCTTAAGTAAACAATAAATCTTGATATCGTTCTCCTATTTTGTTATACTGAAATTCATCAAATAAGAACCAAAAACATGTTAGACATGTTCGTATCTATGCTAACTGAAATTTTAAAGTTACAAATATTGGTCCTCTGCTACTCTTTTGTTTCTCCATCGCACTACAAAGATTTTTATAAGTCGACAAAACAAATTGAGATAGATCCTCGAGTATTTCGAGTTTTTAGCTTGAGAAAAAGTTTTGGCAGTCCCGGGATACAACCATACTGGGTGAGTGACATGGTCCGGTTGTGTAATAGAACGGTCAAGTCTCCAAGAAAAAGACGCAAGCGGGTTAACAAAAACGGACCAGCCATTACAAATAAAGGGATGTTTGGATCTGTGGATAACAATAGTATACTCAAATAATGTTGTCTATCTTTATATACATGCCATTACAAATGTGAACTACCTTGTACCTTGAAGTCCCAACTGTGCGACTCTACCTACATTTGCCCCGTAGTCTTTTTCTTGTTTGGCCTTAGGAGGAAACTAGAAAGCTATGTTTGGCTGTGTAGGAGGTCTATCTTAATATGGATGTACCATAAAGTAGGACTTCCTTTTGTGAAGGGTAAATGGTCTTAGAGGGGAGTGTAAGCAGTATGGAATTGAGAGTGGTGTAAGATGACACTTCATGGTCCATACTTTACATTCCCATATGAGGTTTGGTTGGTCCTCACTTAAAAAGTGTGTTCCCAGTTATATGAAGCCATTCTTGAGATGGAAATATAGTATAATTGGCAGAGCCCTTGTAGTGGAGGGGATATGGGTGTCTAGTGAAGCCATTAACCTATCTTGATGTGATTATTGTGGGTGCTTGTTGAGTGATCATGGCAGGAGGGTAAGATGAAAATATAGCTAAATAGTAATGTGCAATAACAAGGTGAATTGGTGCTGTATAAATTGTCCATTGCAGTGATGAGTAATGCTTTGGTCTTGCTTTGACATAGATTGTATTGGCAGACATCTTAGTAGTTTGTCTGATATCGGATGTTGACGTTTAGTAGGTTTGTTTCTGTTGGTATAAGATCATGGGGTATGGTGAAGAAGCCAAACCTCTTCACTTGGGTCCCACGAATGCCACATCATTTCAACACACTCACTTAAAAATATCTTCCATTAACAACTAACCTCAACCTCTTCATTTGGGCCCCACCCACCCTCATTTTATTTCTTTTCCATATTTTTCAAACACACTTTACCTATATAAAATTGAAAAAGTTTCTTGTCTTTTACTTCGTTGTGGCCACAACAAAAATGGAAGTGGCGAGTTGCAATGGTGTAGTGGCTAGCTTCGGCGAGGCCTCCACCTAGGACTGGCGAGCCTTGCTCGTTGCCACACTCCATGCTCTAAGATTTGGGGAATGTCAAATCTTTCTTTTCTATTTTTAAAGATGTACATATGTTTGGAAGATTAATATAATTCATATTTGAAAAAAAAAAAAACAAAAAAAAGGACCAGCCCACGACCCAGATAACATAGTAACATACCAGGCACGCTTGCCCACATCACATGTCCAATTTGTTTAAGCCCAATATATTTGAACTTTCTAAATGAAAAAAATAAAATAAAACACTTCTTCCACTCGCTGCTATGCATAACATGTTGTTGGCCCATGGCAGTGTAAAAGACCAGTCTTAAGTCTATCTTTATACACTTACCTTGCTGAATTACACTTTCTTTTTAATGAATTTTCAGTAAAACAAAGTTTTCATTGCATGAAAGAATAAAAAACTAGAAAAACAAAAGTTGATCTAAAATTTAAAATTTAAGTATTGTCCATTTGACATTAATTATATATAGTATGTGCAGCCTAAACAAAGTGGCCGGCTGGCCGGTTTAATTGGACTCCTTGCTCACTGTTACATGTAAGAGCCACTAACAGATAGTGACCTCGATCGTGAAGCTGCCAAAAGGGCGTTTGCTTTCGATGTTGGCTGGTATTATTCTTGAACCTAATTGTCAACATCAAAATGAAAAAGAAATATGCATATAATATTGACTCAATTTATCGGTAAATAGGGCACTTGATCCTTCAATATTTGGAGACTACCCCAAAAAAATTTATGCAAGAAACTTGTATGTTGTATTGATGACTCACTACCAATAATGTATTGTTTGTCCAAATGAAATGAAGTGTAGGTTTGATATAAGATGTAACTTTCATAGTGCGAAAGAATAATTTATATAGTTGATATTTTCATGGTTAGATATAATATACGCCGTATATAACCAAATTATGGTTTCAAGGATCATCCATTGCGAAAAGACCTTCCATTGAGTGGATATGTGGAAGTACGCTATGAGCCTATGATGATCCAGATAAACGTGTGTTTTCTGAACCCATTGAGATGATCATGAACTCATAAACAAGATCGAGTCTAAAATACCCCTTGTTCGACTTAAATCCCAAAATATGATGCTAAGGTTCCAAAGGAACCATCTCCTATGATTAATACTAGGACTCTTATAGGACTCGGAACCTATGATCATTACTAGGTAAAACTTGATAAGTATAGAGCTACAAAAAATACACATAACTTTGAGTCTTTTAATAGCCATGATGTGATATTGATGGCATAACTGCTCAAGCACCCAAACAAGAAGAAACAAAAGTTTTTTAATTTGATGAAAAGCAGGCCTACATTTAAAACCAATATATATATATTGATGAAAAGAAATTAAAATATAATAGTTGCAAATGATTGTTGTATATTTTAAGCTATATATACTAAGCAAATCTATGTATAATCTACATTGATGTGACATTCATACATATATATGGTGTTTTAATAAGCTTCATAGCTTTATAATTTCCATTATGAATTTAAAATCCCTCACTATTTATGTTTTCTCCTTCATCATTTTTGCTTGTGCAACACTACTTGAATCTTCCAACAATGGCGATGAAGGATTCATATATCAAGTAAATGAAGAAACACAAATCAAAAGTTCCGATTTCCCACCCGGCTTTCTGTTTGGAGCATCTACTTCTGCTTATCAAGTGGAAGGAGCTTATCTTGATGATAATAAATCTTTAAGCACATGGGATGTATTTTGTCATTCCATAGGTTAATATCAATAACTTCATATTGTATATACTACAAATGTTTAGTTTTGGCTTATAGTGATGAATTTACCACTATTTTTATTAGGTTGTGGAGTAAATGGAGAGAATGGAGATGTTGCAGATGATCATTATCATTTGTTCTTGGTTTATTATTCTTTTACATATCAATTTCACTAACAGGCCAATTACATCAATATGTAACTTACTGTAATTTCTTTGATTATATGTAAGGAAAAGGCCGTAATTTCTAAATTTTACCGTCCTATGCAAGTAACCATTTGTAACAGTTATATTGGTAATTTCTTTCTAGCATTGAACTTGTTACATAAGGTTGCTTGCATACAATGGTAGAAAAATTTCTAGCATGTAAAAAAGACAATGGATATATTTTCTTTTCTTATATAGAATGACAAAAACTTAAAAATAAAAATTGCATACAAAGACTCTTCTATAATTTCATTGAGTATATATACCAACAACAGTTTCTTGATTTGAATTTTTAATTGGTTAATACAGAGAGATATTGAGTTGATGAATTCTCTTGGTATAAAAGCATACCGGTTTTCGATATCATGGTCTAGAGTTCTTCCGAGAGGAAGGTTTGGTGAAGTTAATCCTGCCGGAATCATGTTCTATAACAACCTCATTGACAATTTGATTTTGAAAGGTGTTATGAATTGATATATGTATACTTTGTGTGAAATTTAAGTACTTTAATTTATTTGAGTATTTGATGCTCAAACCAAGATTTATGAAGATTAGAATGATACAGGAATTGAACCATTCGTGACAATCCACCATCTTGATCTTCCTCAAGAGCTTGAAGACAGATTCGGGGCTTGGCTAAACCCGGAAATGCAGTATGTCTTAAATGCCATATTATATCGTTACATCAGTTACTTAGATGTTTGTTACCTCATATCATGTACTATTATGTGTTTGATTGGCAGGGAAGAGTTCTTACATTTTGCAGAAACTTGTTTCACGTCTTTTGGAAACCGGGTAAAGTATTGGATCACGATGAATGAACCTAAATTTTACGCAGACTTGGCTTACGGGTTGGGGATGATACCACCATCTCGTTGTTCAGAGCCTTTTGGAATATGCAATGAAGGAAATTCTGATGTCGAGCCTATCATCGCTATGCATAACATGTTGTTGGCTCATGGCAGGGCAGCTAAGCTATATCATGAAAATTTTCAGGCAATCCAACTAACTTCAATTCTCATACCTTGACTTATTCTTAATTATATATACTTATCATGTTATCTTCAGATTTTCACTAGAATTTTTGTTATTTACATGGATTTAGTAATCTCGACAACAGCTATAAGGCTGTTCTTATAGAAATGAGTATTTATTTTAAACTTCAAGGTTCTTGTATTTGACCTCAATGGTCAAATTGACCCCTTGAAATTGTACGTGCAGCCTGAACAAGGTGGTTTAGTTGGCCTCATTGAGCATTGCTACATGTATGAACCACTAACGTCTAGTGAGCTTGATCGTGAAGCTGCCAAACGGGCATTTTCTTTCCATATTGGATGGTAATTATACTCGTATTATATTGTATATAAAAAAACAAAGAGTGAAAAATATATATGATCTTGGTTAATTTTACTACTGTTGAACAGGGCTCTTGATCCAGCAGTTTTTGGAGACTATCCCGAAGATATTAAGGAATACCTTGGAAGTGAATTACCAACTTTTTCCCTTGACGAAAAAAGTTTTATGAAGAACAGTATTGATTTTATTGGCATCAACCATTATTCGACCATATATGCCAAAGATTGTACCAATTCTAGCTGTTCTGCAATTGGAAATCATGCAATCCAAGGTTTTGTGGACACTGTTGGAGAGCGTGACGGGGTGCTAATCGGTGAACTTGTAAGAACTTATGCTCTATGGCCTCAGTTTTCATTTTCATAATACGTTTAGTTAAAGTTATTATCGATATTCTTATGTAATATTGTAATTCAAAACAGACAGGCTCACAAGAATCATATGTTGTTCCTAGAGGCATGGAGGAGATTGTTGACCTTATCAAGATTCGTTACAATAATACACCTATGTTTGTTACTGAAAATGGTAAGTTTAAGATTTGTTACTATAATACACCTATGTATATTGGCGTTGCTCCCATATTTCTTCTTCTTTGGCAGGGTATTCTTCACCAGACTTGCAGGAACAACGCGTTCATGAGCTAGTAAATGACGTCAAGCGAGTTGAATATCACACATCATACCTTTCTTCTTTACTCAAGTCTATAAGGTTAGCTCACTGTTTCTTGTGTGAATCGCCATTTTAGTTTCAAACCTGCTTTTGTGACTTCAAAGTCATAGTGTATCGTTACTGATAATTGAAGTAATGCTAACAGAGGTGGAGCAGATGTACGTGGATATTTCACTTGGTCATTGATGGATAGCTATGAATGGTTGAGTGGTTACAATGTGAGGTTCGGGCTATACTATGTGGATCGTCAAACGCTAAATCGAATACCAAAACTTTCAGCAAGATGGTACAATAATTTCTTAACAAACAATAGTGATGCTATGGACAAAGAAACATGAAGAGACATCTTATCATCTCACAAGAATGTTGTAATGTTACCAAAAGCATATGCCTGATAAATTTATGCAAAAAAACTTGTATGCTGTGTAAGTAACAATCGGATCTTTTGTAAAATTCATAAGTAGGAGTGAAGACTTTTTTTTTTTCCCTCCACATAATTAAAAAAAGTGGCGAGTAATATATATTTAGAAGCAATTAACTCTTTATTTAAAGCTAGTCGACTACCCGCGCATAGCAACGAGATTTTATAGCGGCATATAGTTATAGTGATATTTTGGTTAAGTGATTTGGAACCAAAATATCATTATAGTTATCCGCCACTATAAAATCCCGTTGCTATGCACGAGCATGGACGGAGGATAGTGTATACAAAAGGGGGTGGTGGCCCCCCAAGTTTTTTGACATCAAGCTTATATTTGACCTTTTTATTTATTGTAATTGTCATTTTCCATATAACATGATGAAAATTTTGTAAAATGGCCCCTAAATTGATTACGTTATAAATATACTAAGTAAATATACTAAGACCAATGTTATATCAAGGATGAAATCTCTTTATTAATGTGACTATATCATAATAATCCATAAAAGTAAAAGACTTATTTTTTTTAATTTCGAGGACAAAATCATCGTTAAGGAAATAGTGATGTAATATCAGGTAATTTTAATATAATAAATCCTAGAGACAATGTAAATATAGACTCAAATTCATAATTAAATAATGAAAGATAATTTAAAACAAAGTAATGTATAACGTAACAATGGATCCACCTGAATTAACTTCCTCTCCTTCAACAACTTTTGGCACCAAATCCCAACATTAAAATTCTCTTTAAAGCTTCGTTAACTGATCAATTATGTACCATTTCCGAATTCTAAACCGATCAAGTAACTCAGTTTTTCATTTCCTGCACTACAGTACTGTTTCTACTGATTTTCATTGAGTAATTGGAATTTGGTGTTTTGGCGCCAAAATTTCAGTTCAAATATGTTTCAATTGAATCATACAATCTATCTGTATAGTGTTACGTGGTATAATTAGATCATTATGTCAAATAAAAAAACTCAAAAAAGACAAATTAAGGTTCCATTGAGATTTAACGATCATGTTATAGGAACTTTGAATCAGAAACGTGTTGAAGTTGTGATTGAGAAGAGTTCTGGACTTCTGGTGAAGTCAGGGATCCAAAACTGGGGGAAATGTACTTAATAAGGATGAATCTATTAATGATGGAGACGATAAGGTGATTAAAGGAAATAGTGTAAATGGGAGTCCTAGTGATAATTCAGTACTGATGAAGGATAAGGCGTTTGAATGTAATGAAACTGATGTTGTTTGTGTACATGAGAAAGCTGAGGTGACTGCTAGTAAGGGTAATGAGGTTGAAGGCGCTGAAAAGATGGTGACAAACTCTGATGCAGGGGAAGGTTTTACTGGTATAGCATGCAACCAAACTGATTGTGATTCTGAGCAAACTACTAACTGCGATGTAAGTCATTCAACACTATCTATGACTGTACAGTCTGATACTGTTAAAACTAATAGTGATGAATGTACTAAACTTACATAAACTAGTTATGCTAATATGACTAAGACTAATTTGCAACAAATGAACAACATATTGAGTCATATACGTACTAGTTTAGATGAGAATGGGGCTAAGATAGTGGTATTTGATGAGAAAATTGTGATGGAAGAAAGCAAAAAATGGGAACTAGCAGCCTGTGGGTATTTTTTAGGCTATAAAATGTATGAACAAAAACTGAAATACTATCTCTTTAAAATGTAGGGAAGATATGGGTCGAAAAGCATTCATAATATTGGATATAGAATATTTGTCTTCAAATTCAACAATGAAGAAGGACTGACAACTATAGTGGAAAATGGTGGTTGGATTGTAAATAACAAGCCTATGGTGGTTCAAAGATAGGATATCAGTGTGGATATTAGCAAACTAAACCAGATGTTTTGCCCATTTGGGTCAAAATGGGTTAATATACCTCTTGAAGCTTGGAGTGTCAAAGGCCTAAGTGCTTTATGTTGGAAAGTAATAACTAATTAAAAGAATAATGAATAAGTAATAAACAAGAGCTATAATTTTATTGCTGTAATTGTTGTTGTTTATGTGATAATTACAATGAGATACATGATCCCTATTTATACTAATCTAATAGACACCTTCTAACCGTCATAACTCTTCAAGGAAAAGTCATGACCATTTGATGCATCTTGATTGGCGCCTCTTTCTGAATCGGTATGTCCTCCTGGAGGTGTCGATTCCTTTTGATAGAGGTTACCATCTTTGTTCTTGTCACAATGCACCCTCATACTAATCTATACTTTCTAAATACATATTAAACTTAAATACAACTTTAGATTATGACACCAAGACCCCTATACTAGACTATATTTGGTTTAATATCCAATACTCCCCCTAAACTAAATATAGTTTAGCCGAGGCCTTCTGGTTCCTTCAAGATCCGGTTTGACGTTAGAGAAGTGTTGGTTCGTCGTCTACATCCCAGATCAGGTTTGCCTCCTGCTTTTTTTTCGAATTTGGACATTCATGCTTGAAGTGTCCAAGTTTATTACACTTGAAACATCTTATATGATCCTTATTTTGTTGGAGGCGATTCCCATCTTTATTTCTCCATGTCTTCCAATTTTCACCTTGGCCACGTCCTTTGTATTCTTTACTTGAACTCTCATGACCACATCGTTCACATTTATGTTCCTTTTCTTTTTCCTTCCCATCTTCTTTGGTAAACAGAAGTTTACTTGACATGTCTTCTTCCTTAGATTTCTTCTTGGTGCGTTCCTCAAAAGCCTTCAATCTTCCCACGACTTCTTGGAATGGCATCGTATTAAGATCAGAAAATTGTTCGATTGCAGCAACAATTTGAATATACTTCTCCGGTACCGAGCCCAAAAGTTTACGAACCAATATCTTGTCATCCAAGGTATTCCCAAGACTGCTTGTTTGTGATGCAATCTCACTAATCTTTCCCGCATAGACATCGAGTGAATCATTAACATTCATCTTTAGTGATTCAAAGTCTGACTCTAGTGTTTGTAACCGTGCTTCTTTAACCCTATCAACTCCTACATGTCGCACCTTCAATGCATCCCAAATTTCTTTTGCTGAAGTAAGATTAGCAATTTGCAATATCATGTTTTCTGGAAGTGCTTGGTATAACATTGCAATTGCTGTGTTGTTCTTCTTTTGATCCACTTCAGTTCCCGCTGTAGGTTCCACTGCTTCCCAAATTCCATGGACGTTAAAGATTGCCCTAATCTTTAATGCCCAAATAGTATAATTTGTAGAGTTGAGGATTGGGCACTGGAAGTTCATTGACAGTCCTCCTTCCTTCGCTTCATTTTTCCTTGACGAATCCCCATACATCTTTCTTGTCTTCTTTCTCCCAATTTTAACAATCTGACTTCGTATTCCACCGGTTTCGGATCGATTTTGATTTCAACTTTACTAGTATTGGATCAAATCGATATCAACCTTTAACTATGATTAATTTGATATCAACTCTTAATAGTTTCGGATCAAATTAATCAATCTTCTTGCAATAACAGTATATGGGTTTTTCGGTCGCAAAGTGAATCAAAACCAACTGTTAATACACGGGTTTCTCTAAAACTAATTATTTCAATACCAACGGTCCACTGGTTTTTCGGTCGCAAAGCGAATCAAAACCAACCGTCTTAACCAAGAATAGTAAAGCAGATCTTCGGTTGCAAGGCAAATCAAACCAACTACTCTAAAACACAACGGTATACGGGTTTTTCGGTCACGAAGTGAATCAAAACCAACCGTTACTTCCAAGAACAACAATAATAATCCAAGAACAACAATAATCCCCTTTATTCTTAAAAAGTCAAAAAATGGTTCTGACCTTTTTTTTCCACTTCGATGGATAGAAAAAATAGAACAATCTGGGCGTGAAAACTTTCTGATCGATCCAATTGCAATCTCTGAGTTCTGATCGATTGTTGATAGATAAAAACAACCACTGCTTTGACTGTGTTCTTCTTCTTCCCAAGAATGATAACCGCTCTGATGCCAAATGTTGGAAAATAATAACTAACTAAAAGAATAATGAATAAGTAATAAACAAGAGTTATAATTTTATTGCTGTAATTGTTGTTGTTTCTGTGATAATTACAATGAGATACATGATCCCTATTTATACTAATCTAATAGACACCTTCTAACCGTCATAACTCTTCAAAGAAAAGTCATGACCTTTTGATGCATCGTGATTGGCGCCTCTTTCTGAATCGGTATGTCCTCCGGAGGTGTCGATTCCTTTGATGAGGTTACCATCTTTGTTCTTGTCACAATGCACCTCATACTAATCTATACTTGTAAATACATATTAAACTTAATATGCTTTATAAGTGTCGGTTTGACTTTTCGAGTCAAGCGGATCAACTTTACCATATATATTTTGAGTGTTATATAATACTTGATGCAAAATATATGAATCGATTGGGTTTTAAGTGTATTTTCATTGATATAGTTTTTCATCAAGTATTATATAACACAAATATTCAAAGTTGAAAGTTTGACTTATAAAGGGACGGAGGGAGTACAACTTTAGATAATGACACCAAGACCCCTATACTAGACTATATTTGGTTTAATATCCAATACTTTAGCTAGAAGATTGGCACACAAGTTATAATGGATGCCTTGATGATAAGTCCAAAATTGTTGAATATTTATCACATGATTATTGATTATATATTGCATGTTTATATCTGAATTGATACTTAATTGCTTAAGTTTTCTATTTTCAGTAATTGTGGAGCAATATTACAAAAGATGCGGAAATTAGCATTACTTTGAGATAAAATGAAGAAAACAAGCAAACACTCTTTCGGGAGGAAGATACAGCGCATTCATCTATAGGAATACGCCGTATACATGACTAAGAAGATTCCAAGACCTATTCATACTCAGAAGAATATGGCGTACCCATATGGAGATACGCCATATAGAATCCCTAGCTCATGAAGACCCAAGATGTGCTTAGAAGACATACAACGTATCCATTTACAAGAATACGCTATATACATATCCCAGAAGAAAACCGAGTGAAGAAATGGAATCAAGAAGAGAAAACAAGTTCACATGATGGCCTTGAGGATGTTTTATTATTTTGGCCGTAATTTCTTCATCCGGATTCCGATTTACGTGATTCAAGCGGCCATGGAAAGAGAAAATGAAGACCTACATGATCCTAAAGAGAATATGGCGTATTGGACATTTAGATAAGCCGTATTGACCAATATATTGTATTGGATTTTGAATACACCATATTCGAAAGCATATTCTTGAATATTATGTCTTTGGGGCTACGTTTGATATCTTGAATACGCCGTGTCCCCTTTTAGATACGCCGTATCGGGCCCAGATCTGAAACTATAAATACATAACCCTAACCACGAATTTAATCATCATGAGGGTTCCTTGGAAACATTCCCAGGCATCTAAAACTCACTCCAAACAACACCCCGAGAAGACCGCATCATTAGAGAAGGAGATCTCGATTCATCATTCAATTGTTTATCATTCGGTTTGATTATTGTTTTGTCATGGAACTCATTTTCATTATTGTTTGATTATATTTGATTATGTTTTCTCAAATTATGGGCTAACACCCTTGGTGTTAGCCATGTTATCAATATTATATGATAGTTATCTTTGTTTGTTAAGATTTAATGTTTAGTTTATGTGTTTATCATTCAATACGTGCTTATTTATATGTTTGAGTATTTTATGTCTAGCTATTGCATGGACCAAGTGGGTACTAGATGTAAATTACAAGAACACTTAAGTTAGCATAGTGCTCTTCAATATAGTGACCGCGTGAGAAGAGTAGGTATCGCATGGACGAATTGGGTACCACAGATAAATCACATAGATTAGTTGACATATAATTTATGCATGCTTGTAGTTAATCATGTGCATGGACCAAATGAACTAGGAGATTACATGTGTAGAGGCTATATGTATGTACCAAGTGATCTAGTATATGTTAGATAAGAGTATGGGGTATTGTCTCGGCCAAGGAGATACTCCCCATACATCATGATGTCACTGGTACTTTTCATTTAGTAGATCATTTTACTAATAGACGAATAACTAAAGTGTAATAGAAGTAACATGGCTACCACTACTTTCTCTTATTGATCACAAAAAACATAGAATAGTTTAGTTTAATTTACTTTTATTGTTTTAGTAGTTTAATATAAATCAATCAATCAATCAAAACCCATTTTTAAATATTTAAAACTCACTAGGTTAACTATAAATATACTATTTGTGAGATTGACCTCGTACTTACACCACTGGCTACATCTGATCGAGTACACTGCTCGTGAAAGTGTGTCCCTTAAGGTATAAGTCCGGCAAAATATAAATTTAAAAATTGAATAAAAATACCTACAACGAAACACATATCAAGTTTTTGGCACCGCTGCCCGGGAATAGTTTACTTTTAGGTTAATTTAGCGTGTTTTGTATTTTTGTTAGTTTAGTTCGTCTTTATTTGTTTTTGTGTTCTCTGTTTTCTTTTAAATGTTTTTGTCTTAGGTTAGATATACGGCGTATTTCTTGATACTCAGATATGACTTATTGCTTTCCAACAGTGTATTAGTTGTTGATACATATTAGTTTTCTAGATTAACAATAATGTTCATTTTAAATTTTTATTTAGTAATTAGTTATTTTATTTTTAATTAATTTTTTTTAAAAAAAGCATAAAAAATTAAAAACCCTTACTGTTTATTCTATACGGCGTATTCATTCATTTGTATACGACATATTGGTTTTATCACAATATATGTAGTCTGAGAAATTTGGATACTACGTATTGAGTGTGAGCTTGATACGGCGTATCGATTTATTTTGATACGGCGTATTAGTACAACAGTAGACCAAAAATATGTTATTTTTCGTTCTTGTATTTAGATTTTATTAGTTTATAGTTTTGTAGCTAATGTGTCCCCTTGTGTGTCTCTATTTCAGGTCGCTATGGATGATTTGACATACAAGTTAGAAAAGTTTACGAGAGAAGGAGAAGAATTCTCAAAGAAATAAGGAATATGAAGAATATATAGGTTATCCTCATTATGAATATGAAGAATATATAGGTTATCCTCATTATGGTTAGTATGGTTACAATCACTCGCCTCAATTTTACAAATACTCACCAAACCCACCTAGTCCACCACCGCAAAAAGAAGAATATAGCTTGGATGATGATATGATGACTACTATACAGCAAATCTAAAGTAAACGTAATTACAATCAATGGTGTATATCACAAACCATACTAACTCGTGTACTAACGTTTTGGAATAAAAACATAAGAGGAAATCCTTTCGACCTTTAAATCCAATGAAGTTTTATCAAAAAATTAAGCAAAAAAAATTATTACTCAAACAAACTTATAAGAGGAAATCATATTTCCATGCATTCATAATAATCAAATGCTTATAATGGAGTCTACATTATTCCACATAAGTATTAAACAAACTTTTCCATATCGAATATCATTCCAAAACACAAGTAACACATAAAACCAATATCATAATCATAAAAACAAGAGTTTATCATAATAGAAATACAAGATTATACCTAGCTTCCGATTACAATAATTAGAATGTGGAACTAAAGCAACTACGCACTTCCAATCAACCAATATAACCCCAAAGTAACTCCAAAATAAACCCAAGCACTTGAAATTTGTACTTAAGTCATTGTTGGAAATTGACAGAGTATCTTAGCCTTTTGGGAGAGAGAATAGTAAGAATTATAGCCTTAGGTTGTAAGGATATTAATCAAAGAGTTGTCACACTTAGTTATCTTGCCTAGGCTTCATTATATACTCAATGAACACTTATTAATCATGTAAAATGTCCAAATGGAGTTAAGGACTGGAAATGATCGGCCACCAATGATAATGAAACTTTAAAACACATTTTAATGCACTTTTGTAACTGTTAGTGGTTTACAGCCGATCGGCATAGTGTTTCAGCCGGTGAGCTGCTTCTGATCACACAACTACAGCCGTATAGGATCGTAGTAATGGTTGATAGGGTGAATCTGGAGGTCGGGGATGATGTAATAACATCCTCTCCATGGTTAGAGAGAGAGAAAGAGTAAAGAGAGAAGGGAAACTATGTGTGTTTCATTAATAATGAAAGGGAAAATTACACTAAGAGTCTCACCCTCCTAGTAAAGTATAAGAGGGTATTTATAGCCTAACACAACATAACTATTACAATATGACATAACTAGTTCATGTGTTTTGGATAAATAAGATAGACAACGTAATCTTGTAAATGTCGTTCTATTTACGTGTTAGGAGCGATCCCAACAATCTTCCCCCAATGGGAAGACATAATGGATTACTTAAAACATTTCCTACAATTACAAAAACAAATAAAGAAATGTCTTCGTAAGTTTTTCAAATGCTGAGAATGATGACAGTTGACGCTCTTTGTCTTCAGCTTGTATCTCGACTTGAGAAAATTTTTTCACTTGTAGGTAAATGGTGTAATTTGAATGAATTGTATTAACTTCCCCCCAATTCATGGTGCATGTCTTTAGAAGCTTCTCCGTACACTTCTTTTTGGCGAAGTTTCTGAATCAGCTTCCCCCCAAACTGTCAACCTTCTTCAGCAGATTTGAAACTTTGATGTAGTAGACACGTCTTCTAACTTTTAAAGTTTTCAGTGCACAGCGGAATTTGTAGATGAGCAGTAAACCACACCAGGAAAACCTGTCTTATTACGTAATCACAGTTGTAAACAATGCGGAAAATCCATTCGGGGATAACATGCAAGAAATCAACAAGATCTTCTCACGAATGTAGCCGCTTTACACCAAACAAACCGGGCAAGATGAAATAATACAACTTCCCCCTGATTGTTGCGGTCTATCGAAATAATAATCACATGTATATATGCGAATACTCGATAAAATGACCGTGTGTGAGGTATCATAATGCGGTTAAGACATCATATGTAGGTAACTTCACACAAAATAACCCCGTGAAAGTTGAGACGATAAAACCGAAATGAGACGTTTGAACTATAGATCGTCTCATTTCTTCCCCTGATTACAGAAACTTATGAAGGAAAGGTTTTTGCAAAGAAGGCAAAGACAACACATGACACACATACTCTCTTCCCCCCGATGTTTTCAATGACTCAAAAACATACACCACATATATTGATGATGAAATTGGAGACAGCGCAACCGTGTATGTCCAATTAATCGAACAAGTGTGAAGTACCATAAATATCTCGTGAGAATCAACTGCTGATAAAAATTCTCTACTCTTTTATACTCCTCTCAGCTAACTCTTTACCGACCCCATTATCATTCTAACGGCTCTTTGTAGTGACTACTGATGGAGAAAACCCAATATGACGAACTTGAGACTGAAGTAAAATAACCCAAACTTGTGACTTAAGCTTGCACTAATTTTTGACGAATAACCAATGTTGAGAATTTCAATAGAGGTAGAATCATATACCCATCCTTCCATCCTTAAATGTATATGAACTTCTCTTGAATTATCCACAACTTTTTGTGATACTCGAGCACTAAAACGTAACTCCTTTAAAGTGATAACTATACGTTGTGAGCACAACAACGTAACTCCTTACATCAGGTCTAACTAGACAACTCAAGTCTCTGTCATTCGTAACGGTTAAAAGCTCGAACAAGGATCTTGAAGAATCATGCATCCAACCAACCCCGATATCTTCAGATACTAAGTGCACGCACCCGTGATATCCCACTTCAACCTCAAATAAATAATAATAAATTATCACCGTAGTCACATCTTGCGGTTAAATGCCCAAAACTAGCCTTTGTTACATGGTTAAAATGAACTTTGCTAATAGTTAATCCCAATATTGTCAAAAACGTATCCCTGTGAAAATTGTACAACCAAAATCATTATTCATACCAACAATTAAACCAAATTATGAACACTCTGTAATGAACAATACATTTGTATAATGAAAATTCAGCCCAATGTGTTTAATTTTTGATATAACTGTTTGATGTAGATTAAGCTCGGTTGTTGTAGTGAAAGTTTGGTCTAAAAACTTAAAAATGTCAATAAATTTTGTTCGGAGCGATTTTGGGCCTCGAAGGTTGACCCAAATGGATTTAGACTATCCGGCAAGTCATTCTCCTCGTTCTCACGGTCGTTTTGGTAGGTAGATCATCAAAAACAGAGTTACGGTTCAAAGGTTATGGCCGTTTGAAGTTTTGTAAAAAACTTGTCCAAATTCGTAAGAAAATTGGTCTTAGTCGTAAAGATATGTTTCTTATTCGTAAAACTAGTCCTTGTTCATAACCTTATTTATAAATCTTACTCGTAAACCTTACTCGTAAAAGCTTATTCGTAAACCTTACTTGTAAACCTTTATTCGTAAACCATACTTGTAAAAGCTTATTCGTAAAAGCTTGTTTGTAAAAGCTTATTCGTAACCTCTTACGAATTTCTTTCCAAGAAATTCGTAAACTTATATGAAGAGTTATTCGTAAGGAACTGATCTTATTCATAAGATTGGGATCTTACGAAATAAGAAAATTCGTAAGATTAGGGTCTTACGAATAAGCAAATTCGTAAGATGTCTCCAAATTCGTAAAAAGAGGGTTTTGACCACTTTTGTTGACTTTTCTGTTCCGACCACTTTTACGACTAATATTCCGACCACTTTTCGAACCATTTTTCCGACCACGTTTTTTACCACAAGTTTCACGAATGTTTTTGACCACATATTCGAACCAAAAGCGCAAAACTGTAATGTTTTTGACCATAGATTCGAACCAAAAGATGCGGCTTTGACAAGATAACACCACAAAAAAATCAACCAATGATAAAAACCTTGGCTCCGATGCCACTTGTAGGATCGTAGTAATGGTTTGATGGAATAACATCATCTCCATGGTTAGAGAGAGTCGAGATAGAAGGGAAACTATGTGTGTTTCATTAATAATGAAAGGGAAAATTACAGTAAGAGTCTCACCCTCCTAGTGAAGTCTAAGAGGGTATTTATAGCCTGACACAACATAACTATTACAATATTACATAACTAGTCCATGTGTTTTGGCTAAATAAGATAGATAATATAATCCCGTAAATGTCGTTCCATTTACGTGTTATGAGCAATCCCAACAAGCCGATTCGATTGCGGGCTCCAACCGATCGGTTGAAGGTCCTTCAGCAGGCATTTTTGTCTTTTTCTCATTTTATCTTGTCGCTTGCTTGGTCTTTAGTCGTGACTCTTTATGATTCAACGGAACTTGATATTTTATTGATCATGAGGCTTGGAAACATTGGTGTATTGAATCATCTCGTTCTTGTATGGTTTCCAACGTTGCTCTTGATGTGGGAATCTTCGTAAGTGCATAACTTATTTAATTCTTTGTCGTTTCTTCTTCTTTTCCGGTACTTGGCTATATAGAACTTGCATATACACTTTTATATGATTAAGTAACAAAAGTCTATGAATATAACCAAATATAATGCACAAAAGTATCATAACACGACTAAAAACATACTCAATTTGAGCGTTATCAACTATGTAATATATTTGCATGTTTAATCATTGAATTTAATTATTCTATATTAGTCCATTGTCAATTAACAATATGGGAGTATTGTTAAATTAAGACAAATGTGAGTGTTTGGTTATACATTTTGAATATGTGGATTGTCCCCACCAAACTCACATGTTATTCATAAGGGATTCGTATTGGACTTCCCTAACTTTCGAATATTTACTTTTGGATCCTTGTCATGACAAGATATCGCAAATGGTTGTATTAATCATCATAGACTCGAGATACAAGTAGATCTTGCATGTGTGGACATTACTATTTTATTATAAGTCAAACGATATCCTGAATAAGGTAGTTATAAATGCTATTTTTGAAAGTGATGTGAAGCAACATCAACAACACTTGTAGTCAATATAGAATTTATTCCTCCAATTATTTAAATTGCAATATGTTACCATTGGCGCCTCTCCAGAATTAATCAGATGTTTACATGGCCATGTCCAAAGGGTAAATCAAGATAATACTTGATTACATTTGGTAATATGGATTAATATCTCTAACCAGAAACTACCTAGTTAAACTATATGGAATGAGTTAGGATCCATATCCATGGTTTAACGGTATCTGAAATAAAGGGATGTTAATATCAATTAAATAAACCATTGTATTGAGGTGTTTCTTAAAACTATAACTCTGATATTTCTAGGAGCAAGAGAGTGTTGTTAGACGCTTTCTATTGCTATTATAAACTAATGGACTACGCTAACTCCCAAGCGCTAGCTGTTGGTTTGTGGTCGTTACGTATGATTATTATACGACTAAAAATATGTGAGCGTATCGGGGGCACACACGAATACAAGAATAGTACATTATTGTGTATTTAATATATATAACTAGTGTATATGAATTAAAGGGGTAATAATTTTAAAAAGCATCATACTCGTCCAAAAATACTTTTATAAGCAGCGAACAAAAAAAATACTTTTGTGAATATTAATATTGACACTTTTATTTTTATGTGCGTAGTGTGAACATTTTACCATTCCAAATTACATAAATGATCCTAGTAGGTTTGCAAAATTGCATCCACCGTCCCTAGGATAAATTAATAAATGATCCCTGTCGCTTGAAGAAAATTACATCCATTGTCCTGAAACTTTTTTTTATTTTTACTATCCAGTCCTTTTACGTTTTCGTCCGTCTTTATATGTTTTCATCCGTTTTTATACGTTTTCGCTCGTTTTTATACGTTTTCATCCGTTTTTATACGTTTTCGTATGATCTTATACGTTTTTATCCGTGTTAGACGTTTTTGCCCGTTTTCGTCCGATTTTATACGTTTTTATCTGTTTTCGTCCATTTTTATACGTGTTCGTCAATCTTTATACATTTTCGTCCGTTTTATACGTTTCCGTACGTCTTTATACATTTTTGCCCGTTTTAAACGTTTTCATCCGTTTTTATACGTTTTTGTCCGTCTTTATATGTTTTCGTCTGTTTTTAACTGTTTTCGTCCGTTTTCAAATATTATTATATGTTTTTGTCTGTTTTTATAAGTTTTCATTCATTTTTATACGTTTACGTCCGTTTTATACGTTTTCATACGGTTTTATCCATTTTATACGTTTTGGTCCATTTTTATACATTCCCGTATGTTTTTATATGTTTCGTCCGTTTTGTACGTTTTCATCCGTCTTTCTTACGTTTTTACTTGTTTTTATGTTCTTATACGTTTTTATCGTTCTTATATGTTTTTAATAGTTACGTATGATTTTGTATGTTTTATACATTTTTGTACGTTTAAATACATTTTTATCCATTATTAACTATTTTTTATCCGTTGCATACACGAATGTACAAAAACGTAAAAAATAGACGAAAACGTGAGAAAATGTATAGAAGTCGATAAAATATTTGAAAAGCGTATGAAAACAGATAAAAACGTAAGAAAACTTTAGAAAACGGATGAAAACTTTAGAAAACGTATAAAATCAGATGAGAAAGTATAAAAGCGGAAAGCAATGTATAAAAACGAATAAATACTTATAAAAATGGACGAAATCGATGAAAACTAATAAAAATGTACAAAATAGATAAAAACGTATAAAGTCGGATGAAAACATATAAAACGGACGAAAATGTATAAAAACGAACAAATACGTATAAAAACGGACAAAAACGTATGAAAATGTAAGAAAAACAAACGCAAACATATATAAAAGGGGGAAACGTAAGAAAACAGGAAAAACGTAAGAAAACGGACGAAAACGGATGAAAGCGTATAAAAACAGACAAAACGTATAAAAACGGATGAAAATGTATAAAAACGCCTAAAAGCGGACAAAAACATATAAAAACAGATGAAAATGTATAAAAAGGATGAAAACGTATAAAAAAGGATGAAAACGTATAAAAACAGACGAAAACGTATAAAAAACGGATGAAAACGTATAAAAATAGACGAAAACATATAAAAACGTCTAAAAACTGACTAAAATGTATATAAAAATGTATATAAAAAACGTATATAAAAACGGAACGGGTCAAAACAATAAGGGGTGGATCTAAAAAAAAAATTAGGGACGGTGGATACAATTTCCACTAAAACACAGAGACCATTTATGTAATTTACCTTAGGGATGGTGGATGTAATTTTCAAAAATTCAGAGGGTAAAATGGTCATCACAGGTTTTCAAAAGTGTCAACATTAATATTCACAATTTTTTTTTTGTTCACTACCTATAAAATTATTTTTAGAAAACTATGATGCTTTTTTTAGTTATTACCCCTTTATGGTATGTTCGGCAAAAATAGATGTTGCTGGTGAGGGTGTTGTTGCTGATGCTGATGCTGGTGTTAATGCTGCAAAAAATTAAAATTGTAGTTTTTTTTAAGTAGTGTTGGTGTTGTTGTTGAAAGGATTAAAAATCAGTTAATTTGTGAAAAATAATCTCCATACTTTTAAAAGCTGGTTTTGAGAACTTATTTTTAGAAACTTATTTTTCTAAAATAATTCACAATCTTGTTTACCAAAAAAAGATTATTTTTTGACAAGAGCTTTTTTTCTAAAAAAATAAATATAGAATATGTTTCAGGAAATATATTTAATGATAGTTAGTTAGCCGTTAGAACTTTTTTTTTAACTAACTAAATGCAAGTTAAATACAAGAGAGGAACTTAAATGTCGAAAAACGAATCCCTTTGACTCCCCTAATTGTCGCTGGCCCTTGGATGATTCTAGGAAGGGTGGAGAGTGTCGGGAATTGGAAAGTGAAGGAGTAGTTAGCTAAACTTGGAGAACAAGTTGTGTTGCTATAAAAGCAATCCCTACCCTCATCATTCCTTTGATCGTCCCACTTAAAACAACCCTTAACCGAAACCTTCTTTGGTTCTGTTCTCTTCCCACTCACCTAAATACCATATTATGTTTTCTTTTCTTCCCATGTGATTCGGCAAGATAGAAAGTAAAACATATAGGTTATTTACGTATGCATGAATTAGTTGGACAACCATGCAATTAATAATGCATCCACTGATCCCTCCTATAAGAGTAAATCAGTTCGAATTACACCAACAAGGGACTTTGGTTGTGTCGTTCCATTCTGTTCCAACTGACCCAGGTTCGAGTCTTGTGGTGTCAGTTTTGTTGGTTTTCCTTTTTGTTTCTTTGTTCGATCCAAACGCATACCACTTAGGTATTTGGATCGGATCTAGAACAAGCATTAAACACAAGTTGTTTTGGTAATCGTGAAGCAAGCACTATCATCCTAACGTATATGGGTGACGTGTAGTGTGAGCATACAGTAGATGTGATAATTTAATCAGTAACGGTTTCAAGAATCAAGATCTATACGGTTTATCATCTTAGTAATTCAATAAACAAAGGTTAGTAATTTATGTGTTAATTCAAAATATCAAACTAGATTCTAGTTTGTAAAATCCCAAACAATTATTGCACTTATTAGTATTATTGACATTATCGTTTGTTAGAATCCTGCTATGCCATCTGGACCTAAAGGCGTAATCACAATCATCCCCTCCCTCAAACCTTTCCCAATCGGCGTTATTCATCGAAACTGTGTGCCCCCTTCCCGTACAATTTTACCTTCAAATTGCTATTATTGTTGAAGGAGGTCTGTTTTTTGTGCTTGTATAAACTCCATTATTTTCACACAAGCGCTATTATTATTACTACTATTATTATTATTATTATTTAACGTAAATAAGTTATAAATGTTGGGTCAGTCCCCACCTCTACGCTTTCACTTATGGTACAAGAGACTTCCTCACACAAGATAATCCTAGCTATTGGAAAAGGCTAGGGATCTTTAGAAGTATGGATCAATGATACTTCCATTGACAAATTTCAAGTACATGGTCCACTTTATGATCATGACCAAATTTTAAGTGTTCTTTATAATTGACTTGTTACAGTAATAGTAGTTTTTAACCTGGTTTTAATGTTCATTTATATATTCTTTTTTTTAATTTTCCCTTCTATGTTGGTGGTGAATCAGGTTACGTGTTTCGCACGGGCTTATGATGGACGCTGCCTGTACAGCTGTAGCTAGCCAGGTATATATTTTGATTATGTCATAGGCATGCTTCTTGTCACCATGAATAATGTATAACGTATGCTATATACAATGATCAATTCCTATGAGGTGATGTTTAGCTAGGGGTGTTTCTGTGCTAAGACAAGCATTAGTTAAGGTAGCTTCCTATTAAAATTAAAACATATGGTATTGTATAAATTGGTGGACTAGATAGTAATAAACTATCCATCCAAGCAATAATATTAGTTCTACAACCAATATAACATCCCATTTAATTTTTATTTCGAAGATTTCACATGCACTGGACTCATATATATACTACAATCATATCAGTTGTACATATAGACTTAATTTGTGTAAATTCTTATATTCTCGAATCATTTTTCTCTACTTACTTTTTGCTACTTAGATAGAGTCAAATTTGATTTTAGATAGCTCGTGTTTTTGGTTTGCAATACTATAGAAAAAATCGTATCGTGGATGCCTTATGTAAACAAAAAATTCTTATATGTTGAAAAATTATGTTGGCCCCCTAAATATTTTGCCTCTGTCCCTGCCTCCATCCTAAAATTATTGCCCACCTTTTTTTTAGATGTTCAAAATCAATTGTCTACTAATAAAAACACAGAGAGATTTGATTTAGATTACCACATTATCCTTATTTGAAATTATATTTACCAACTTTAAAGAAAATAGTAATTAATTAGTTAAGGTTAAAACTGTTATTCTGCAAAAAGTAAGAGAAAGAAAACAATAATAATTATATTTTTCTTAACATGTGTATTTTTGGTGGAGAGATAATAATTTTAGAATAGAGGGAGTATTGTTTCTTTTTATATTTTTAATTTGCATGTCACTTATTTTCATATTTTCTTTCTTTGTTGAATTTGTAGCTTTTAATGACATGGTTTAATATTGAACTAGTGGTAAGGGAGAGTTAAGTGTTCAGTTGCTCTACAAGCCCGAGAATACATACCCAACTCAAACCCATTATAGGCTCAAGTTTATCCCGTTACAAATAAAAAGTCCAAACAAGCCCAAAAGAAAGAAATCAATCTCTTTGTCTTGTCAACTACATAGGAGTAGCACTAGCATATAGAGAACAATAGCGCCACACTTCACATTTTCTTTCATTCCTTGATGTGGAACCGCCTCTGTTGGGAATTCTACTAAATAAGAATTCGCCGAAAATCGATGATGAATTCGATGAGTCTTTGGAATCTGTGAAGAAATGATTACGGGAGTAGTAAAACCGCGTGGTTTGTTTCACGGAGATAGATATTCCGTATTTTATAGTTAGTTAGGATATGCATGAGCTTTATTAGGAGTGATAATGTATATCTCTTTTAGTTTTATGTTTATCGTTTCTTGAGAAGCGGGTTAGGGTTCTTGTCTATAAAGGAACACGTTAGTATGAATGATGTCTGAGTTTGAAAAACAAGTTTTAGTTCTATTCAAAGATTCATAGAGGATCAAAGTATTCTTAGTTATTATTGTTCTTACTTGTGTTTGATTTCGCGTTAGAATAAAAGTAATAGAGGCGTCCATTAGTGTGTTTGTGATTACATAAGCATTACTAACGACCCAGCTCAAAGATCTATCAGGTCTTAGGTTCAACAAGTGGTATCAGAGCCTCGGGAGAGTCTCTGTGATACTAATAACATTCTTTTCTTTACACCCTCACAACCAAAACAATCATAACCATGCCTGGGTCAGACGATGAAATAGAAGTCACTAACAATCAAAACACCACATCTTTGCAACAACTCAATCTCACAAACAACAATGCAAAGTTCTCATACCTAAAGCTTTGAAACAACTCAATCTCACAAACAGCAATGCAAAATACTTAGCCCACCTTTAGCTTTGAGTGCAATGCTCACTTGCAACCAAGATGGAGGTAAAGATCGTAAGAACTTTGAATTATAGTCCTCATTATGCGGCTGGCCTTCATCGATTCGATTGACTCAAAATCTTATGGAACTGTCATATCCTTGTGGATACCTTCTTCCTCGAGATTTGGAATTCTTGAAACCATTGTTTTAGCATTGATTTCCTCATTCTCTTTGACTCATCATTCCCGCAAACCTAGCCTTTATCGCCATCCGGATGTCCTTAGCATCCTCCATGTAGTGAAAGTCACCCATGTGATCATCCGGTATAGCCGAAGGAGAATAGTTCGAACTTTATTCTCTCTGCCCGATGAGAGAATAAAGTTCGAGAGAGAATAAAGTTCGAACTATTCTCCTTCGGGCTATACCGATGATCACACGGGCGACTCACTACATGGAGGATGCTAAAGACATCCGGATGGCGATAAAGGCTAGGTTTGGGGGAATGATGAGTCAAAGAGAATGAGGAAATCAATGTCAAACAAATAGCTTCAAGAATTCCAAATCGAGGAAGAAGGTATCCACAAGGATATGACAGTTCCATAAGATTTTGAGTCAATCGAATCGATGAAGGCTAGCGATAACGAGGATCAGAATTCAAAGTTCTTACGATCTTTACCTCCATCTTGGTTGCAAGTGAGCATTGCACTCAAAGCTAAAGCGGGCTAAGTATTTTGCATTGCTTTTTTTGAGATTGAGTTGATTCAAAGCTTTAGGTATGGGAACTTTGCATTGCTGTTTATGAGATTGAGTTGTTGCAAATATGTGGTGTTTTGATTGTTAGTGACTTCTGTTTCATCGTCTGACCTAGGCATGGTTATGATTGTTTTGGTTGTGAGGGTGTAAAGAAAATAATTTTCTTAGTATCACAGAGACTCTCCCGAGGCTCTGATACCACTTGTTGAACCTAAGACCTTGATAGATCTTTCGGTGCTGGGTGGATCGTTAGTATTGCTTATGTAATCACAAACACACTAATGTACGCCTCTATTACTTTTATTCTAACGCGGAAATCAAACACAAGTAAGAACAATAATAACTAAGAATACTTTGATCCTCTATGGATCTTTGAATAGAACTAAAACTTGTTTTTCAAACTCGTACATCATTCATACTAACGTGTTCCTTTTATAGACAAGGAACCCAAACCCGTTTCTCAAGAAACGTATAAACATAAAAATAATAGAGATATACATTATCACTTCCTAATAAAGCTCATGCATATCCTAACTAACTATAAAATACACGGATTATCTATCTCCGCAGAAACAAACTATGCGGTTTTACTACTTCCGCAGAATCATTTCTTCAGCAGATTCCATCACTTCAGCAGTAATCCATCAGCAGTATTTTCAGTAGTATTCCCAACAATAGTCTTATTTAGCAGAATTCTGATTACTTGGGTTATACTAGATATGTTGCTAACCAATCTGCAGGTGCACAAGAGTCTCCCACTGACAATGCATGTACCCTGGATGATGACTCAGATAGTGAGTCTGAACATGATGAACAACCAATTCTTGTACCTTCCTTCTCCCCAACCATTTTGCAGTGATCATTCTAAAGTAACTTCGATGCGCATGGAGATGAGTCACACTATGCAGGACCTTGCTAGACTCGAAGCAAGAGTATGCACCAATCTAGAAGCCGAGAGGCTTGATGGGAGTTTGCAAGAGAAGCAGTCAGTGGAAACCATGATTCTCCTGACAGTTATCATGTTTCTCCTGACATCACCAAATCTGCTGCATCTACTCTCATTACTACTAGTGTCCACAGACTTTGAAGAACCATATACACGATTTCCAAGTCTTTCAGATCTTGGTAATCATCATCCCAAAGATGGAATCTTCAACTCACCTTGACACCACAATTGATGTCAACCCCACTGCTACAAAAAGGATCAACATTGCTCATCATTAATCTAATGTTATTGGTGATCCTCAAGCACCTGTTCGAACTAGAAGTGCTGTGACAAGTTCTAAGTATGGTCAAGTTGCTTTTCTTTCCTATGTCTCAAACCAGCAAAGGGACAATCACACAGACTTTAAGCATTGTCTGTTTGCTTGCTTCCTTTCTCAAGTGGAACCAACTAGTGTTACTCAAGCTCTTGAAGACTTAAGTTGGCTTGAAGCAATGCAAGATGAGATGCAACAATTCAAGAATCAACAGGTTTGGATATTGGTACCACTACCTCATGGGAAGATTGCAATTGGGACCAAATGGATCTTGAAGAATAAAAGAGATGCAAGGGGTATTGTGGTCAAAAACAAAGCACGATTAGTGGCTCAGGGGTTCAGGCAAGAGGAAGGAATTGATTATGATGAAGTTTTTGCACCTGTAGCTAGAGTTGAGGCCATTCGAATCTTCTTGGCTTATGCATCTTATATGGGGTTCATGGTTTATCAAATGGATGTGAAAGGTGCTTTTGTATGGTGAGATTGAAGAAGAAGTATATGTCACTCAACCCAAAGGCTTTCAAGACCCAGATCATCCACAACATGTATACAAGGTTGTAAAAGCTCTATGGATTCCATCAGCACCAAGAGCATGGTATGCTAGGCTATCTCGCATTTGCTAAAGCATGGTTACGTAAGAGTGCCATTAACAAAACACTCTTCCTAAAAAGAATAAGAGACATCATTCTTGTGCAAGTTTATGTGGATGACATTTTCTTTGGCTCCACTAAAGAAGCTTGGTGCGGGGAGTTTGAGTAGTTAATGAAGGAGAGTTTCGGATGAGTGCTATGGGGAGCTTACTTTCTTTTGGGTCTACAAGTTCAAACAGAAACCCGATGGTATTTTTATCGGTCGGGACAAATATGTGAGAGACATTTTGAAGAAATTTGATATGGAAAATGTCGAAGCGCCACTACACCTTATGAAGCTCCAAAACCAAAGAACAAATTTGAACCGATCCATTGTGAATGTTCACTTATGAGATCAATGATTGGTTCATTAATGTATTTAATGACTTCTCGGCCGACATTACCTTTCTTTGTGAGTGCTTGTTCTAGACATCATGTCACTCCACTTACTTCCAACTTGAATGCGGTCAAAAGATCTTCAAGTACCTAAAAGGCCAACCCAAGTTAGGTCGTTGGTACCCAAAAGAGTTTCCTTTTGTGTTGGAAGCATATAGTGATAGTGATTATCTTTGGTGCGAATGGATAGGAGATCCACAACCGAGGTTGCCAATTTCTTGAAGAAGATTGATTTCTTGGCAATGCAAGAAACAAACTATTGTTGCTACCTCATCTATCAAGGTAGTATGTGGTCTGCTGCAAATTGTTGTGGTCAGTACTATGGATACAAAATCAATTCTTTGGATTATGGATGTAATTTCACGAACACCACAATCTTTATTGATAATCGTAGTACCATATGCATAGTTAAAAATCCAGTTTTTCATAATAGAACTAAGCATATTGAGATCATGCACCATTTTATAAGAGATGCATATGAAAAACATTTGATAAAGGTGGTTAAGATTCAAACAGATGATAATGTGGCAGATTTATTGACTAAAGCTTTTGATGGACCCAGGTTTCAACACCTAGTTGTCCATATTGGGATGCTTAACCCTTAACTGCAAAGTTTGAGGGGAGGCATAGGCCTCAGGGGAGGAATATGCCTCAGGGGAGGATTGTTGTTGTCTATCTTGTAAACTTTGTAGATTATTGTTTATCTTTTGGTTTGCTAACACTAACCTGCTAATGTCTTTTTATGTTTGTTTTGGTTTGATTTGTTTGCTACTTTGTGTCTGTCTTTGCAGAGTGCATCTTTAAGTTGAAGTTCACCAAGTCTGATTAAATGGGAATATGGTCATGTAAGATTAAAGTTTGTTTCTACTGAAGAGAAACTCAAGTGATACTCATTGGTCTCATTGTTCCTACTGAAGAGAAGTACTGAAGTAAAGATCAAGTGATAATCATTGAGATGTTGTTCATTAAGTCAAGAAACAATTTACAACTTATAATAAACTTCAAATGAGATAAAAGTCCATCCCTATAAAAAATCTACCAAACATATTCTAGATCCTATCATCTATTACAAAAGTTGGTGGATATACATGACCAGTACGATGAAGAAGCTGAAGATGAAAATGGAGTGGATGGATTGATGAAAACGACGATGGATGCATTTGTGATATGAGAAATATTCAGTTGTTCCATCTACTCGTTCCACCATAGAGCATCACACCACCTTCCCTTTTCCCTTTCCCTTCACCTCTGCCTCCTTGCCCTTTCCCTTACTTCCATGGTATGAAGCACCAAATCTTGGAGCAGGAAGAGCTATCACCACCTCTCTTGTTTTTGGGAGTAGTGGATTTCTGGCACGTGGCCTTGGTTGAGGTTGGGGTTGTGAAGGTTGGGGCTTCTCTACACCTGCTGATGTCCTCTCCTCTTCCTCTCTCACCAATCTATTGAAGATTGGATCTAGACGCTATGTGGAGTCAGCAGAACCCCTAGATGAATCACTTGGATTTACCACATTATCATCTTCAGAAGAAGGGAGAAAGGGGGACTTCAAAGGATGAGGTTCATCTTGATGAGGGTATCAAAACAATGGGTGTGAATCATCACCGGATGATGATTGTTAGGAATTAGAAATTCCAGGTATTAAAGTGTCGGTCACCTCAAGTATATGTAATCGTTAGAAAGCTCGTAGTCGTAGTTAATTCAAGCTAAGTAGTATTTAGTTAAGTAACACCGTGGAGGACGGACGGGTCTTTACCCACTGCATGCCTGATCCACAGCCCGTTGTGTGGCGTTTTATGTAAGACTATAAATACTCTCTACCTCCCAAGGTAGAGAGTTGGAGCTCATAATAATATCTTTCACTTTCTCTCACTAAGTTCCCTAAACCTCTAACTTTCTCTCTAGAATTCCACTTATACGCCCACTTTGTGTTATGGTTTGATGTGTATGTGAAACCAATATCTTACAATTGGTATCAAGAGCCATGGTTAGATCATATCGTGCACATCTTTGGATTTCTAGTGGTTTTAGGTGGTTTTGAGTTTAAAAAGTTTAGTGGTTTGTGCATCATTTGGTTGATTTCTTGTGTTAAAGCTTGATTTTGTTAGTACTTTGTGTTTAGAATCATCACAAGTATTTAGGTTTTCATTTGGTAAGCTTGAATCATCTTGGTTGGGTTGTTTTGGATTGAAAAGTGATGTTTGTGAAGTTTTCTTGCTAGCGACTTGACCCACGATTGCTTTTCTTGCTAGCGACTTGCTTTACATTTTGGTAGCGAGTTAGGCTTAGCGACTTGTCTAGTGAGACGTCGACAAACAAGACAAGTAGTGGATTCTCCACCACGGGAGCGACTGGTGGAAGTTAGCGACTTGCACGCTTGTTCGTTAGCGACTTGGTGTTAGCGACTTGGTACATAGCGAGTTGCTATTTAGCGACTTGACTCATTAGCGACTGGATCTTAGCGAATTGTCGCCAAAATTTTGCTAGCGACTAGAGACTTAGCGAGTTGCTATTTAGTGACTTGATCGTTGTTTTAGCGACTTGGGACTTTAGCGACTTGGTAGTATAGCGACTTAGTAGTTAGCGACTTGGTGCATAATTGTCTAGCGACTTAGGTGATTTTTTAAATACGGTTTTCTTGATTTAGTAAAAACCGTGAAAGAATCTATTTCCGGTTTAATCATAGAGTTATAAAATCCCGTGTAATCTGTTAACATGTCTACCAACGTTCCTACTATCATTTCCACCGTCGAGAGGATGTTCAAGCCGCTTGCTCGATACTCGCCCACCCATGCTCGATGAACCGACTATGACTCTTGGGCTCAATGAATCGATTTTACCGCCTTGGAAAAGAAAATGGGGTTAACATTCTTAAATCCATTGACGAAGGACCTTACCGAGTTGAGACTACTAGAGATGTACTAGATCTATCAAGATGGAACTCGATTCTTGAATGGACATACCAAAGATGTATGATGAGCTTGATGATAAGGAGAAAAGAGATTCGATGCGATATCCGAGCTTCTAACATTATAATCGCAAGGTCTACCAAAGGACATCTACAAGCTTATCAATCACAACACCGAGGCAAAAGTTGTATGGGATAATGTCAAGATGCTTCTTTCGGTTCGAGCTAACTGTTGAAGATTGAGAATCACAGTTTATGATGAATTTGAGCACTTCAAGATGAAACCGGATGAGAGTGTCTATGAGTACTATGTGAGGTTCCACAAACTTGTGAATGACATGAGAAATATTAAGATGACAATGCCGAACATTCATTTGAACTCAAAGTTTGTGAACAATATGAATCCGAATGGCACAAGTTTGTCACTCGTGAAGCTCACTAAAGGATTGAAGAATACAAACTATGAGCAATCAGATGCCTTTCTTCTCCAAAATGAGAGACATGCTATGTTTGAAAAATGATTCTTAATCGGTTCAAAACCAACCAGAGTGAAACAAGCTCATCAAATGATTCAACCGCATTTTACTCAAACATCGGAATCACAACCAAAGCATCACAAGTCATACCCATGGGTAATGGTAATCACAAACTCATTCATGATCCTATGTTCAAACAAGTCGATGTCGATGCACACGTGGAAACATCATTAATCAACTAGCTCTTCCGATTAGTCAAAACATGAACTCTCTTCCACACACCAAAACAATCTAGAACCGCTTCCAACCCACATAATCAAGCCACCGTCCGAGATGGGAAGGTTATGGTACGGCCAGTTCAAGAACGACAAAGACAAACAAGCAAGAGGTGGAGCTGGTAGAGGTTATGCCGCAAATCGTAATAGAGGAAGGAATGGAAATCGTGGTCAAGCAAAGCCAATCAAATGTTACACTTGTGGAGGTGAGGACACATTGCAAGGAACCGCACATCGCCAAAATGCCCTCGAATGCCGATTACTTGAGATACGATGTCGCTTGTACAAGCTCGGGATAATGGTGCCGCTTTGGATGAAGAGGAGTTGTTGTTTCTTGCCGAGGCAATGCCAAGACCTATGATGCGTATGTGGATGAGCGCCCAATTCGTGAGATAGGTCACAATCATCGAATGCCTTTCAAGTCGCCGATTGTGATGCATACGACTGATGTGGATGATGGACCCATCGCACACACAATTTTTATGGCTAGCATTTCTCCAATGGTTTCTCCCAAGGTCTCATCTTCACCACAAGTCGGCCCATCCAAAGACAAACTCATCTCGTAGGTATTAAAATTATACGATGATCTTGATGTGCAAAAGATGCATGACAAAGTACAATCAATCGAAACTTTTGAATCAAATATTGAAAATATGGATAGTATCAATGTTGTCCCATATGATCAATATGTGAAACAAAGTGAAAGTGAAGTTGTACCAAGTGATGCATCTTCGCGATCAATAATGATTATGTTTTTGATGAATTCACCGCATGTGCCTCTCGATTATTCTGTAGTTTCAACTAAATGCCTATAAAGAACGTGTTGCTATTTATGAACAACATGCAAAATTTTAGTTGACCACTCGTGAGCAGGAAATGGATGACCAAGTGCGTATAATCATTAGAAAAAGTAATTTTAGAAGAAGTATTAAAACAAGAGTTAAATTCCTTGCAAGAAAAGCTTTAAAAGCGCTAAACAAAACAAGAACTTCAAGAAAATGTGAAATGCTTAAGCAAGAATTTAATGCAAAGGAATCAAAACTCTTGAAAGATTTTTCTAATCAAAACTTTGAAAAACAAACTTGAAAACAAGTTGTACATACAAGGAACACCATTGATCGCTCACATGATCACTAAGCATAGAGTTCTAAGCGATAAGCATAGTGTTCCCATTATAGATAAACCCAACCCCGAGTACGGAAGATAGCAAAAGCACTCAAAGTGTGATTTATGATGGCAATGAGATTCTTAAACCTAGACAAAACCTAGTTGCTTTGAGTGCACAGAGGAAGATAAGAAATTAGATGAAATCACTAGGAGAAGATGAATAAGAAACTAAAGGATCCTAAATGCAAAGAGAAGAAAGTAATTATCACTCCCATGACTACAAAAAGGAGAATTGGATCTCCTTGAACATGTTTAAGCCTCAAACATTGTTGACTCCCGAACAAGTGTTCGGAAAATGGACTTAGATAAGCGAAGCGGAAAATATTGTTGAAACAAACCCTCCCTTTGGAAAATACCTAAAGCGATCGTATGTATCCTCCCAATACACCAATGCATCTAGTTCCTAGAACTATTGGTACTAAAAGCAAGACCTTAATCGAGTTAATATGTTATTTTTCAACTATTTGTTGATTTTGAGAAAACTTGTAAGAAAAGGATCACACCCTTTGGGATAATCAAGGGAAAGGGTTTTGAACAAACAAAAGAATGCTATTTAATCGAGGTCATGCCTTTCTTTAAACTCCTAAAAGATCACTTTGAGAGTCTTAAAAGGGATAGATATCGATATTAAGGGAATGGAAAAGGAATTTGATGCAATGATAGTTGAAGTTAGTGACTATGAGAGCACTAAAATATAATGAGATTGAGAGGAAGAACTTGCATACATTAAATGAGACTCTTATTCTCGAATGTGTTGCTCAAGATATGTTTTTCATCGCTACAAATTGTTCTATTAATGCTTCCCAATTTCATGAACTATCATGTTCTCGAAAGTCTCCCATGATCGTGTCATTGAGCTTGAAAAACTAATTACGAACTAAATGAGAAAATTGTAATAGATGATCACAACAATTTGGTTAAACATTTTCTAAACTGGAAGTTGAGCATTTTAATTTACAACTAAAATATCAACATCTTAAAGAAAATGTCAAAACTTCAAATTTCAAGACATCCTCGGATGCTCGAGTTTATGCGCTTTTCAAATTAACAAACGTGATGAATGATTCAAGCTCATTGCAACACGATCGTAAATTTGAAAGCCCAAATCTCTCAATTAAAGGGTCAAACGAACAATATGACAGGCTCCCAAATGCCTCCTCCTTTAGATTCTCAGAACTCTCAAACGTTTCATCTTCAAAACTTAGTAAATGCATTACAAAAGGAAAACAAAAGTTTTCTAGAAGAAAATGAAAAGGTTAAACGTCATTTCAATGAGTTATTTGAATCTATAAAGGTCACTCGTAACAAAAATAATGAAACGGTAGCCTCGTTATAAAAAGAAATTGAGAATCTAAAGAGTCAGGTAAAAGGGAAGATGCCAATGACCAATGGGGAGAATGGTGTATCAAAGGTACATGTCTGTAATAAATATGCTTTGTCTATAAAATATGTTCCTCCTCATCTCAGGAATAACAAACTTGCTATTCAAACTTATTTCTCATCCCTTAAGGATTGTCTAGAATGTCTACGTGAGATTGTTGAAGAGGATAAGTTAGAGAAACCACTTGACAATGCAATTGGGCATGCATGCTTATATGCCAAACGATCTCAAGAAATTCTAGAATGCTTAATCACAATATGCCCAAAGTCCTTAGGTGAGAGAGTTAATCCTTTGATTCCATGTTCGATGCCTAGTGCCAAGTATGATATTCATTCGATGCCCAATGTTTTGAATGTGAACCTTAGTGTGCCTTTAAGTAGTTCGATTCCGGATCCATCAATGCTATGAAAGAGATCTCAAGTGTGCCTTCTAGAGCACAAATCCCAAGACTTCTAGTTTTAAGAAAGTGAACCTTGGTGTGCCTACATGTAATTCGATCCCGAACATCTAAACAGAGATGCAAAGAGTAGCAAAACCAACTAATGTTCCCATTCCTCTACAGAGTAATCGGTGACATTAAAGCAAGGTGTCAAAGTCTCAAGACAATACAAGGAAGGACACGACTGCAAGCTAAGAATGTGCATTGGAAGAGAGTAGAAGACCTACCTAGAACTTTAAGTTTGAGCGAATAAAACGAATCGTGTTGATTCTAGTATTAGCCATAGGCGCATCAGAATTAATTAGAATTCGATACTATTTGCAAACCTTGTATTGATGTCTCGCTTGAATTTCGCTTCTAATCATGAATGTGTTGTTAATGTTTTGCCTAATGATGTTAATTTTCTAGTTAATATTGTTAATGCTAAAATCATGCTAAGAAGGCTAAAAGGCAAAAACAAAAGAAAGTCGAAAACAATTGGAAACCCACAGGAAGAACATTTAGTAAGATAGGCTATCATTGGATACCTGTTGGTCATAAGACTAATCGACAATGCCCACTAGAAAATGGATACCCACCGTAGAACTATTCCCTAAGAAGTGAGCACACTTTGAATAGGGCTATCTGCATACTAGTACTACATCTATTCATAATTAATCCATTGCCTTAATTTCGATATGAATGCTTCTATTTCGATGTGGGTGTTCCAACCATTGTTACTAACCAAATGGAACCCATTCTTGCATGGGGATCCCAATTATCCATTATCCATTCTTATCAGTGTTCAACCGCAGATCGCTCAAATCGCTCGTGGTACACGGACTCGAGTTGTTCCAAGCATATGATCTGGCGACGGTCGCGGCTCATGAACTTCGTGAGCAAATTCATCGGGACGCTTAGATTCGGAATGATCATTTCGGTGCTATTATGGGTTATGGAGATTATGTTGTTGGCAAAAGTGTTATCTCCGTGGTTTACTATGTAGAAGGTCTTGGTCATAACTTGTTCTCTGTTGGTCAATTTTGCGATTACGATCTAGAAGTAGCCTTGAAAACATACCGCTTCGTTAGAGAACTTGATGGTAAGGAACTTTTGAGAGGTTCACGTGGTTCAAATCTATACACCATCTCTATTGAAGATATGATTAAGTCTTCTCCAATTTGCTTGCTATCAAAGGCTTCTAAAACAAAGTCAAGGTTATGGCATCGTCGTCTCAATCACTTGAACTTCGGCACCATCAATGATCTCTCCGTAAAGGACTTAGTTGTAGGTTTACCTAGACTCAAGTATGAAAAGGATCATCTTTGTTCAAAGATGTCAATTAGGAAAAAGCAAGAAGTATGCCCATAAACCCAAACCTACTAACTCGTCACGAAGTTCTTCATACAATTCATATGGATTTATGTGGACCAACGAGGTGAGAATATCTTTGGGAAGAAATATGTGTTAGTTGTGGTTGATGATTACTCTAGATTCACCAGGTCAAGTTCTTAAGGACAAAGGATGAAACTCGATATCATCATCAAACTTATCAAACAGTGCAGTTCGACTTAACAAAACCGCCAAAATTATCGTAATGCATAATGGAACCGAGTTTGTTAACAAACAACTTAGTGAATTTTATGAAAACATTGGAATCACCATCAAAGAAGTGTTCCACGAACTCCTCAACGTAAGCGGTGTAGTTGAAAGACTAAATCAAACTCTTGTAGAAGCAGCTAGAACTATGCCGATTTACTCAAAGGTTCCAATGTTTCTCCGGGTCAAGCTATTGCCACCGCATGCTACACACAAAACCGTTCCTCGATTCACACTGCTCATGGAAAAACTCCATATGAACTTGTCCACAACAGAAAACCTAATCTCTTTCCTTCGTGTGTTTGGTGCATTGTGTTATCCAACTAATGAGGACAAGACTTAGGCAAACTTAGAGCTAAACCGGACATTGAGTTTGTGTAGGGTATGCACCAAACAAAAGGGATACCGAATCTACAACAAAAGAACCCGAAATATCATGGAAACAATTCACGTTACATTTGATGAGTCGACCGGTCAAATGGCTCTGGACAATTCAGTTTAGGACCCGCGACTTCAAAAGCAGTCCCATTGGTTCATCCCTTGTTCCAAACTCTTCTCAAGAAACTCCATATGTACCTCCATCCAAGATGATTTAAAGAAATTGTTTGATCCTATGTTTGATGAACTTTATGATCCAAGTACTAATGAGGTGTCGATTCCTACAACAGAGGCTGCTCATATTCCCGTGAATGAAGTCAATCCCTCGGCCTCAAGATCTTTAAGTCAAGAAGCACTGCTGCGATCCTTCGCCTCATCAACAAATCATCATTCTTCAAATGTACATCATGGATCCAAGCTCGCATCAATGATGAAGTTAATCCCTTTGCTACTCCTAAAGATACTCTATTTGAAAACATATTTGCTCCTCGAATCTTCATCGTAACCATCTTCTTCGTGAGACATCGACTCGCTACTTCAGTCCCTCAACAACTACCACATGAACACCTCGGAAAATGGACTCACGATCATCCATTAGACAACATCATTGGAAATCCTTCTCGTCTGTATCCACTGTAAACGACTTGCAACCGATACCTTATGGTGTTTCTTCAACTCCATACTCTCAAAGATCGAACCAAAGGATGTTAAACCGCCATGAACGAAGAGATCCGTTCAATGCTATGCAAGATGAAATTCATGAGTTTGATCGACTTGATGTATGGGAGTTAGTACCGCCCAGAGTGTGCTATGATTATTGCTCTAAAATGGATCTTCAAAGTGAAACTTGATGAGCATGGTGATGTGTTGAAGAACAAGGCTCGATTAGTTGCTAAAGGATACCGCCAAGAGGAGGTATTGACTTTGAAGAATCTTTGCTCCAGCTTGCTCGAATCGAGGCAATCGTAATCTTTTGGCTAATGTCGCTAGTAAGAACATGGTAGTCTATCGATGGATGTAAAGACGACATTTACGAACGGAGATCTTAAAGAAGTCGCTCACGCCACCAACCGGAAGGATTTGTGAATCAAGAACATCCTACTCACGTTTATCGTTTGAAGAAGGCTCTTTACGGTTTAAAGCAAGCTCCAAGGCATGGTATGATACGCTATCAAAGTTCCTTCTATCTACCGGATTTAGCAAAGGAGCAGTTGATCCAACATTGTTCACTGTGAAGTCGTGCAAACATTTAATTCATGTTCAAATATATGTTGATGATATCATCTTTGCCTCGATCGACCCCAATGAGTGTGACCGTTTTCAAATGAAATGAGTTCAAAATTTCAAATGTCAATGATGGGACAAATGTCATTTTTCCGGGATTACAAATTTCACAAAGTCCCGGAGGCATTTTCATAAATCAATCTAAATAGGCAACCGAGATCTTAAAGAAATTTGGATTTGATTCTAGTGACCGTTGACACTCCCATGATTGATCGAACCAAACTAGATGAGGACCACTCGTGGATCATGATTGACCAAACGAAATATCGTAGTATGATTGGATCCCGATGTACCTCAACGCTAGTAGACCGTACATCTTGTTATTTGTTTGCATGTGTGCTAGATACCGAGCTAAACCTACTAAAAGCACCTTGAAGCGGTTAAACGGGTCTTCGGTATCTCCAAGGAACCATCAATATGGGTCTTTGGCACCAAGAACACCGGTATGTCACTAACGACCTATGCGATCTCGATCATGCAGGTGTCAAGATACTGTCGCAGACATCCGAGGTGCTCGGTTTTGGGTGATAAGCTTGTGAGATGGTCTTCAAAGAAACAAATGAGTACTTCTATTTCCTCTACAGAGGTGAATACATAGCCATGTCATCTTGTTGTGCTCAAATCTTATGGATGAGATCTCAATTATCCGACTATGGCTTTGAATTCAACAAAATCCCTCCGCATCGTGATAACAAAAGTGCTATTGCTCTCTCATGCAACAACGCTCAACACTCAAGAGCAAAGCATATCGACATTCGACATCATTTCATCGTGAACAAGTGGAAAAAGGTGTGGTGGAACTATATTTTGTGAGGTCCGAATACATTAGCGCACATGTTCACCAAAGCTCTTCCAAGAGAACGTTTTGAGTTTATTCTTCCACGACTTGGCTTGAAAAGCCTTCAACCGTAACACTCAAACGCCTTGAGGAGGAAGACGAGGAGTAAAAGGTTTCCTTCATCTATCTCTTGTAAATATTTATTCGAAAAACAAAATACAAAATTATAAAACTCTAAAATCAAATAGAAAATTATAAGACTTTCAAAATCCATAAAAATCAAAATTGAAAAATATTCAAAAATATTGTCAATTTGTCATGTTTTTCTCGGTTCGATAATATCTACGGTCTTTGTCTTTGTCATTCAAAGAATGACACGGGACTTTAGATGTTGTTCAATTTTATTAAAAAAATCAAAAAATATTTTTGGGAGAAAGAGAAAATGGTTTATTGTCATTTCGTGCAAGAACCGCTTTTCAAAGAAAGAACAGAGCCATAATTTATCATGTTTTTAAAATTCCGTGCTTTGATTCTATAAACA
>CM040239.1:20508212-20619359 GCA_022545495.1 Chrysanthemum lavandulifolium | reverse complement strand
AACACTGAGGACCAAACCAACACGACTATTACACAACAAATATGTGAATAACAAATACAAGATCTTCGCTACGTAAATCTTGTGGAGGAACAAATCAATCAAGGACCCCTTGCTTGATGACTTGTAGTAAGCTCGTGATCTCGCCTTGAAGGACCTATATGAGAATCACAATAAGAAAGTAGAACAACTCTCTAGATCAAGTGATCTTTTGTTAAAAGAGAGTAAGAGTATATGAGAGAGTTAGTAAGTAGTAGGGTAAGGAGAAATGAAGAAACGACTTCTATTTATAGGCAAAATTGCCACCGCTCCACGGATCCCACGGATCCCTCCCTCGCGGATCCGTCTAGTGTAAAGCTAAGGATCCGGACGCCTCTTGCCCTTGGGTTTTTGGTTATGGGTCATGGGTCATGGGTTGGTCCATGGGTATTTCATTAGATACAATGTATCTAATAGATGCAATGCATCTAGTCAAATGGATATGGGTCAATACCATGGGTTATGGATATGCTCCATGGTTGTGATTTTTACCCATCCTAATAAACTATTACAACAATTTGTATTAAATGACTATATGCAAATGATTTACAAAAATAACATGTATCCTTATAATTTTACTTATGATAACATTATATTTTTATCAACAAAACACAAAGAGATCGCTAAATATTAATAAACGTTTTTACGGTTTATTTGTATTAACAAAGTGGATGATGCATCGAGTTTTCTTGCATCAAGATTTAAAGAAGTCACATTCTCAAAATAATAAAGGTACCGATATATGTTTTCTACTATGTTTTATATAAATGAATATGTTTTCATATTAAGTTTATTAGTCTATGCATGTACTTTTGATTCGACAGATGAGTTAGACGAATCCATTCTTCTCCGCTTAAACTAAATGTTGGAGATCCTCAAGAGTGTCAACAGTTCTCAATGGCGTTAAGTCGAAGGTCCTAAAAGCGTAAGCTATGGTTAACTAAATACGCGCAATGGGTCATGAGTTAACCGATGACTACGCTGTGGATTTAAACTTTAGCGATGAAGATTGAAATATCTTTATCGAGTATTCTTCACAAGTTTCTTTTTCTTCGCTTCACTAATAAATGTATTCATCAAAGTAGTTTCATTGGTTACTTTGATGTTACATGATTTGAATGATATTTTGTTGAATGATATATCAAACGTTTAAGATATAAAATGTCTTTAGGTTATTATCAAATATGTAATTATTGTCAATCAATGTGACCATTAATAAAATTAGTTATATATAAATCAATGATAATTGCCAATTAATGTTAGTACTAATACAAAAAGATTGCACATCAGTTATAAATCATTGAAATCATTTAATTAATGGTTTGACTATACAAACAAATTTCAAAAATACATTTACACATCATATCATACCATTTATAACTAATTAAAATATATCATGTCTTTTATAAAAAAAAACAAGGATCATTATCTTTTTTGTTGATTATAGTATATATATTGGTAACATCACACATCTAAACTTTATTTCTCTTATATTATTCACAAAAATTGTTAAAACACTATTACCATGGATGAAAACAATCAAAGACTTCTGAGAAAACGTAAGAAAGAGGTGTCGAGCAATAACAAACCTCAACCTTCAAACCAAATACTCCCTTTGTCACAAATAGTCACGCCACCTTCAAACACATGAGTTTCTTTGGTAGAGATACTGACATGTACATGTGTCTATGTATATAGAACAACCTACTATAACTTCATTTCATATGGTGTTTTAACTTTTATGTTTCTATCTATTAGATGATCCTCTCACGCAACGCTGCCTACATCACAAGAAACCATTTTCATATTCCTTAAAACCCCGTGAATCCATGGGTATTTAAGCTTGTAGGTTATAAATGCCGGGTCACCTCACCTCTACACTTTCATTTATGGTACCGCACACAAGATAATCCTAGCTATCAAAAAGGCTTGGGATCTTTAGAAGTATGGATCAATGATACTTCCATTGACAAATTTCAAGTATATGGTCCACTTTATGATCATAACCAAATTGTAAGTGTTCTTTATAATTGCCGCCTTATAGTAATAGTTTTTAACCTCGTTTATAATGTTCATTTATATATATATATATATATATATATATATATATATATATATATATATATATATATATATATATATATATATATATATATAGATATAGCACCGTGCCTTAGCGGCACCGGTGTCTAGTTTCGACAAAATTTTAACGGTGATTAAGTTTGTTTCAAGAATCAGTATTTTAAGCGTTAAGGAATCAACCATACTTTCCAAAGTTATCAAGTTTGACATGGTATGAGACATTCACGAATGGGCTGGGCAACATTTTAAATCAATGGTATGAGATTTCACATGTCCACTTTTCCACTTTTCACTTTCCAATTGTTGACTATTTGACCATTTTCTCTTTTTATGTAGTATAGATATATTTATATTTCTCTTCTATGTTGGTGGTGAATTAGGTTATGTGTTTGGCATGGGCTTATGATGGACGTTGCCTGTACAGCTGTAGCTAGCTAGGTATATATTTTGATTATGTCATAGACATGCTTCTTGTCACCATAAATAATGTATAACGTATGATATATACAATGATCAATTCCTATGAGGTGATGCTTAGCTAGGGGTGTTTTTGTGCTAAGACAAGCATTAGCTAAGGTAGCTTCCTATTAAAACATATGCCATTGTATAAATTGATGGACTAGATAATACTAGTAATAAACTACCCATCAAAGCAATAATATTAGTTTTACAACCAATATAACATCCCATTTACATTTTATTTGAAGATTTCACATGCATCGGTCTCATATATATACTACAATCATACTAGCTTTACATATAGCCTTAATTTGTGTAAATTTTATATTCTCGAATCATTGTTCTCTACTTACTTTTTCCTACTTGGATAGTCAAATTTGATTTTAGATAATTGGTATTTTTGGTTTACAATACTATAAAAAATTGTATTCATGGACGATAATACTATAAAAATTGTATCATGGATGCCTTATGTAAATGAAAATTTTTATATGTTGAAAAATTATGTTGGCCCCTAAATATTTTGTCTCCGCCCCGCCTCCGCCTTAAAATTATTGTGTACTTTTGTTTTTCGAGATGTTCAAAATCAATTATCTACTACTAAAAAACAGATAGAGATATTTGATTTAGATTACCACATTATCCTTATTTGAAATTATATTTACCAACTTTAAAGAAAACAAAGAGTTAAATAGTTAAGGTTAAAACTGAATTCGCAAAAGTAAGAGAAATAAAACAATAATAATTATATATTTTTAAACTGTATTTTTGTTGAGAGACAATAATTTTAGGACGTAGGAGTATTATTTCCTTTTATATTTTTAATTTGCATGTCACTTCTTTTCATATTTTCTTTCTTTGTTGAATTTGTAGCTTTAAATGACATGGTTTAATATTGAACTTGTAGTAAGTGGAGAGTCAGTGTTCGGTTGCTCTACAAGCCCGAGAATACAAAGCTAACTCAAACCCATTATAGGCTCAAGTTTATCCTGTTACAAATAAAGGTCCAAAGAAGCCAAGAAGAAAGAAATCAATCTCTTTGTCTTGACACCCAATACTACGGAGGAGTAGAACTAGTGATAGAGAACAAGAGCGCCACACTTCACATTTCACTTTCATTCCTTAATGTGGAACCGCCTCCCAACACACTCCACAACCGCAACCGCCCCTGCACTAATGGTATAAGCAAAATTAAGAATCATGTACTTCATCCACTTAATAATTTTTATAGGTTTAGTTTTTGCCCTTTAGTTTTTGGCCTCATGACTAACGAAAGTTCGTAATAAGGGTTTGAACCTCAACCTCAAATACCATTATGATGATGATGGTTAGTAAACTCTCATTCCACCCTTCAAGTATGTCCATGTTCCCAAGTGGGAATATGGTATTCATGATGATCTTTTCTATGGCACCTTCGAGTTCATTATATTCGATATCCAAACCTACTATACCATCCAAACCCACTATAGCACTACTCATGAAGGATGATTCTCATGAAAGCTAAGGAAATAAGAATTGAGGAAAAGCCGACTTGCTTTACTTTTATCGAGTTTTCCAAATTCTAACAAGGCTCCATTGTCACCTCTATAATATAAGCGTTTGAGAGTAAGACAATACCTTCTAGACACCTATCTTGTGGAGTGAAAGTGAATTGAGTCTCAAAAGTGGGATTGAAACCAAGGGTTCCTATGCTTCAAAAATTGACGAATTTATCTATGAATACATCATAATCATCGTAAAGTGTTAAATTTTTCTATCTTGATTAAATTGTCTTGGTATCACGGTTGTTTTTTTAAGCTGCCTTATGCACCGGTGTTTCAAAATACTAGACTAATCCAAAATACTAGACATATCGTAATCACCGTGTATAAGTGGCTAAAACAACTTCAAAACCCCAAGTATCTAAATTAGATACCTCAATGAGTATCACACACAAACTGATAACGATACGCTTGATATAGAAGCTAGTCTAGAACGATTAGAACCAATCAACAAGTGACCCACTGAATATCACATGAACTAGAAAAATCACCCAAGACATGCTTGTTTTCCGTCTGAGAACCATAACAAAGAAGAAGTCAAGAGTTTACATTACCCGATATCGCATAATGATGTCCGATATCCTTTGCTTATTCTCGTCCGGAAGAAAACCCACGAACGTAAACATCCACTTGTTATTGTTGCCGCTTTGTCGACAAGGAGAACCAGAACATAACGCCAATTCAATCAACACACCTAAACAACTTGTATCACGAAAGTTTAGGATTGAACTTAAAACCAACACTAAGACCCTAATCGACTTAATGTTTAGTCGACTTAGAATTAGCGTAACTGGATCGCTTTAAGTTGAATTAGGATTTAGATAATGCTCTTGAATGGCGTAAGGGTATGTTTTAGGATATGTAATCATCAGACAATGCATGGGTGAGGATGTGTTTATATACACAAAGCAACCGACCCTTAACTTTGGCTATCACTGACGACAAGCAAAACCCACACACTTTGTCCCTTTTTCTGCTTTTGCCCAATCGCTGAACACACAAGGCCCAAGGCTTGTTCACATTTGACCCAAGTCCATGCAAAAGATAGTCATGGGTCGATTAATGCAATCGGGTCAAGTAACATGTATAACGGGTATGTATATTCAAGTATTATTACGCTCAACACGATACTGTGTTTATCGTGGTGCCCCATTGGCTCACACACCTTTAGTCGCTTTTTGTGTGTTTACAACTCCACAAACCAACAGCTTAGTCATGAGGAGAGACTAATCACCAAGGCAAGATCATGAATGGTATCTAAATAAAGAGTTGCAGTGTCCCTTGTGCAAAAAGTCCCTAATTCACATTAACACCTATTCTTCCAATGTGACTACTCAAAAGAGGTTTGGATGTAAATGAAAATAAAGCAAGAATAGTCAATGCACTAATGTAATGGGAGAATATCGTGGATAGCTTGGCTAATTGTAGACAAAGACATGAGCATTTGGAACATTATCATGAAACTTAGCCTTGCAAAGAATCGTCCGCTTGTGTGGCAAGAAAGAAACTATAGATCTGCTCACAAATGAGGAAAGAGATATAAATGGTATGTTGAAGATCATTATCGATGAATTTAGAACCAAATTAATGACATAAAAGACCAAGAAATCTAAATAAATTAAAGCAAATGTAATAACTTGGGATGTTAAGTTTGCAAACTTAATATCTGAGACATCATAAAGGAGTATTCGTTAAGGAATGAGAATGCGTAACAAATGATTATGTACCTTGGCATCCGAAAAGTTAGCTTAGATAAAGATCTAGTCTAGTACCGCTTGTGTTGATGGGAAGTTGTTATTAGTCCGAGGTATGACATTCTAGCCTAAGTTAGTAAGGCAAAATGATAGTTCCTATTTGATTTCATGGAGAATGATGGACAATTGACAATTTTAGTCGGTTATGTAGGAGCAACTATTGTCTTCTCTCTAAAAAGTCATAGATGCAAAATGATGGACAACTGATTCTCATTTCTTTCAACATGAAGAAGTGAGAATAAGTATAGTTCATCTCAGCAGATGGCCATGTATCTAGGAAAGCTTGATGTTTCAGATATTTTGAGACAATTTCCATCCTTTTATAGGCCTTGGTGGAGGTAATGGTTGGGTAGCATTGTCTCATCATACTCAAATGCATTGCTTTTTCATAAAGCTGGTATCCTCGTTGTGTTGGGTAGTATGAACTAAGTAGGTAAGACATGATGTTTGAAATAGCGAGGAGTGCAAGATGATCCCACGTGGTCCAAACAATGTGCTACCACACGAGGATATAAGGTACCCATTTAGGTGTGTGTTTAAATCGATGCCACCTAGTTTACTACGGTGGAAATGTAGGATTTTGGTATAACCATTATTTAAAGAGGAATTGATGGCTATAGCTTGATAATGATGCATTGATGCTTAAATTTCTTTCTTTGATTATTGCGGATGGTGGTATAATGATCATGGCAAGAGATAGCTACGAAATGTAGTTATGAAGCTATGGTCTTTGGCCAGATTATGGGTGAATATATACGTGAATCGCAAAGATGTATGTGCGCAGATCGATCGAGAAGGAAAAGGCTTCGATTCCTTTACTGTGGTCGTCCCATGGATATTGGAGGCGCAGTACAACAATTAAATGTGGGCCCCGAATATCGAAATCTTAAATGTACATACAAATGACTAACTTAGACCATATATCCTTGTTAGATGTTAGATTTATGTACTTAAAAGCAAGTTTATACATCTCTTACTCATATTTAACATTTAGCTTTTCTTTATAACAAAACTATCATACTTTTGATACTTCAAAATATAGCGACTAAAGGTCCAAACTATCAAATATATAAACCAAAAGTTACCAAGTCGTGGTATTTTTCTTTAATACAGTTTGAGGTGAACATTTTACATAAAAATAATAGATAAATATTAAATGGTTTTCCTATAAAATTGTTGCTTTTACCCCAATATATCAAACGTTGTTGTCTTTCCATGAAAGATATTTTGAAAAATATTTGACCCTTGTATAACTGAAAACTAAAGTTAAGGGACTAAACAAAACTTCAAATAATATTAAAGGTGAAAAGGAGAAAAGACTGTCAAACTTGGGGCCCAGAAAATAAAACTTCACTTGGTCATCTTCCCACTTAATATTAGAATCTGTTTACGCCATTAAAACAAATTCAACCTTCATTTTTTTTTATTGGGGCTAAGGGTTGTATAATGGGAAACAACATCTAAGAGGCTTAAATCATCTCAAATTTAGTTCGTATTAACCCGACAATTTTAAAAATTTTGAGGCTCTGAAAACGGATGCCCTGTGCGGTCGACCACCCCGCACACGCTTATATCCGCCATGTTCCTTACTTGCTGTCAGACGATATATTTCTTTAGTGTTGTACGATACGGGCAAGTTTTGAATAATGTTGTTTTGAGTAGTTTCACTGATTGGGAGTGTCCGAGTGTCCAATCAATTGTATTTCCTTTAACTTGTTTGTAATATGTTTGAGATTAGTAATATATTTCACGCTTTGCACAAAAAAAATGTATTTAAATGGAGATTTCTATGATTAATAGAAGGCAATATAAGAAAATAAAAGGAAAAGTCATATGAAATTCATCAACACACGTCCACCTGTAGTCCGAATTTTTAGTCCATAACCGGTTTATTTAGTTCTATATTATCCGATTGATCATTTATGTAAAAATAAAAATAAAAATAAAAACAAAACAAAAAAAAACAAAACAAAACCTAACATATTTTTAGTAGTTTCCTTCGACAGATTTATGTAGTTCAATATTTTCCGTGAATAATTCAATATTTCCTTCAATGGAATTTGTAAGATTAATTAAAAGTAATTTAGGAAAACATTAATATAGGTTTTTCACTTTAAAAATAGATGATTTTTCTATTATAAATAGATAGATAAAGATTGTTTATGGATTGATGGATTAATAATAAGTTATAAATTTATAACATTAAGAAATTAATATATGCAAAATGACGAAAATAAATACCTTATGAATCTTTTAGTAGCATGTCCGGCTCAAAGCAACAAACAAGAAGAAAAAACGTATTAAACATGAATCATATAATTTGCTTCGTATAAAAAGACACATGATGTGAAGTTGATAAATGATTCTAATATAATGTACGATGTAAATAGGTATCTACTTGGTACCATAGTTTTATGTGACACATAGATTAGATATTGTAATGTGTGGTATGTCACTAGGCTTCGTTGCTATAAAATTGCATTGATTGGCCAAATAAGGTATACGAAAAATAAAAGTTTCCCACTTGTTCCATTATGAAATTAAACTCACCCATCGTCATTTCTATATTGTTCTTTATCATTTCTGGTTCTATACCAGTTATTCAAGCCATCAACAATGGCAATGAAGGATTTGTATATGAAGATAATGAAGAATTCGATATTAAAAGATCGGATTTTCCACCGGGTTTTTATTTGAGCAGCCACTTCATGCACTCAAGTCGAATTTCCTGTTTTTTCTTCATTTTTGACATTATCATGAATATTTATTACTTAAAACATGAATTTTGTAGGTTGAAGGAGCTTATCTTGAAGATGGCAAACTTAAGTAACTGGGATGTATTTTGTCATTCTGTAGGTACGTATCACTCATGATCAGATTGTTATTGCTTATATACAGTGGTCGGTCTTGAGTCTTCGCTACCCCCGGCGAGACAATCGAAAGATGCCTGCTAAATGTCATAAACTCAAAACTCCCACCGCCTCAAAATAATCATTCATCGACAAAAAGAAAAAGGTTATAAAAACATAATTATTAGCTATTTTTCTCTTACTATTAATAATAGCTTTTACCTTTAACTAATTAATTATGTTTTACTAAAAGTTTGTTATAACAATATCAAGTTATAAATAAATATAAACTATTTCATCTCACGTTTAGTTTAATACTATTTCATCTCTCTCTTAATTAGATTTTCTTGTTTTTTCGATGATGGTGTATTCTCCGACAAGTTGTTTTCTTCATTTATCTTTTCTTCTTCTTGAAAATAATACCAAACATCATTTTACATTACAACTCTATATATATCAAAGAGTAAATTGCATTTTTAAAAACGATTTACAACACTAAAAATTTGATGCCCTGGGTCGTCGCCCGCGTCGCCCTAAGCCAAATCCGGCCCTGTTTATATATAGGATTACTTGCTTCCAATATCAAGTTACTTTAGTTGTCATACACTAAGGGCGGAGCCAGAAAATTATGATCGACATGGAAAATTTTAATAATCTTTTAGAAATGACACTACAAATCGGTTTGTTAATGAGCAAATTACAAAAATAGCCAGATATTTTTAAAAAATCATACAACAATTTATTTTACCAGGGGGAACGTGCCCACCCTGACCCTGTCTCCGCATTTATATACACTTATGCCAACATTAATAAAAATAAACAGGTAAACGATGAAGTTTCCCTTTTTGAGTTATCGGGGAGGGCAAATCATATCTTTAACTATTTTGTATGTTGCATAACCTGGGTATCTCGTGAAACATTCAGAACAATTTCCCGGCCAGCCTAAGATTTTTACCTAAGAAGGTTTAAACGTGATACTTCATGTAAGGTTATCATTAGGACCTTTCAGTACTACTAGGCCACCTATGTAGTAGTTCAACAACAATAACAAAATTTGCTTTTAAAAAGTATGAGTGACCAACTTGCTTATGCTTAGTTACCAATCATATATATACTAATCAGGGTTCTAAAAGGCGCTTCATGGTGGCGCCAACGCCACCAAGGTGTGAGACATGACATTCACGTTATGAAATAAACTAAGGCGTCAGCTTTAGGTATAGCGTGCCAAGCGTGAGATGAGGCGTGAAAAAGTGTGATAAAGCGCGAAGCGTGACGCCTATTTTGAAGTCAACTCAAATGATTTTTTTTTCCTTTTTTTTTTTGATAAAAATGAATAATATTACATGCAATGATAGTTTCTTGACTTTATTCCTTATGTACAAAACTTTTTGTAAATTCGATATATATGAAATATGTTATAAATATATACGTCTATAAATATTTTTATATATTGTGCTTGTTTAAGTCACGCTTTAAAAAACGTTGCAGCTTCGCCATGGCTCCTAAGGTGTGAGGCTTGGTCATGCCGTCACACCACTCCTCACGCCATTTATAATCTTGATACTACCTATAAAGTAGCTTTGCACTTCCCTCCTAAAATACTTTAAGATTTCCATAGATAGTTTTAGAGCATTACAAGTTAGAAAGCTGTGTCTACAACTATTTAATGCATAAATACATCAATTCAACACACATGATTAATCTTCTACTTAAAACACACCCTCACTTAAAAGTACAATTATATTACCAAATGGTACAATCTAAAGTGGTCTCAACTAAGCTTCATCAAGCCACAAAGAGTTTCAATAGCCAACAACAAAAATCAAGCAAACCAACGATAAGCAAAGATCAAATTTCAACAACCAACTATCATCATCTACAACCACTTCATCGACATCATAATCCTACCTCCGTAATAAGAAGAACAAGAATAAAAACAAAGAACAAACCTTTTAGCAAACCTATCTGAGACCTTGTAAGAAGATCTTTAAGCCACACTCGTCAAGGAAACGAGACAAAAGGCTTGTATCATTATTTTTTGTTGTTCAGACAACAAAGCTTTTCAATCTCAACAAAGATAAAAAGGGTTGCTTTGTTTGAAACCATCATCGAAGACAATGAACGGCAAAATTTGAAATCATTCAAAGATTCTATTCAAGGATTTTTGGATATCGTGTTCTTGTTTATTTATGAGAAACAAAGTTGGTATAATCTTTTGAGTTAAATACACCAATGGTCCTTGTGGTTTGGCCAGATTTCATGTCTAGTCCATTTTCATGAAAATTCAATTGGCGAGTCCTCAACGTTCCTGAATATTACTCGTCTAGTCCAAATATGCTAACGACGTTAGGTTTTCTCGTTATCTTCAGCAACGTGCCAGACACACGAAGAGTATGTTTGTCCTTTCATTGTTCTTGTCCTTTCATGCATTTGTTTAAGAGAAATTTTTTTAAACCGCGCATAAGTCGCATAAGTTTTTTTACGAGAATGAACTTTTGAGCCTCATCCGTTAGATTCATTTGAGGGAAAAAATTCGACCCTATACGTGTCTTTAGTATGCTAAGCGCGACCTTCTACGCGACAAATTTTTCAAAGTAGCATTAGAATGCCAAACGCGACAACATTAGAATGCTAAACGTGACTTTCTACGTGACACAAGTTTAAAAACGTGACCTCTCATGCGACCTTTGCCAAGGCGATTTAATTTGTTGTCCACGCGACCAAAACATTTGACCTCCTATCATTGTTTCACGAGTATTAATCACAGCCGTTGATCAACACAATTTGATCATTTATAGCAATTCAACCCTACCTATTCAAGGATGATCCGCCAACATATATCTTGATCAGTACATAAAGAAAAATTACGCTGTTTTACCACGCGATTTCGCTTTCGATTTCACGTTTAATCCTTAAATCGCTTTAATTACACCGTATATACTTATTTTGAAATCTCAGACTCTTTTAATCTCTATTTTGGATGGGTAGTTAATTTCTCCGTTAAGTATTTGCACCGTTAGTCCATCCTTTAATAATTTTTGCACCATTAGTCCTATTTTTTCAAATAATAGTTTTCGCCAGCCTGCTTTTACGTTTTGTCGCTTTTATTCGCTGCCTCTTGTTATTCGCTTTCCCATTTTTACGCTGCTCGCTTTTACGTTTTATTCGCTTTCTCCCGTATTTTTTCGTTTTCGTCCGTTTTTATGTTTTATTCGCTTTTATCCGCTCGCTCTTTTATATGTTTTCGTCCGCTTTTATCCGTTTTGTCCGACGTTTTATCTATTTTTATACGCTTTTATCCGCTTTATTCCGCTTTTGGTCGTCGCCATTTTTTTACGCTGCCTCGCTTTTATCCGCTCATTCGTTTTTATACGCCGCGCGCTTTTTTCTGCTTTTTTATAGCCGTCTGCTTTATCCGCTTTCATTCGGACGAAAACATATAAAAAGGTAAAAAAAACGTGCGAAAACGGATTAAAAACGAATGAAAACGGATAAAAACGTACAAAAATGTAAAAAAGAATGGTCGAAAATGGATAAAAAAACGGACGGAACGGATAAAAACGTAAAAAACGGACGAATACATATAAAAATAGACGAAAACTGATAAAAATGTAAAAAAAAATGGGAAAACGGATGAAAAAACAGATGAAAACGGATAAAAACGGACAAAACGTAAAAAAAAAGGGCGAAAACTATTAGTAACGCAAGGAATAACTGGCGAAAACTATTATTTGCAAAAATAGGACTAACGTGCAAAATTATTAACGGAGGACTAACGGTGCAAACACTTAACGGAGAAACTAACGCCCATCCAAAATAGGGACTAAAATAGATGCTTCAAAAATAGATATCTTTACAGAAGCTAAAACGACGAAGGGACATAAATTACGCTTTTATTTAGAGATGATTAGATTGACGTGACACTCAAAATATGAGTGTTTTTACATTTATAACCTTATATTATTTTTGCCATGCTTATCTCAGAAGCAGATAATCGTTCAAACACTTATATTTTAAGTGTCCCAATCAATATTGAAAGTGTACAAATCACCTCCCTTTATTTATTAGCCATTGATTTGTATATCCATTGGTGGAGATTAAGAGAATGAATATTAAATATGGTCAACATCATGTACTACGTGCATGTGATACAAATATTAAAATCCAGCTATTAAGTGGGAATATTAGATATGGTGTCGGTGTACTTTTGGGCTCACAATGGTCTCTTCTTGTAAAGAGAGTAGCAATGCAGTTTATTTTAGTAATTAGTTTTTTTTTTAATCTTTCCAGTGATATTATACATGGGTTGAATCAAGGTTGGACTCAGTTCAATTTTTGGGCTGAATCGTCGGGTTCGTTGCTTTAGCCACCGAGCTATTTGACGTGAGACTGTGAAAGACAAAGTGTTAACCGTAACACGATCATTGGAAAGTGTCAACTGAAGCTGTGTTTTTATTTTCAACATTTGAAAGGTTTTAATGGATATTTAAATAATAGTATGTCCGGATTCGAACTCGAGACTTCGGATTGCACACATTACGTATGAGAATTGATGTACATAATTAATATAAATAAAACGTTATTGTTATTAATTATTAATCACTAAATAAAACATAACGATAGTTAAATAATTAACGAGGTTTGGTTAACGGTCGTTAAATATTAACTAGAAGGACTAAGAATGAAATTAGATGTCGGGAAAGTTCTAGAATCCCTTTTGGGATTGAATGGCCGATCGGTGGGGGGGTTTCCAAACCCAATCCCACTCAAACTTGGACTCCAAGATATGTTAACTATAAATACAAATCAATGTATTCATTATTGACTAACCTTGGATCACTTTGATAACCTAATTTCTCTCCTTCTCCTCTCCTCTTTGTGTGGCCGGTCGAACACCCTCATCCCCAAGGGTTTTCGATTTTGTCTTAGCTCAAAGATAAAGTGTTTGGTTTATTAGTGATTCAAGGAACTAGCTTTCCACATCAAATCGCTATTAGTACGCGTGTGTACAAGAACGAAGCACAAGCACACTTGAGCTTGTAATCCTTGGTGGTCGATTTTTGGGTTGGACGATTTGTATAAACCCTAGTTTAGGGTTTTGGGTTTTGTTACTTGATCACATAATCGCTTGATTGCTTGAATTGCTAAAAGGTACGCACTTTCTTGTTTGGTTAATTAATTATATATATTATTCCTATAGTCTTCCACCGCTTGCTTTGATGATGTATTTGTTTTATGTATAATTGTTATGAGTATAAAATTCCAACAAAGGGCATCACGAGTCGTTAATATGATGTAATTAATTACCAAACACATAAAATTGGATCTTTATGATTATATGCATGTTTTTATGGTTTCTAGGGTTTTGAATTCAAACCCTAATTTTATATATATGGGTCGATTACCCTAATATTTATTTATTAGGTTTTAATTTTGTAAAACTTGTAGAAACCCTAGGATTGCATGCTAATTTTATGTGGTTAATTAATGAATAATTGTTATGTGCCATGTAATATGCGATCTTGGGTGATAATTGTTATGCGGAATCCATGGTGGAACATGCATGTTTTGCCATGGAGTATTGTTTATTGTATATTGATTAATTGTTAAGTGATACACACATGTTTTATTTATTTAATAATTATAAAATTGGGAAGACTCAATTATAACTAATAAAATTGTTATGTGCTAATTGGTATACTATTAACTTTGGCTTACGAATCGACTTGTCGATGTATGTGGCTCATCTACCTTATGAGATGAAAGTCCTAGTTAATGTATGCATTTATTTACGCCTAGAATTGTTATTAGAGTTTATTGAAATAATTATGCATGTGGCTAATTGTTTTACATATGTTAAATTGTTTAGTTATATGTTTATATTATTTGAGTGTGTTTAATTTTATTAAAATGCTTTTTGTTTATATATTGTTTGACATGTTAGTAAGCAAAAGGGTTTTTATGAATAGAAAATTAAATGGACTAAATAATGGCGAAATTGATTTATCTAAGAATTATTCTTGAACTTTTAATCGATCGATGCGATCGTACTAAATGGTTAGAACGGCTCACCCACTAGAACAAACTATAAAGGGTATTTAAGAAGTGAGCATAGTCTCACCGAATGGATGTCTAAGGTTATGCTTCAGCCACACCGGTCCTCCGCCTCGTATGCTCGATTGAGCTACCTAGTATAACCATTCTATGTACGAAGCATCTTAGTGCAAAGTTGTAAGTTTCTCAACGATCGATTAAAACTTTGTAGAATTCAATCTTAGCAATTAAAATCTTTTAGTAAGTTTTTCAAAATTTTATGTTATAAAGTTGTATGCATGCTTCTTTATACATAAGTTTTGATTACACATCAAAATTGTACCCTTTAAATTTAAGTTTATGCCATCTAATGATATGAAACACTTGAAGTTGTAATTTAGTTATGTGAGACCTTGATCTAGATTACAATAACGAGGTGAATTATTTTGTTGTGTGAGACCTCGCCTTTATGATTTGCGCTTCTAAATTAGACAACTTAATTAAGTTAGTTAGTGAGACCTATAACTTAAGGCATAAGATGGGATGAAACATGCTTACGCTTTGCATTAATTGTTTTGGCAAAATTGTAAATCCCATAATTTTGGAATTGAAAACTTGTTTGTCAATTATCGCTTTTCAACGACACTATTCTATACTTTCACCACTAGCGATCAACCGATGTGGTGGAACTATGATAATGAGGATCCAATATTCAAGGAAAATTCTATGGTTAATATGAATATTGACCAAAGGGTATTTTATTTTCTTGAATGTTTACTTATCGAAAGTACTAACTTTTGAACTTTTATTTCAGAGAAATGGCTCAAGTGAATCATCGCGACTAGCCTCGCTGCTCAAATCTATGTTTGATCGAGAGAAATTGACCGTAGCGCGAATTTCAATGATTGGTATCGCAACTCGTAATTGTCTTGAGGGTTGCCAAAAGACTCAATTATTTGACCACGCCTTGTCCTCCCGAACTCGCAATGATGCTACCGCCAAGCACGAGCCGCATGGCAACTGAGTATGACAAGTATAATGAGGTCGCAGCATTATGCTCGGAGTATGAACTCAAGCTTGCAAAAGCAATTTGAGAATTACTTCCTAATCTCATGCCGGAAGAATTGCAAAGGTTGTTTGAAAAGCTCGTGATCGAGAGTCAGTATGACTTGATTGATGCTCTTCATAGTTGCAAGCAAGGAGATGGGAAACCGTAAGCGCCCAACGTCTGGAAATGATGAGTTACATGGACCGGTTGGGCGTTTGAACTATGTCTACCCTAATGACATACAAATTGGCTCGATCAATGATCCCTTAACAAGGAATTTGATGGTTTCATGCGCAATTATAATATGCATTGCACGGGAAGACAACAATGAGGTACATGCAATGCTCATTGATTACGAAAAGGTTTGCCCAAGAAGGCCTCTACACCGCGGTTTTGACCATCCGTAGGGTAGAATTTCTAAGCCTAATAAGCCGCTAGCGAACAAGAAAGGGAAAGGTAAGGGTAAAGTCGATAAGGAAAACAAGTTATGACTTATCGCAAGAACCCAAGAAGTACCCTCCCAAAAGCGTGAGAATCAAGAAGGATCAGCTTGTCATCATCGCACCGAGGTTGGACATCGGAAGAGGAATTGTCCATTGTACCTTGATGAGTTGCGCAATAAGAGGTATAAAAATATCGCACCGCGGCCGCATTGTGTACTCTTTTGATGATAGAATTATTTGCTTTTCCTCATAAAATAAATTCTCGGTATATGATATCGATGTGGTATTCACATATGTAATACACGCAGGACTTAGAGGAGCAAGGAAGCTTGCCTATGGACGCAATACCGCACGCTGGTAATGGAGCACATGCAATGTTGAAGCTATAGGCACGCTTTGATTTAGTTTTACCTTCGGGTTTAGTATCGTCATTAAACGATTGTCATTACGCACCTTCCATTGTTGGGGTGTCGCTTCGCTTCCTTGTTAAAAGATATTGGTTTCGCTCATACATTTACCGATTATGGAATTTCTGCTTTAAATGATGTTTTTACTTTAATGTTATTCCAAGAATGGTGTGTTTGAAATTGATTTGCATGATAATGTTGTTGATAAAAATAATTCGCCTTTAGCATCAATAATAAAAGAATCAAAAGTGATTTGGATTCTTCATTTCTTTGGCATTGTAGACTTGCTCATATAGGCAAGAAACGCATGCAACAAATTGCAACACGATGGGCTTTTGCAAGACATCAATGATGAATCATTTGATAAATGCGAATCTTGCATATCCGGAAGATGACCAAGAAACCTTTACAAATAGTTTAGAAAGGGCTTCGATCTTCTTGGTGTGATACATACCGACGATGTGGACCACTAAGACATGTGTCAAGAAAGGGTGCTAGCTACTTAACCTTTATCGATGATTTCATCGTTATGGTTATGTTTATTTACTTAAACATAAACATGAAGTCTTTGAAACATTTAAGGTTTTTAAGAGTGAAGTAGAACCGCAACTAGAAAGAAGATTAAAGCTCTTCGATCCGATAGAGGTGGTGAATATTTAAGCCAAGAGTTTAAAGATTATCTAGTCGAGTGTGGTATTGTCCAAGAACTCACATCTCCTTATACTCCACAACAAAATGGTGTATCCGAGAGAAGGAATCGTACATTGCTAGACATGGTGCGATCGATGTTTAATCTTACTACTCTTCCCTTATCCTTTGGGATTATGCTTTGAAACCATTGCTCGCATATTGAATATGGTTCCAACTAAGAAGGTTGATAAGACTCCTTATGAAGTGTGGTATGGGAAACCTCCCAACTTGTCTTACTTAAAGGTCCTGGGTTGTGAGGCGTTTGTTAAACGCGACTCACCGATAAGTCGCAACAAAGATCCGTTAAGTGTGTCTTCGTAGGATACCCAAAGGAAACGATGGGTTACTACTTCTACTTTCCACCGAAACAAAGTAATTGTTGCTAGGTATGGAGACTTTCTTGAAAAGGATCTCATATCTCATGAATTCAGTGGGAGAGTATATGATCCGGAAGATGATCAAGAAGATACAACACCTTCTCGAGAACACTAGCCAACCTCAAGTAGAACCCGAAAGTCCGGGGCTCCACCGAGATTGAAGTGGTTCCCATTCGAGATCCGCAAGGACTACGCGTGCACTGAGCGCCTATGTCTCAACGTAGAAGCCGAGGAAAATATGTTGGGGATCTTGGTGAACCCGCTAACTATAAAGTCGCCATGATGAGTCCCGAAAAGGAAAATGGCGAGTTGCAATGAATGGGAAATGCAATCCATGAAAGACAACGAAGTTCGGATAGAGGTTGACTTACCTCCAAATGCTAAGGTAGTTGGAAGTAAGTGGCTCTTTAAGATAAAGACCGACATGGATGGCAATGCACACACCTATAAAGCTCGCCTTGTAGCTCAAGGTTATACTCAAACCTATGGGGTAGACTACGAGGAGACATTTTCTCCGTAGCGCATATTAGAGCTATTAGATTCTTATAGCCATAGTCGCGCACTATGACTATGAGATATGGCAAATGGATGTCAAAACCGCTTCTTAAACGGTCGCCTAGATGAGGACATCTATATGGCGCATCAAGGGTTTGTGAATCCAAAGTTTCGAAAGGTATGCAAACTTCAAAGATCCATTTATGGGTTGAAGCAAGCATCAAGGCAATGGAACAAGAAGTTTGATGAAGAAATCAAGAAATTTGGTTTCACTCAAAATCTTGATGAGCCATGTGTGTATCACAAAGCTAGTGGGAGTAATGTTATTTTCCTTGTCTTATATGTCGATGACATATTGATCATGGGAAAAGACATTCCAAGTATGCAAGATGTAAAGTCTTATCTTGAGAGTGCTTTTCTATGAAGGACTTAGGGAAGCAAGATTTATTCTGGGAATCAAGATCTACAGAGATAGATCAAGGCGGTTAATGGACTAAGCCAAAGTGCTTACATTGATAAAATATCAAGAGATTTAGTATGCAAAATTCCAAGAAGGGATATTTGCCGATGCAAGTTGAACATGGCTTAAGTAATAAACTTTATGCGCCAACACCGCCGAGGTGGAATACATGAGGAAAGTTCCTTATGCTTCTACCGTAGGATCTATCATGTATGCCGTGAGATGTACAAGGCCCGATGTATGCTTTGCACAAAACATTACCAATCGGTATCAATGTAACCTGTGTGAAACATCGGCAGTCGTTAAGAACATTCTTAAGTATCTAAGGGCTACTAAAGAAATGTTTCTAGTGTATGGAGGAAACCAGATGCGTAACTTGATGTTACTGTGTTTTTGCGATGCGTCATTCCAAACCGATAAAGATGATACGAAGTCTCGACGGGTTATGTCTTTGTCATTAATGGAGGAGCAGTTGACTCGAAGAGCAAGAAGCAAACAACGGTTATGATGTCTATTACGTAAGTGTCGAGTACATAGTCGCTTCGTGTCGCGATGGAAGTCGTTGATTAGGAAATTCATTTCGGACTCGAGTAATGCCCTCAATCGAATTACCTTTAAATGTGTATTGTGACAACTCACGCAATAACATTTGCCAATGAGCCCGGAGTCATGAAGGCGCCAGACATTTTCCTCGTCGATATCACTATGTTCGAGAACAAGTCGACATAGGTGAAATCAATCTACTCAAAGTTCATACAGATGAAAATCTAGTCGATCCCTTTACGAAGCCTTTGCCAAAAGATAAACTTACCGACCATGCCGATGGGATAGGACTTCGCTTAGCTAGTAGTTTCATGCGATCCGTGATTAGTATTTGGATAAAGGATGTTATGAACAAATATTACTTTAATGAAATAAAATAGTTGTTTATGTTTATTTTTCATTTTCTTAATATTATATCCTATATTTGCATGTTTAATCCGTGAGTAACTTATGTTATTCTAAATAGTCCGTTGTCGATCAATGATGTGGGAATGTCATTGAATTAAGACAACTGAGTTTTGTAGAATATACTTTTAAAGTATATTGATGCGTGGACATACCAGATTCACATGATATTCAATGAATTGAATATAGGACTCATCCCAACTTTACATGATGATACTTTTGGATTTTATCATTAAGTATATCATGAAGTGTTTATCCTCGGACTTGAGATACCGGATAACCGATATGAATGTAGTGCATTTGTGTAAGATAGTCTAACGCTATCCGTGAATCGGTAGTTATAAGGGCTATTTTCTAAGTGTTGCAAAATTCATGAGTTATGTTTGTAGTCAAGAGAATTTGTTCCTTTGAATTTGTTTCAAAGCATAATACTATATTTGGGCCCTCGTAGGTTGACAAGATGTTTGTATGGCCATACCCAAGATCTATCTCGAATACGCTCGATGATTTGGTAATCTTGTTCAATCATATACAACGAGAAATGTAATATTAACTTATGAAATGACTTGATCCATATTCATAGTTAATGTAGTATTAGTAACAAAAGGATAAGTAAAATGATGAATCATTAAATGGTTTTTCCAGAGACCATGCTCGATTCGATCCGGGGCTATTGGCGTGAAAGCTAGACTCACCAATGTCATTACTATATTTAGTAATATCCAAGTGGGAGCCGAAAGGTTTTAATGGATATTTAAATAATAGTATGTCCGGATTCGAACTCGAGACTTCGGATTGCACACATTACGATGAGAATTGATGTACATAATTAATATAAATAAAACGTTATTGTTATTAATTATTAATCACTAAATAAAACATAACGATAGTTAAATAATTAACGAGGTTTGGTTAACGGTCGTTAAATATTAACTAGAAGGACTAAGAATGAAATTAGATGTCGGAAAGTTCTAGAATCCCTTTGGGATTGAATGGCCGATCGGTGGGGGTTTCAAACCCAATCCCACTCAAACTTGACTCCAAGATATGTTAACTATAAATACAAATCAATGTATTCATTATTGACTAACCTTGGATCACTTTGATAACCTAATTTCTCTCCTCCTCCTCTCCTCTTTGTGGCCGGTCGAACACCCTCATCCCCAAGGGTTTTCGATTTTGTCTTAGCTCAAAGATAAAGTGTTTGGTTTATTAGTGATTCAAGGAACTAGCTTCTCCACATCAAATCGCTATTAGTACGTGTGTACAAGAACACAAGAACAAGCACACTTGAGCTTGTAATCCTTGGTGGTCGATTTTTGGGTGGACGATTTGTATAAACCCTAGTTTAGGGTTTTGGGTTTTGTTACTTGATCACATAATCGCTTGATTGCTTGAATTGCTAAAAGGTACGCACTTTCTTGTTTGGTTAATTAATTACATATATTATTCCTATAGTGTCTTCCGCTATGCTTTGATGATGTATTTGTTTTATGTATAATTGTTATGAGTATAAAATTCCAACAAACACGCGAAAGCCATGAACCAGGTTTTCTTTTGGTGCAACGGGTTGACAGTGCGGATCAATATCATGTTATGAATATGAAAATTAACGAGGAAACTAGAAGAGGCAAACAATAGAACTTAATATACAGAGTTAGGAGGCGTTGTAGACGTAACAGAACTACAATATAAACTAAAAACCCTAATGTAAATTTTGAAAATACTTAAATGGATATTTTAGTTTTGGATTTTTTAAGCCAATTAACAATATATCTATGGCCCATCAGGTAAATTTTGTTTTCAACCAGCATAACACAATCATTAATCTTAGCATTATAGAAAAGGAAAATCATTTAACTAACTATTTATACAAGTTAAATAAGTTTAAAGTAGTACATTTTTCTCAACATGAATAAAATTAATAGAATATAAGTAGTACCTTTTTCTTAACATGATGCAAATACTTTTTAAAACTCGATATGTTGCAATTATAAAAAAGAATATCATATTTATAGATTAGGAGGTGTAGATTTTGTATTGTAAATATAATGAAATCACATTGTATTTTACCTATTCACGACATAATTTGACCTCATACTTCCATAATATTTCCAGCTAACACTTCTAAATTGCTTCAACATCGCGTTGATACTTTACAATTTGAATATTACTAATCAGTCTGATATTGCTTAAAGTTACTTAAACCTTAAATTATCATTTTCCGTAATGTCGTTGTAACAAAAATATAAAATTAAAAACTATTCTTTGCCGAAAAGTATGTTACCGGCGGGTACCCTGCTAGTGTATTACTAATATACTTTCATTTTTTATCCTAACTGCAAGTATGCTATTATAATGGATAAGTTTTGTCATTTCTTATGTAAGTGGTTGGAATTGCTAAGGAGTTTATAGTATTTGGATAAAACTTCATATATATGTTAAGCACTTTTGAATTAGTAGTCTACTTATTTTGAAAGCTGATAAGCACTTCAAAATAAGCAATCCAAATTCTCAAAGCACCCGCATAGAACTAATTTTGATTAATTCGCTTCCAATTTTATTAGGCTGTGGAGAAAATGGAGAGAATGGAGATGTTGCAGATGATCATTACCATGTGTTCTTGGTTCATTTATGTTCATTATCAGACTCATTTACTTAGATCAATAAGAGTTTCTTTAGTTATTGATATAAATTTGATTTCTGTTATGCAGAATGACATTGAGTTGATGACTGCCCTTGGTATGCAAGCGTACCGATTTTCGATATCATGGTCTAGAATTCTTCCAAGAGGAAGGTCTGGTGACGTGAATTTTGATGCCATTGTGTTCTATAACAACATCATAGATAACCTCATTATCAAAGGTGCTATGAATTGATAGTTAAATACAATATATGTTTTTGAATCCATTATTTGGACTGCTAGTATCAAGTTCAAGAATTGTGTATGCTGGATTTGAGCCAAAGTTTACAAGGTCGTGTATATACAGATTCTGTAGGAAACGATGTACACTTTATTTATTAAAATCGACACAATCACAATAAATAAACTAATGTAAACAAATTAACAAAGAAATTAAATAATGTATGTAATGGGGTAGAAGAAGAAGATGACTCTATAATAATACGTAAACGAAAGCAAGAATGTACGAGGCTCGTATTGAATACGATTCCCTTTAAACAGATTCGCCGTCTGCTTCCTGCAAGTATAACGATATAGCAGTTGCACACCGGACCGACAAACTTGCTCGAAAGATTGTCAAAACCTTGCGTGTTTCTCGATCAAGAATTGCCGGAACAGCTCAGTAATGGAGCTACGTTTTTTCTGTGTTTTAAAACTGAATGAGCTGCGTTTTATTTTATAGGCAATACCTATCTTGTTCAGCAAGACAGTATATACACCAGAAAATAAAAGATATGCATATCTGTTATACAAAAACACGATTTGCATATATTTGTTAAGACTTAAGCACAAAGTCTATGATTTGCATATATCTGTTAAGACTTAAGCACAAAGTCTAAATCTATTCCTAAAATAAGGGAACCGAAATTCTCAAGAAAAGATACCCGCAGAGGTAGATTTGAGTCGATTCGTGTCCGCATGAGTTCAAGCTTCAACCCATTTTGCCCGTAAACTCGAATCTGCACCCCCCTCTGCAGCACAGAGGTGTTGGAGTAAACCAACAAATCATTTTGAAGGTTCATATCAAGATTTCTATATAAACACACCCCACTTCCTTTTCTAGGCGATGTGGGATGTGTTTGTTTTCCCAATTGTGTTTCACGCGTCCCACTTTTGGTACACGATATCTCATTCATATTAACTCCATTTTGAACATATTTTAGCTCGCTATGTAAGCTCTCGTCGAGGAGAACGCAAAGCTATCAAGAAATATAAATATATATAACATATACATATATTAAATAATGTCCAAAATTTTGCAAAAATCATTTTGCAAAACTATTTTCCAACAGATTCATCATTTAATTGTAAACTAAACTCTCTAATCATGTTGCCGCATGTCTTAATTTCGATATTGTGACAGTTTTAGATAAAGTTGGTATTTTTTTTTTGCCGAGTGTTATAGTCTAAACTGAATCTTGTTAATAATGATACAGGAATGGAACCATTTGTGACGATTTACCATATGCTTTTTCCTCAAGAACTTGAAGAGAAATACGGGTCTTGGCTAAATCGTGAAATGCAGTATGTCTAGAGTGCCACTTTGCTCATTGTTACATTACGGTAACTATATCCCTAATGACTACTATTGTAACCAAATGACACGCTTAATTACCACTTAAATTATATATATTACCATTTGTTACAATATGTCATTAAAGTTAACTATTTCTATATTTTTCGAACCATTAACCCTATAATGGGAAAATATACAAACTTTCCTTTATATATATTATGTATGCAACTTTGCTGGCAGGGAAGAGTTTTTGTATTTGGCAGAAGTTTGTTTCAAGTATTTTGGAAACCGGGTGAAGTATTGGATCACGATTAATGAACCTAAATATACCACAGTTTTGGCTTATGAAAAGGGGACGATTCCACGGTCTCGTTGCTCACAACCTTTTGGAAACTGTCTTGATGGAAATTCTGATGTTGAGCCTATTATCGCTATGCATAACATGTTGTTGTCTCATGGCAGAGCATCACAGCTATATTATGAAATTTTTCAGGCAATCAAATAGTTTTGAGTCAGTTATCAAACTTTCACTTAAATCAGATAAATGTATTTTGGAGACCGGTGACCTATCGATTTTGAAATTTAAGATATGTCAATTTGACCTTAACTGACAACTTTACTTGCTGGATTTGCTTGTGCAGCCTAAAAAGGTGACTTAATTGGGGTCACCGAGAATAGTAAAATGTTTGCTCTACAATCCTTTTCAAAAGTTCAGCTTTGTATGTCAAAAATTGGTTCTAACAAAATGGTAGAAATTTGAAGAAAAATGTTGTTTGACTTCAAAAGTCAAGGCGAACCATTATTCATTATCTGAACAAATGTTGTTTAAACAACAGAGGCGGAACAAATGTACGTGGATATTGCGCGTGGTCATTGATGGATAGTTATGATGGTTGCAAGGATATAATGTGCGGTACAGGTTATACTATGTGGATCGTCAAACGCTAACTCGGATACCAAAACTTTCAGCAAGATGGTATACAAACTTCTTAAGGAACCACGGTAATCTTATCCCCAAAGAAATATCAAGAGACAAAATATCAGTTCACAAGGATGTTATAATGCTATCAAAAGCAGATGTGTGATATGTGAAAGAAACTTGTGTTGGTATTAGGGGTCTTGATAATCATAGATTGCTTGGATAATTCTTGAATCGTTGAATCGTGTAATAGTCCACTTTTCTGATACAATATTTTTATCCTATTAATTATCTTGGGTTACAAGAAATTTGTATAGAGATAAGACAAGAATGAACACTCAAATTCTAGGCAAAAGAAAGAGAGCAAAACATGAAGATATTGATGTATGTGTTCTTATGATTATTCATCTTTCTCTTGAAAGACCAAAATGATTATAGATGTTCTACATCACTGAGTGATATGGGAACAATATGTTGGTTCTACTCCCATAGATGAGAAAATTGGTAAGCTTGTAAAAACTAATTTTCATGAATGGATTATGGTCAACCTATTCCATCTACCTCTTCTACTAAAAGCTAACCCTTTTTAAAGTGAGAGATTGAGGTGTTAATAGATGACAGTTGTTTAACCCATTTATGAGCCAATATCACTATGTGGCCAAGATTAAGATTGTTGATGACTATCCTAGTGACGAAAGCAGTTCGTGATCTTCACGGAATTTGATGCCTTTCATGCCATGTATGGCACAAAGTTTCAAGGTCCTAAGTAATCTTATACAAGTGTCATTTGTTATCTTTGAAGTGGTTTGTTTTGTGTTTAGAACTAGGAAGTAACTTGAAATCTCTATTATGTCTCGGGTATAATTTCACCATTACACTTAAACGCTTATTTGGTTAATATATTGATGATTACCCTAAACCCAAAAAAAATCCTCCCCATTTTAGTGTAATCCTTGATCACCCAAATAATCAAAACAAATCAAACTCATGCATAAATAAAAATGTCTTTCAATTGAATTGTCATCTTAGTATACTACACATTCCAAATATTCGAGAATCGGGGTATCGTAGCGATTAAACCCGTCAACCCATTTGAATACCTAAAGATAATATACACACAAGTTTATTTCTCCAATGTTTATAATTGACGCTTTACAAGCCATGCGTCCATATCCATTCATGAGTATATACAAAGCCAAGTCCAAGCTTATTGAAGCGGAAAAACTTCATACTCACATAGGTAGTTTCTTTTAATCATGCCATGCTTGCACTTTTTCAAAAGAACTATTAAAAAGATAAACTTCAACCTCTTTATCTTGCATGTCCGAACACATTCCTTGGGATAAAATAACATGTGTTCCAATCTCTAAGTGTGAGCTTTCCACATTAAATTCAATCTTCTAACGTTGTATTAGAAGGGAATTGGGTGTCTCACCATTAGAGAATTTAAATGGAATTTTTAATTCCTTAACACCGACTTGTGCACTAAGTCTCTTGTGAACCTCTTTGTCAAGTGGTAAGCTATCGATAGTGTAGATTCACTATATCAGCCATGATATACACATGGTAACATGACTTTTAAACATAACACAATGTTTAATAACAAGTCATTCAACCATTCTACCTCTTTAAAACATATAAAGATACAAAACCAACAATTCATGATGCCATAGTTAAACCCGTTGTACAACTTTCCTTTTATGATCACAAGATAAGATACCACACCAAATGTGAAAAATCCTTTCACCAGTGGCATACAATCTTTTTGACCAGTTATCCAATTACATTGCATCAATAATTGTATTACAAATTATCAACAATCTTTATTTTGTTCTAAACCAAAATACATGGTTTCCTTCAAGTAATTAAATACTTAATTTATAACATCTCAACATATATCATTAATATATAAGCACGAGATAACCCATCGAATGGTTATGCACATAGCAATGACAACTGAATCATAAAATTCTTTGACAGGTCCTTACTAGATAACAAACCATTTCTCAAAGAATTTTATAATGGGTTTTACAAGTTTTTGTTTAACTCGAAACTAATTAATTTGACTAATTTTCTTGATAATTTACAAAATGAATTATACAACATTGCAAGCACCGTCAACTTTTAAAACATATAAAAGTTACAATATGTTAGTATCAAATAAAAATCCATACATCAACTACATGGTTTGGGACCATCATGATAAAATCACGGTAGTGGGTTTATTTTGATTTATTCTCATGTATTTACTTTTACATAAATCCTTTTGTGATTATCCAACAAATATTGTCTTTATTAATCAAAATCCACAATGAAACAATCAAGATAACAAAAATTTATCCAACCGATAATTTCATATCATACAAAGCACCCAGATGTCATTCCATGCAAATAATACATATTACATTTCCAACTTATGTGTTTGATTTGTACACATAACAAACTAAGTAATCCAAATAGATTTATACACTCATGTTTTATGTATAAGATTATAACAGAAACAAAGATAACTTAATAGGCTTTCATAAACCATGCAATCCATACCTTCAATTAAATTCCTTAGAAACCACCACATCATTGTGGGTTTCACTACATGGAATTTTTACACATGAGAACAAATAATTTTTATCTAAAACTTGTTAGCATATTCCATTTAATGTGGCCTTAATCTATTTACGTCAACTATTATTGTACATTATGTAGGTTGATTTATTTAGGTAATAATTAATTGATTACCATAATGTGGCTCCTAATCTTGATCGAAGATTTGACTAAATAAGGATTATATTATGCATTATAGTCTTTACCCTAAATGGAGTTGATCCCTACTCAATCTCTCACTATAAGTAGGGGATTAGTTTTACCCCATAATATACACAAAAATAACCATCATCTTGTGAGAGGATTTGGTAGAAGATCAAAGTTCCACCGTGGTGCTCTATGGCGTTCTCTACTCTCAATTCGATTAAGTCTACGTTTTATGTTTATCGTTTTAACTCTTCACGTTATATTATGACATGATTATTGGGAATAAATCTAATATGTGGTATCGAGCAAATGTGTCGAATCAATCATGTCGAATCATATGCACATCATGTATGTTTTACGTTATAAAAAGAGCTAATAGTATGATTATTTTATGCATAAAAAGGTATTGTTACATGTTACTAGTTTGTTACTAACAAAACCAATTATGATGCATGAAAAAAACTAATGGGGCTTTTTCAAGGCAAATTAAGCTATCTATAAGTCGTTAATAAAAATTATAAAAATATGTTCAACTAGACCAGATTCACAACATGTGTTCTAACCTATAGTGAGCTACTTATGTTTACTTAATAAAACAGTTTAAGAGAAAATGTTTTAGAAACTATTCAAAAGCTTTTGAAACTGGATAATGATAAACCAAATAAATAATTATAACTGTGAAAAGAGATAAGTCATAAAAAAGATGAACACCTTTTGATTTGTATATGTTCGATAGACCCGCTACTTATATATATTTATTATATACTAATGAAAGTTATAGATCACAGTTGGATTTATTTACTTACATGTGTTCATCCTATGGCTTATTTATTATTTTATCTATCATGTATACGTGCCATTTATTTTATTATCAATTCATATGATGTGCTTATCATGCTTATGAATTATTTAGTTTGGATCCAGTACGTTCCTTTTTATGTAATATATCGTATCCATGTTCTATGACTTATTGGATATTCTTTTTTGGCCTACTATGTTGAATCGAGCATACATAATAATAAATATATCATAACACTACATACATCTTAGCTTTAATTATGTATGTGATATTACTTGATGTTTCTACTGCTATCTCAATTTTATACGAATTTGATAACAATTAATTGCAGGTTTACTGTTTATTTGATGAGACAGTTATTTTGATTATGTGACTTTACTCTTGTCCTAAATATAATAAATTTTTCTCCTATTTGAACTTTATTGTTGTTCAAAAGAAAGAAACTTATATTAATATACATAATAAAATTGTTTTCTTTCATAATGCTTATATAAAATAGGGTACTCGAAACATGTTTTTATTTGTTAACATGTTCATTGGCTATGAAATTGTTAAGATTAAATGTTGGCCCAATGGAAAGCACTTGATCAAAACAATTATGTGAATTAAAGTCATACTAAGTTACGTGTTGGTGTGTTCGGGATTGTGGATTACCCCAACGGATAATCATAATTTTGACCGCCAAACGGTATATTGCAAATTAGATAATTAGTTGGCAAATATTTCTGCCCAACGGTGATATATTTTGTTGATTAATTTTGCATAATTTAATTGTGAGGTTATTAATGGGTTGTTAATGGAACCAACGAGAAGTTAACAATTACATCCAACTTCTAATGTGAATCTAATTTTGTGTTGTGGTTAGATTTCAATGACTACCTTTTACCCTATAGTTGGTTATATTCATGATACTAATATAGTATTGATGTGATTGGTACCGTGGAAATAATTTTAGTCCTATATGAGCTTAATGATGAATTTGATGTTACAACTTTGACACCTAATGCTATTACCAACTGTGTTTCTGGCATTGAACCTCTAAATGGAACTAATTTTTCATCGTGGAAAGAGCAAGTGAAAATTTCCCTCGGCATAACGGATTTGGACTATGCATTAAGGTTCGACAAACCTAATCCTCTAACGGCCAATAGCATGGCCGAACAGAAGAGGACTTATGAAATATGGGAAAAGTCGAATCGCATGTCCCTAATGATAATGAAGAACTCTATTTCGGTAGCTATTCGAGGAGCCATTCCGGACTCCGAGAATGCTAAAGAGTACTTAAAATCGGTTGAGGAACAATTTAAGGGCTCGTCTAAAGCTAATGCGAGTACTCTTATTCTGAAAATGCTCACCACGAAATATGATGGTCTTAGTGGGGTTCGTGAGCATATCATGATGATGAATGACGTGGCCTCTAAATTAAAGGGCATGGACATGGAAATATATTAAAGTTTTCTCGTTTATTTCATAATGAAATCTCTCCCAGCTCAGTTTGGTCCTTTTAAGATCAACTATAACACGCAAAAGGAGAAATGGAAAATGAGCGAGTTAATGGCCATGTGTGTCCAAGAGGAAGAAAGGCTTATAATTGAAAAGTCGGATATTGCTTACCTTACTACCACTAAAGGCTACAAAAAGAAAAATTTTAAGGTAACAAAGGTTCTAAATGGGGAAAAGGAAATTCTAACAAGGCAAGTTCAAGTAAAGGCAAGGAATCAAGCCCTAAATGTCGATTCTGTAAGAATCCTGGCCATTTCCAAAAGGAATGCCCAAAGTTTCGAGAATGGTTAGATAAGAAAGGTTCGTTATTTTCCTATGTCACTTATGAAAGTTTTTTCATTGATGTCCCTTCAAACACTTATTGGATTGATAGTGGTTCCATGGTACATATAACAAATTCATTGCAGGGATTCCTTTCAAAGAGGATGCTACAAAAGGGGGAAAGAACCATTAGAGTTGACGACGGGTATGAGAGACATGTTGAAGCCGTAGGAACTCTTAGATTAATTTTAAAGAGTGGTTTCAATATGTATTTAAAAGATACACTTTATGTCCCATCCATTACTCGGAACCTTATTTATGTTCCTAAGTTACTTTTTCATGATTATGAATTTATGTTTGGATATTATGGTTTGAAAGTGTATTTTAATTCCCGTCTTGTTGGCACTGGTTCATTAGATAATAACCTCATTAAATTGCAATTAGATAGCAACTTTGAAAAATCCCTATTATCAATGGATGTCAATGTCATTAGTAATGGAAAAAGAAAACATTTAGATGAAGAAAGTTCCTCGAGATTGTGGCATAAACATCTTGGTCACATATCTAAAGATAGAATGCAACGTCTTGTAAAAGAAGGAATTCTCCATCATCTAGATTTTTCTGATTTTAATCAATGTGTTGAATGTATTAAATGGAAAATTGTTAAAACTATTAAGAAAGGTTCCACAAGAAGCAAAAATCTTCTTGAGATTATTCATACAGATATTTGTGGACCTTTTATAAATGGCATAGGAGGACATAAGTCTTTTACTACGTTTATTGATGATTATTCTCGTTACACTTATGTTTACTTGATAAAAGAAAATTTTGAATCTCTTGATGTATTTAAAATCTTTAAAGCGAAAGTTGAAAATCAACTAAATTGTAAGATCAAAATAGTGAGATTAGATAGGGGCTGAGAGTATTATGGTAAACACTCTGATCTTGGTCAAAGCCCTGGACCATTTTCTTTATTTTGTCAGGAAAATGGAATTGTTAATCAGTTTACTATGCCTTATACACCACAACAAAATGGTGTTGCAGGAAGGCGAAATCGTACCCTTATGGATATGGTGCGAAGTATGATTTGTAATTCTAGTCTTCCAGAGTTTTTGTGGATTGAGGCATTGAAAGCAGCAACTCATATACTTAATAGGGTACCTTCTAAATCTGTCCCTAAAATGCCGTTTGAGCTTTGGACAGGAAGGATACCTAGATTAAGTCACTTTAAAGTATGGGGTTGTCCGGTGAAGCAAAGAATTTTAATCCTCAGATTAAGAAACTTGACTCTAGAACCCTTAGTTGTTATTTTGTTGGATACCCTGAAAGGTCTAAAGGGTATCGGTTCTATTGCCCTAATCATACCCTCGAATTGTCGAAACGAGTGATGCTGAATTTATTGAACATGGTGAAATCAGTGGGAGTGGTGAAAGAAGCATTGACCTAAAGGAAAGTTTAATGGATGCTCCTAATCATGAGACATCGATACCATTATATACAGAAAGCACAACAGTCTTGCCTTCGGATGAGGTTGTTGATGTTCATGTAGTCAATGCACCACCACATGACCAAACCCCAAATGCACCTATTGACCAGCAACCATTAAGAAGGTCTGAAAGGACTAGAAGACATGTTGTTCATGATGACTTTGTGACCTATCTAAATGAGGATGATTATGACTTGAGTAAAGTTGATGATCCCATATTCTATAAAGAAGCCATTAATAGCAACCAATCAACTCAATGGCCCGATGCCATGAATGATGAGTTGAAATCAATGCAAATTAATGATGTTTGGGAACTTACAGAATTACCAAATGGCGTAAAACCCGTTGGTTGTTAGTGGGTCTATAAAACCAAATTAGATCCGAATGGAAACATCGAAAGATATAAAGCACGTTTGGTTGCTAAAGGCTACACGCAAAAGGAAAGGATAGACTACAACGAGACATTTTATCCTGTTTCAAGAAAGGACTCCTTAAGAATAGTCATGGCATTAGTAGCTCATTTTGATTTAGAGCTACATCAAACGGATGTTAAAACTGCATTCCTTAATGGTGACTTGCATGAAGATGTCTATATGACACAACCAAAAGGTTTTGTGGTTGAAGGCAAAGAACATATGGTTTGCAAGTTAAAAAGGTCCATATATGGGTTAAAGCAGGCTTCTCGACAATGGTATTTGAAATTTCATGAAGTTATGAGTAAATTTCAGTTCAAGAAAAATGCAGTGGATCAATGCATATACCTTAAGATCAGTGGGAGTAAATTTTTCATACTTGTGTTATATGTCGATGACATTATTCTAGCAAGTAATGACTTAAATATGTTGTTTGAGACTAAAAGGTTTCTTTCGGAAAATTTTGAAATGAAAGATCTCGGGGAAGCCTCTTATGTGATTGGCATTGAAATATACCGAGATAAGTCTCGTGGAATATTAGGCTTGTCCCAAAGGGCTTATATTGACAAAGTTCTTAAAAAATACAACATGCAAAATTGCTCTCCAATTGTCGCCCATGTTGTTAAGGGTGGCACTTTTGGTACATATCAGTGTCCTAAGAATGAGTTGGAACAAGCATAAATGAGGCTTATTCCTTATGCTTCTGTAGTTGGAAGCCTTAATTATGCTCAAGTATGTACACGCCCCGATATTGCATATATTACGGGTATGCTTGGACCTTATCAGTCCAATCCGGAATGAAGCATTGGAAAGTAGCTAAAAAGGTTTTGCGATATCTTCAAGGGACTAAGAACTTAATGTTGACTTATCGAAAAACGGATAACCTAGAAGTCACAGGTTACTCAGATTCCGATTTTGCTAAGTGTAAGGACTCTTCAAGCTCAGAGTACATCATTATGCTTTCAGGAGGTCCAATATCATGGAGGAGTCGTAAGCAAGAACTCACTACAACTTCCACTATGATGGCTGAATATGTTGCATGTTATCACTAGGGGTGTGCACGGTCCAAAAACCGAACCGGACTGGCCAAGACCAGACCAGACCGAGACCCGATTTCAGAAAAAATCTTAGACAAAGACCGGACCGAATGTGGTCGGTCCGGGTCGGTCCTTCAGTCGGTCCGATCCAACAAGGCCTAATTAGCCCAAATTCTTCGGTTTTGGTACTGACCGGACCGAGGACCGAATTAGCCCAAAAGCCGAGACCGCGGATCAGATCGAATGTGGTCGGTCCGGTCCGGTCCAGTCCGGTCTCGGTCGGTCCGGTCCGTTCGGGTTGCATGCTCACTCCTAATTATCACGCAGCCAGTCACGCCATATTTTTAGAAATCTAATTTGTGGACTAAAGGTAGTTGACTCTATTTCAAGACCCCTCAGACTATATTGTGATAATAGTTCAGCTGTTAGATTTTCAAACAACACAAGTTTGACTGGCTGGTTTATATCTCGAGACTAAGTATTTATATGTTCGAGAGAAGGTTGAAGACAATAGTATTGTCATAGAGTATATTAGCACTCATGACATGTTGGCGGATCCGCTTACTAAAGGTTTACCACCCAAGCTTTTTTTAGAGCATGTTGTCGGCATGGGTTTATGTGACAACCAAGTTTAAGGATTTTAATGTTTTATTGTTTTCACATCATGTTAAAGTTTTTTATTCTCTAGTTTGCACACGTTATATTGAGATCTAATGAACAAACGATTATTTGGATCATTTTTTGAATGGATTTATTTTATTACCATTTTTGTATCCATTCATATACATTATGGATTATGATCATGATCATGTAGAAGAAACTAATAGTATAATTAGTAGGGGTCCCGTGTCTATGGTGATGCTAGTGACTATGTTAGTTTGCGTTAGTGATTCTATATGGTTATGATAATGTTATAAAATCAACTTGGCCAATCTAATGTTATACAAAATGTAAATAGGAATAAGGCCAAGTGGGAGAATGTTAGCATATTTCATTTAATTTGGCCTTAATCTATTTACGTCAAATATTATTGTACATTAGAGCATGGAGTGTCACGGCGAGAATGATTCGCCAATCCCACGTGGAAGCCACGCCGATCTTGGCTGCCCATCGCCACCTCACCAACCGAGCTCGTCGTTTGTAATCTCTCCACTCCAACGACATGGAAAAAGACAAAAGAAATTTTGAAAATTATCCGTTTCTTACCAACGGTTAGTTTCTTTTTTCTTTTTCTTTTTTTGATAAGAAAAGATGGATTAAAGTGCAGAAAAAGATGGGTATGATAGGAAATGTGGTGTTTGTAAAGATGATGATGAAAAGGGTTTGAGGGATTTGAGGGTTTTGTTGCAGCAAGCCGTTTGATGAAATGCCGCAACGAATAACCCATTGTTTTGAGTTTGGTTTTAGTTCGATGGACATGGTGTTTGATCGGGAAGTGAAGAGCTATGAATAAAATGAGGTGGGTGGTGTTTGTGAAGATGATGATGAAAAGCTGTTTGATGAGGGTGAGTATTTTTTATGAAAAGTTGTTTGATGAAAAGCAACAAAAATCTCAACCGTTTAGAATATGGAAAAAAAATGAGGGTGGGTGCAGTGGGGCCCAAATGAAGAGGTTTGGGTTAGTTGTGATTGGGGGTATTTTTAAGTGAGTGTGTTGGAGTGATGTGAAAGTGATGTGGCACAAGTGAGGCCCAAATGAAGAGAAGTGGCTAGCCACGACACTCCATGCTCTTATGTAGGTTGATTTATTTAGGTAATAATTAATTGATTACCATAATGTGGCTCATAATCTTGATGGGAGATTTGACTAAATAAGGATTATATTATGCATTATAGTCTTTACCCTAAATGAAGTTGATCCCTACTCAATCTCTCACTATAAGTAGGGGATTTGTTTCACCCCCATAATACACACAAAAACTACCATCATCTTGTGAGAGGATTTGGTAGAAGATCAAAGTTCCACCGTGGTGCTCTATGGCGTTCTCTACTCTCAATTCAAGTAAGTCTCCGTTTTATGTTTATCGTTTTAACTCTTCACGTTATATTATGACATGATTATTGGGAATAAATCTACTAAAACTCACATCCACAAATAAATGGCATATACACGAAAACATTTTAATGGAAATTGCTTCACGGGAAATACAAACCTTACGGTTACTGCCTGTGGGAAACGGTGTACACTTTTATTTATGAAAATCAGATTATAATAACAATAAATAAATTAACAAAAATAAAAAACAGTAAATTAAACAACAGACAGAATGGGGTAGAAGCAGAAGACAAACTCTATAGCGATATATAAAATAAAGTAGTAAAAGGTCGTGAATGAGACTCGTGTTTAACACGGTTCCCTTAAAACATATTCGCCGTCTGTTTCCTAGGGTACAACGTTCAAAACTGTTGCACAGCCGGACGTGACAAACTTGCCTGAAAATTCACGGATTGACTTTTGTCTCATACGCGAATAAGAGGCCTGTTTTGCCGTCTGTTTCCCAGGGTACGACGTATGGACTTTTGTCTCATACGCGAATAAGATGCCTGTTTTGCATTTTACTTTTTATGTTGTTTTTCTTTTTAGGTTGTGATGTGTACTTCATCACAAATGACATCTTCTTTGATGGACCTTGAATGGTAGTTGAACTTTATACGAGACATGTTGAGATTCAAGACAACATCTTTATCGAATCAATCTTTGTTCGCGTTCTTTATTTGCATAATCATTCTGAGCAATAATCATGAGAGTCTTTGATGCAGGTTTTACTGACTAGGTTTTAATATTTATAAGTCTCGTTATACCTATGGTCTACCCTAATGCACTAACGGGCAGTGTACCCGGTCATGTGTAGTGTAGTATTCGGTAAAACCGAGGTCGTCCCAAGAGCTATGTGTATGGATTTATACTAAGTCTAGGTGTCATAGACTTTAATATGATTTTGATATGGAATTAACTAATAAAGCAAATAAAGGTGAAAGATGTGATCAATAGAGGAGAGTGGTGCTAACCTAGTTACTCATCCTAACTAGGAGTGTTTACGTCTAATTACTTCCAATTACTTCAGTTGGGGTCAAAGTCGATAAGATAGCATTTGGTCAATTCGTCCTAACCTATCAGCAAAGGGTACCACTGGAGAAGTCAGGTGTCCCCTCATAAGTCCAGTTGTTCCTGGTCCCCTAAGCCAAGTCATTAAGTACCGCTACATGCTAGATTCATAATAGTGAGTGCCCGGCACTAGTAACTTAAACACTCACCCTTACTTCTTAAGTTCATCCAAACGGTAGGTGATCGTTGGTCAAATCGCACAAGTAGAAAGGGTCGCCATTGGTCATATCTACCCTTCCCGCCTCGCCTACTCACTTAGGGTCGGTTGGTCATATCTCCTAAGCAACTAGCCTCTACCTCCATTCAAAACTATCAAACAAGGTAGCTACCAATAAACTATGCATGCATACACTTAGAAATAATTATACGGAAGCAATGTAAATGCAAACAAAACAATTATGAATCATAACTAGGCAGCACCAAGAGGTGCTTAGTCACTCATATTAACCATAACAATCAATTCAATGTTTAATGTTACAAAATATATGAATTGAAAGTAAAGAAAAGATAAAAGCTAATGCTTATCTTGGGGAGTGATTTCTCCTAGAGATAGCTCAGATGCTCCTCTAGATCCGCCTTCGACTTCTTCTCACGCTCTCTTATTGTTGTGTGTGAAATGGGATGATTTGAAATGCTGGAAATCGTGGGGTATTTATTGGCCAGATCTGGTTACGGCGTAACTATTAAAAGAGTTACGCCGTAACATACAATTCTTCGTATATTGCACTAATAATGCTGGTTACGGTGTAACCTCAGGAAGGAGTTACGCCGTATCTTCAATAAATCCTGGTTACGCCATAATTGTTGCATAAGTTACGGCGTAATTAGTAGCGGCGCGGAACCTTATTTGACCTAATATGGTTACGTCGTAATCTTGGATAGAGTTACGCTGTAATCTTTTGTTAAGTTGGTTTTCTGAGCCACGCTTTAGTTACGGTGTAATGTGAGAGAGGAGTTACGTCGTAACTTCTTCAAAGTGAGCATACTATGATAAATCTTCAATAAACTCTCCAATTCCGCGTCTCTATAGCTCCAATACTCGTAATTTACCTGAAAGTAAAATATAATGGAAAACAAGCGTAAATCCATATAAATGATATAAATTACAAGCATTATCGGAGGAAATTGACACTTAATATTCATGATAATTTGATGTTATCAGTCTTTTTGTTACATTTCTATTTTTCCTTCTTTTAAATATTTATATGTGTACAATTGGGACATTGTACATCTCAAGTGGTGAGTGAAATAGAAATGATACCTATTTGTCCGTCATACTAGTTTATTTTGAAAATTATTTCTTCATTTAAAAAATTTTAACATGTTTTTCATAACTTAACTAGTTTAGCGTAGGACCGAGTGCACATTTACCCTTATATTCTAATGGTAAGGATTAAGCCTATTCCCTTTTCTCCATTATACATAAATCCCACTACAAATGAGTGTGTGTCGGTGGCTTGTAATATACTTTAGAACTTGACCCTTTTTGTATATTGAGACCATAATAATGAGAATTGCACCAAGGAAACTTGGTGTAATTGGTATAATTAGGATAAAAGGCATAAATCTTAGGAATTAACCCAAATAGCCCATGTCGTGTCATTGTTGCTTGTGTATGTTGACTTTTCACATCGATTAGTCACCCCTAGTGAAAACCATTTTGTTGCACTCACTTTAAGTGCAAGATATCCCTAGAATACCCTACTGAGCCAATGTTTTCTTTTTGTTTATACACTAGTTAAATGTTATATATGTTTCGTTACACCTATTCGCGCAGCCAACCGTGTAGATCTTTTAAGTACATAGTCAGGGAATTGCTAATTTATCTTGTTTCTATGAGTAGAAATTTGTGGGTCATGAAAAGAGAATGGTTATGAAAGAAAATGCCAGAAATTCTTCATATGAAGAACTCAAATGGGGGATACATCTGTAAAGTTTGTAATTTTAATTTATGTTGTAATTTTCGTTTTTGTAGTCATGCAAAAAAAAAAAGAAAAAAGAAAACTTAGTTATATGTATGCAATGTTGTTGTAGTTGATGATTTTATAAATCAACAAGTATTTTAGTGTAGTCGATGTAATAAATCAACTTTTATGTTAAAGAGTTTATAAAGTTTAACTAAGTGCTAATGCGAAGAAGATCGCTGACAAACTATGATTGAAGAACTTTTGAAGCGATGGTTCGTTGTTGTAAAACCATTATCACTTATTGGATATGATGTATCAAAGACCTAGTTAGTGTGGTTTATATGCCAAGAAACTACCAGTTACATAGAATTATGAGGCATCAGACTATATTCTACACATACTAACTCGATGGTTTATGATGAAGAGCGAGTTAATGCATCCTTTATGCCCAAGTACTACAAGTTATATAGATTAGGGTTTTGGCCGTTAAATAGCTACGTACTTTTTCAAATGTACCGTTTTGGTATGTGTATTATTTTTCGTTTCAGTTTATGTAGTGTACTTTCATCTTTTGTTCCAATTTGCACGCTCAAACTTGTTTGACCGAAACCTAACTCGTTAATGTCACATGTATTGCCACTTAAATTTACATGAATTGTCCTCGTGGCTTGTCCAAAATTGCATCTACAGCTCCTAAAACTAATTTTCAAAATAAAAATCAAATTTTTATAAATAGAATTTACAAGATTAAATCTACTATCCTTAAAACTAATTTTTAGAAATAAAAACATAATTTTTAAATTTAATGTCCCTAATAGAATTTATAAACATTTTTATGAGTACATTATTTTCATTTCATAAAATTTAAAAAGGTTTCGTTAAGAGTTTTTTATAAGTTTCGCTAACAGTTTTTATAACTAAAATTTACGACTAAACTAGTTTCATTTAGTAAAATTTAAAAAAGTTTCGTTAACAGTTTTAATAAGTGTCGTTATCAATTTTATTACTAAACTTTATTAAATTTTCGTAATTTAAAAAAATAGAGTAAAAAATAAAATTTTCCAAAACATTTTTGTAATTTAAAAGTTCATAAAAAATTTCGTAGCTAAAAAAAAGTAAAACAAAAGAATATAAAAATTTTTGGAACTAAAAAAAAAATTATAAAAATTTTCGTAATTTGAATGTTTATAAATATTTTTGTAATTTAAGCAAAACCAAAAACAAAAAGTCTATAAATAATTTCCTAATTTTAAAGTTTAAAAAAGATTATAAAAATTTTCTTAATTTAAAAGTTTATAAAAATTTTCGTAATTTAAAAAAAATTTCTTTTAAAATTTAAGGCATTACATAAAGTGGAACGAAAAATAATATACGTACCAAAATTGTATATTTGGAAAAATGCGTAGCTATTTAACACCCAAACCCTATGGATTAATAGGGCACTACACTACATCTTTTATGCGTTAACTCGAGATACTTATCATCTGAAGACTCTTGAATAATTCTAGAACTCTACGTTATGAGATCAAGTGTGATTAGCGACGGGGAGAATGTGGACTTAGGGATCTATTTGTTGGTTTTGTGTAAATGTCTTAACCCATAAATATTTTTCATGCCTATATCCTACTCTCGTATAAAGCCGTAAGCCTACCATTATGTGCCAACCTTTATTTTTTCCTTCTAGAATAATTATAACCTATAGACTCTAGTGGTGGAGACTTGAAATTTGGTCAATCTAATGATAGTTACTGCACCATGATTGAGCCCTTGAGTGATCAGAAAATATAACACATAGATTAGTGAGAGTGATTTAGTGATATTTTTATTTCCTTTTTCGCGAGGTGCTCGGTCTTGCAATGAACTAGAAGTAGGTTAAATTTAGATTCATATATTTTTATTACACTAGGAGATATCTTTATAAGTTTAATTCAGAGTCTACTTGAGGACAAGTAGAAGTTAAGTGTGGGAATATTTGATAGCTCCTATTCATACATGTTTTTTCTATCAAATTCTCACGATAATTAATCCTTTTTGCTTTGTTTTAATGAAATAACGTACTCTATTTCTATAAATTTGTGTGTTTAGTGTTTATCCAAAGCAAAAGGAGAATTCTCCGGAAAAAAAAATAATAAAAATAAAAAAATAAAACAGCCAAAGTATGACGAAGTGCTTTGGCTATTTACATACGTCATATGCTACTCCTTAGGCATACGACGGATGTCGTCTCGTCAAAGATTTATCCAAGTTGAAGATGCATGTGTCGTATGTCACTCCTAGTGCATACGGCGTATAAGCTCCCTTGATGATTGTATTTCAAGTGTTGAAGACCATACGCGGTATGACCCATCCATCCATACACCGTATGGACCTGATTCTATAAGATTTGTAAATGTTATTTTAGAGGCATATGGCGTGTGACCATCTAGGTGCATACGTCGTATCTACTGATGGGCCCAAGTCTTTTTAGCTTATAAATACCTACCAATTCTACAAATTTGTCTGGAGAGTGCTGAATAGTAGAAACTCTAGCTCATTTCAGAAGGCTACAAAAGGAAGGAAGACACCAAGAGTGAATTTTTACACATTATAATCCATTGATTATCAGTTTTTCAGTATGATTTCGATTATCGTGTTTACTTTGAATAATATTGTTATGGAAGGCTAAGCTTGTTGTGCTTTCCATGTTATTAACCTCTTTGATTTAATGACATATGTTCTTTAGTTTATTCTATGTGTGTTTTGAATGATTTATGTGTTGTTATAGACTTACACCTTTGCGTAGATTATATCTACCTGTTTATTATAGTTATTTAGTAAACAATAACCAATTGAAAGACACGTATATGAATCATCAACTTACCTTGGTAAGTAAACTTAATGGTGTGTGCGATATTCAAATAACCAAGGCCGCCACCTGGTTAAAAGTGGTAGACAATAGGGTTTAAGATTTTGTTGCGACACTGGCGATTTGCATTAACCAAGGCTTCTAACCTTTGTCAAGAAAACTAAGTGGTTTGGTACCCACACAAAAATGTTGGTTACATAGACCAGTTGATGACACTTAATGCTTGGATAATTAGTTAGGGTTGATGACCTGACCGGGACTGCCCATCTATTAGGAAGAAGTTAGGGGGAAAATTGACAACCAAGTGACCTTCTCTACTTTTGATTAAAAAACACACTAGATAAACATTGCACTAAAACAATGTCATTAATGAAATTAGAGGATTAGTAAGGCAAACATGTCTTTATCTCTAGATCTTCTTCTCACAGAACTAGCGTTTGCTTTATTTCATTTCATTTTATTTTATTTTATTTATGTTATTAGTTATTAGTATTAAAAACATAATTGACGCTTTTAAAACGCATGTGATAAATAAAACTCATTTCGACATTTAGAATCCCTCTCTCCTCGCAAACGACATGATCTTACTCACTCATTCTACTATACGAACGGGTACATTGCCCGTGAGTGTTGGTGAATGTTTAAAGGATTTTGTATATTATAAATTTAAAACTAAACGGTTCTCGACCATCACTATATCAAAGTTTACTAATTTGACACTAATTTGGCCTTGTGCCAAACACTTCTTTTTGGGCCATAACTAACATGAACTTCATATTTAACATGATTTAACCTTAGATTTCTAACCATAAACATCATAATTACTGCAGCATTATTAACCCTAATTAAAAATCATGTTAATATCATCTATATTCATTAAACATATGTAAAAACTTCATGAACTAGTCTAGAATCATCACTACAAAAACCTCACATTTTCACCATATAACATGAAACTAAACTGAATTAATTCGCATACCTTGATGGAGAACATGTTAAGGAGGCTTATTACATCTTGTGGATAACACAAGAATACTAAAACCCCTCCTAGAATCATCACAAGGATGATTTCATCATCCTTAAGCATTCTTGCCATTTTTTCCTTCAGGAAACACGTAGAAACATGTGTGTTTTTAAGTGAGTTTATGGAGTTAAGGGGTAAATAAGACACAACGGCGCTTTGGTAAATTCAGCCCCTAACTTAACTTTGCACCATTAGTCCTTTTTGTTAGGTTTTTTGCATCATTAGTCATTCTTTGTTTAATATTTGTGTGATAAGTCCTTATTTTCATTAGAAACTAACGAAATGACTTTTCTAATATGCTAAAAGCATTATAATATACTTCGAACTAATCTGTAAAATTTGAGGTGTTACATTAAGGATGCCTAGTTAAAAGTTTTAAGTGATATGGAGCTACAAAAAATAATTAGTGAAATTATACTTTAAACTAGTTTTTCTAGTAACTACTGTTTTTTCTAATAACTACTAAATATAAAATTTAGAGTTAATTACATAAATCGTCCTTGTGGTTTGGTCAAAATAACTAATTTTGTCCCTATACTTTTTTTCGGTCGTTTTCGTCCTTGTGGTTTGCAAATCTACAATTTGTCCTCGTCCAAAAATGTCCGTTAAGTGTTTTGCACCGTTAGTCCTTCGTTAGTGCAGTCCGTTAAGTGTTTTGCACCGTTAGTCCTTATTTTTAAAATGTAGTTTTCCCATTAGTCCCTCCGTTAATAATAGTTATCGCCCTTGGTTTTTTACGCTTTTGTCCGTTTTATCCGCTTTCATTCGCTTTTATCCGCTTTCCCGCTTTTTCGTTTTATCCGCTTTCCCGCGTTTTATCCGCTTTCCGCTTTTTCGTTTGCCGTCGCGTTTAAATCTGTGATTATATGCTTTTCGCTGCTTTCTTACGCTTTTGTCCGCTTTTTTCGCTTTTTATCCAACCGATCGTTTTTACATTTTCAATCGTTTTGCCGCTTTTACATTTTGTCGGTTTTTACATTTTCCGCCGTTGTTTTACGTTTTTCTGCTTTTTTACATTTTGTCCGTTTTTATCCGCTTTGTCCGTTTCAAAAAATTGAATAAAAAATATTTTCAAATATGTTTTTTTTGAAAAAAAATTTGAAAATAATTTTTTATTCAATTTTTTTTGAAATTTTTATTCAATTTTTTTTAAATTTGATATTTTTTTCGGAAATATTTTTTGGAAAATTTTTTCAATTTAAAAAAAAAAATTTGTACTATTTCAATATATTTAAAATTTGTTCCAAAAAAAATTGGAAAAAATTTTCCAAAAAAAAATTGGAAAAAACATTTCCGAAAAAAAAAATATCAAATTTTAAAAAAAATTGAATAAAAAATTTCAAAAAAAATTTGAACAAAAATATTTTTTCAAATATTTTGAAAATAACGGACATATTTATAAAAAACATATTTGAAAAATATTTTTTATTCTAAATTTTTTTGAAATTTTTATTCAATTTTTTTGAAACGGACAAAACGGATAAAAAACGGACAAAATGTAAGAAAAAGCACAAAAACGAAAACAACGCGAAAACGAAAAATGTAAAAACCGACAAAATGTAAAAAGAAATCGAAACGATTGAAAATGTAAAAAACAATAAATTGGATAAAAAACAGAAAAAACGGATAAAACGGACAAAATCGTAAAAAAGACGAAAGCATATAATCACAGATTAAAACGGATTTAAAACGAAAAACGGGGAAAACGGATAAAACGAAAAAAACGGGAAAACGGATAAAAATGAATGAAAACGGATTAAAACGGACAAAACGTAAAAAAAACCGGGCGATAACTATTATTAACGGAGGACTAATTGGGAAAAACTACATTTTAAAAATAAGGACTAACGGTGCAAAACACTTAACGGATCGCACTAACAAAGGACTAACGGTGCAAAACAATTAACGGACATTTTGGACGAGGACAAAATTGTAAGATTTGCAAACCACGGGACGAAACGCACCGAAAAAAAGTATAGGGACAAAATTCGTTATTTTGACCAAACCACAAGGACGATTTATGTAATTAACTCTAAAATTTATCAAGAATTAATCTAAGATATTGTAATTTTGTTTGATATTTTAAAATGTATAATTGCACGTTCTAAGTGTTATAGAGTAAACGAGTGTAGAAACCGCGCGACGCAATGGATTGGCTTCAAAGGACTTACTTTGTAACTACACTTAAACCTTAGGGACTATTTTTGCCGATTGCTATAGATAAGAATTAATGACGCAGGACTTATTTTGCAGTACCACTGAACCTCGGGACTATTTTGCCAAGTTGGATGGACTTACTTGCAGAACGACACTTAAACCTCGTGACTATTTTGTCAACTCATGAAAGTTGGCGATTAATGCGACACGTGTCGTGCAAGAACTCTATGCTCGCTTAATAGTATATATAGAATTAATGTCGCATCATTTGACTTTTATATTAAATAATTAGTGAAAGTCATACTTTTTACTCGATTTTCAGCAACTATTAACTATAAAAAAATTTATCAGTAACTAATATGAGATACGTTAATTGTGTCTGATATTTGTTCATTGAATTTTAAAAAAATTGTAATTTATATTAATCTCATTTCTTCATATAAAAGGTTGGTGAATTGCCAACTCACCATATAATTGACAATTTTTCCATAATATTTTATCAATATTATTAAAAGATTGATTACTTTCTTATTCTTACATCACTTGCTGAAATGTGCTTTTGTGTGTAGACTCTTCTACATCTATTTTTAACATAAATGTCATTTTACAATTAAACATCACAATTCACAAATACGGGATCCTTTAGAAAAAGGGTTGATACTCACACCATATATTTTGACGATGACTACTGATTACAGATTACAACGTCAGACAAGACAAATCTGAATACACAAATTATGATACATACATTCAAAAATGTGGTGTAAGTATCAATTCCCTTTAGAAAATGACTACAATGAAGTCATAACAATACATCATTTGACTTTTATACTTCATCCGTTCTAATTTATTTGTCATGTTTTGAATTTTTAAAACCTTTGTTTTTCAATTTTAACTTTAAATATTTTTGTTTGTACTATATAATAATTAATAAAAATTATATGAATAAAAATACGTCTAGACTCAATCTATCTATATATTTTATATCAAGTATTATATAACACAAAAGAAACTAATTAAGGTTAAAATTGAAAAAAAAATCAAAAAGTCAAAACAAAACAAATAAATTATGAAGATGAAGTATTAATTAGTAACCATGTCTGATAGTTTAAAGATATCTAGTTGCAAGTTCTAAGTGATATAAAGCTATGAACGTCAATTTATATAATTTTTATTTTAAACAATTAACAAAATCATAATTTTTTTACTAGTTTTCGAAAACTTAATTAAGAGCGAGCTTAGATCAGGGGCGTTTCATCAATCATCATGATTCTTTCCAAAGTATTCAATCTAAGGTTACATTGTTATGACTTCATTGTAGTCATTTTCTAGATCAACCTATTTTGTGAATCGTGAGGTTTATTTGTAAAATGACATTTATGTTAAAATAGATGTGGAAAATTGTCTACACGCAAAAACACATTTCAGCACGAGATGTAACTAGAATAATAAAGTAATCAATCTTTAAATAATCTTTATAAAATATTGTGGAAATTTTTTCTATTGTACGGTTTGTTGCAATTATTATTTTTTTATTATTTTTTTAAGGTACGTTTGTTGGCGGATGAACTTTTTTTCTAATTGATGGTTAGTTTTTGGCATTACACGGATAAGATTTGCATACGTGACAAAATATATTTGATTATGACATAAGTATTTTTGTATTCATTTAATAATTTGGTTTTGGTAATGTGTGGGTAATTGTGATTACGTAAAAAAGTCGGAAAACTTGTGTTCGGGTTATAAAAGACCGTAAAACTTACTAAATATGTACTAAGTAATTATACACCAATTAATGTATATTATTTTTTTTATCGAGAAAAAGTTGAAATAATTTTAGCAGAACATAGATAACCGTTGATGTTGACCGGTTCACAAATCGAGCATCAAGAACAATATGTGAACGATAATGTTAAATTTACTCTATTATAAAATATTATAAAACGTATAAAAAACATAATTATTATTTTCTTTGATAACAATAATGACAATTCAAAAAGTTTGAATTATTCAAGGGTAGATGCACCAACACATGTCGTTTTATTACAAACACAAACAAACCAAATACTAAAAGTCTAAAACTTTAAAAGTAAAATCCCTTGTACTTTTCTTTTAGACTTTGAGGATGTTATATCATCTTTATTGGAATAGTTGCTTTGGTACCAAGGGACAATGATATATGAAGTTTGAGTATGTGACAACTAAGTGTTTCGTGTCATGAAATGATAACATCTTGAAAAAGGTATCGTATTATATTGCAACAAATTCATTAAAAGCCAAAAAGAACTATGAAAATGATCACTGCTTTTAGCCTTTTATACGCATTTTCAAATTATTAGAAAAGTAATAGTAGTAATACTATTTTCACCTTTAAATATACTTTCTCCTTGTGATCCCGGCTTTTACCTCTTTTTTATGTCATGCATTGGATGTTCTTCCGTAACAAAGATAATTTTAGAGATCACACCAATAATAAATTCTTTTTGGTAAAGCTAACATAAAGAGATACTGAAATGTATCGTATTGTTAAAGGACAAAACTATTACAATAAGCAAAGTTTGAGATATAAATTATCAAAATATTTAGTGTTGATGCCCTTTTCTCTAGGACAATAAAAAAGTCATTAGAGCTTTCTTGATTCCTCTTTTGAAAAATGTCAATTAAAACTAGAGCCCATGCAACAAATATAAGTATGGAATAAAACCCATAATCAACAAAAACCAGCTAGATTGTGGGTCAAACTAAAAGTTTTAAATACCACCCAAACTTAGAGAAATTACTAAATTAAGTATCACCACATACAACCATCACTCTGTTTGTTTATTAAAAGACGCTGAGTTTTAATTTGATTCGCGCATTAAAGTCAGGATATGTAATTGACAAGTCTGAATTTGAATTCAATTTAATTTAAATAAGCGGTTGAAAAAATTCAAATCTGACTCATATAAAACTGTTTATTTTTGTAAAATGTGTGAATGTGTAAACTATCAGATTTTACAGTTTAAATATAATGATTACATTTATGCAAGAAATAAACTTTATTAAATATAAAAAAAACATTTTATAAAATGGTCAATTAAAAGTTAGAACTATTTTAAACAAAATATTCAATCTGATGTTTATTTGACAAAAATAAACGTGTCATAGTTTAGATTGAACTTTTTAAAACGATTAATTAAAGGAGTTGGGATATATGAGTCCGCTAAACTGAACCCTCTAATTTCAAGAAAATAGGAATTGTCACATACTTAATAATCATGTTTTACATTATTTATCCAACAGAAAATATGTACTGGTTCTATTTAAACGTACTTTTAATATGAAAGACAAAGTTGAAACCAGACAATAAAACATAAAAAAAAAATAATAATAATAAAAAAAAAATAAGAAAAAAATACGAAAAAAATAAAAAACATTAAGAGATGTTAAGACATACCATCACAATGTAGTTCAATAAGAAGATTTATGCCTCGTACTGCATATTAACGATAACAAAAATAAAAATAAAATCTTCTTAACATTGACCATCTCTTACCACTTCTTAATGACATGAAAAAAACAAACACACTTTTTTAGCCAAAAATATAACCGCGTCTGAATGATTCACATTAAAAGACTGTTAAGTAGTATTTTTGAAAAAACAAACACCAGCTTTTATTATTACTAGTTAAAAACCCGTGTAATACACGGGCTGTAAAAGTTATTTTATTTTACCAAAGTCTTGACATAGACAAAAGCCAAAAACTATTATAGCTCATGTCACCATGAAATGGAATAAGTTAAATTACAAAGTATGATATAAAAGTCCGAGTAAACAAATACGATAACATTACACATTTTATACGTTCATTCGAGTTCAAATAAAATCTCACAAATAAAAAATTAGTCACACTTAATTAAATTCTGCAACCAACTATAACAAAATTTGTTGAAAACATATGTAAGCCAGATAATGAAAGAAATATGTAATCCCAGCACCATTAGGAGCCGCGGCACAACAATGTGGTCTGGATTTCCACTCGTCCCCTTCAATCTTCTACTTTTTTGATCTTCTTCTCACCCACTTGAAATTCTTTAACTAAATATTTTAAAACACTCGAATGGTGATCTCCACCTTAACTAAATATCTTAATCCACTTGACAATACGACTTCAACCATGATACATCACATCCTCTAAAATGCTCGTGAAATATTGAAAGAGTCAAATGGCTTATATAAAAAGAGTTTACATTAAACGGGTCAAGTACAAAAAAATAAATGGTTCATTTGGTTAAATGGTACAAATATAGAAACGTGTATAAAATGGCATGGGTCAAACTGGATAAACATACATAAATGACATGACTATCATTTTAGAACATATTTTATGGATCTTATAACATGAAATAAGAATATAAAACACCAGAAGGTTCAAGTGTTCAACCAAACATTACGACAACTTTGAAGAAAGATTGCATAAAGAAGTTTGAAAATGATACCATTTCTTTGTTATGTTACTATTAATCTAAGAGACCCAAAAATTTGGGTTGTAAGAGGTCTAACGCAAGTACACTCATTTAAACACCCTCTTAAACATCTATGTTGAAGATTCAGCTTTAAAATGATATTAATAAAACACAATTTCAAGGTCAAAAGACAGGAACATTGAGACGAACATATGATGGAAGACCGCTTATTATAAAGAAACCTTTGAAGATGCTCGACTCTCGAGTAAAGACTTCGCCTTTCGCTTAGCTCTATCAAACCCGTTCTTTGCCGGTTTCATTAACAGGATCACTGCACAGAGCCTACTTATACCTTATCATTATCTCTCTTTCATAAAGAAAGCAAGATCGTTGCGTTTTCTTTGTTTCTTGGAAGACCGCTTATTATAAGATCACTTAGTAGAAGTATTGTGCTAGCTATGAGTCTATGACTATTGTTGCTTTAGCTTCTCCCGCTATCGGTCAATGCATGTATGTAGCGTTTTGTCACAAGTCTGAAAGAAATCATAAGGTAAAAAAAATTAAGCGCTAAAAAATATTGAAACAACTCATTTAGACATTTCATAACATAGTTGGTGTACAACAAAGAAATATAGTAACATTCATCACAACCAAATCTCATTACCAAAAAGTTGTGACATATAAACACGTCGGATAACTCTTACCGTGTAATAAGCACAAATGTAGAAATTAGCTATCGAAGCCCAACCCAATGACCACATATCAATGTTGGAAAAATCAAGTACCTTATAATCTATATAAACATCAAATTTCTTTGATTAAGAATCTCATTCGGTTAAAAAAGGAGTTGTGATAAAAGAGAAAATAAAAGAAATTTAGATGGAAAAGTAGTTGGTAAATGATGAGTGAAGGAGGAGGCTAAATTTTAAATTTCATTATCCACTGATCAATGCCTTCATGCATTGGATGGCTGTTGGTGGCTCCCATTCCCAAGTTTCACAAGAGCAAATGGCATGATTTAAAATACGTATAAGTATCTACCAGTATACACTCAATTTAAAAGTTTAAAAATAAATATAAATACACATGACATCAGCATTTTTTTTAATTATCCAATAAAGTCATCCAATTGAAGTATTTTGTTTCAATTAACCAATCAAATTCTTTAACATGACATCAGCTCAAACCCTCTTTTAATAGATAGTATAGATTATTATTATTATTATGGTCGTCTTAATTCAATTTTTAATGAACACATAACAACATCTTATATATATTCTAAATATTGCAAACTTATTCTTCTATATATGTCTATTTATGTTCGCTTGCATAACGTTTTAATAAATAGACGCAAACAGACACGAACAACCTCATTTACTTAACGAACAAACTTTGGACACAAAAATATATTTGCTTAAGCGTTCATATCCCTTTTATTTATCCTGCTAAACTTAAACAAAAAAATACAAGCAAAACCAAAAACATACAAAAGGTCATATAGCCAGTTAGCCACATAGTAGATATATATCTAGATATTAGTTAGGTGGTGTTTGTTTGTGACTTAATTGACTTAATATGAAAAAAACTGAATTGATTAAGTCATATTAAAACTGTTTGTTTGTGACTTAATAAAAAATATGACTGAAAATATTAAGTAATAAAACTGAGGGTGTCTGCATTAAGTCATCTCTTAATTATAAATGACTTAATAGAAAATTTTAACAAACAAGCCCTAGTGTGATTAACGAAATTAATTAAGTGAACGAGTTAGCAATGTCTAACAAAGCTTAGGGACTTAAAAACGTAATTCATGTTTAAAAAAGTTATAAAAAGGGAATGGACATTGATTATTCAGCAAATATAGAAAGGAAAAAAAAAATGAAAATGAATTCACTTACCATCTGTCTCTTCTTGTTTTTATTTTTTGCTGCTACAACACTTCTTCAAGCTTTTAAAAATGGCAAAGAAAGATTAATGTTACAAGAAAATGAAGAAACTCAAGCCAGAAGATCCGATTTCCCGCCCGGGTTTTTGTTCGGAGCAGCTACTTCTGCTTATCAAGTGAATTTTCCCCTGTTTTTTCTTTTTATCATCTTGATCAATATGATAGATATTTATTGTCTACAGTATGAAATATTGTAGATTGAAGGAGCTTATCTTGAAGATGGTAAATCTTTAAGCAATTGGGATGTATTCTGTCATACTGTAGGCAAGTTATCATTCATCATTTCATTTTCATTGTCTTAAAAAAAAAAAAAAAAATCAAAAAGTTTATATTTACGTAGAAACCCAAACAACGTATACCCGTGGGTATCAACTAACCCTTCCAGAGTCCCAAGCAATGTTCACGTTTTCATGCGAATGGGGAGTTGGGATTAAACTCGTCACCTATTTCTTTACAAGCCCTCCTTTTCTCGGACCCACGTGAACATTTGTGCTGGGAGAGAACAGGCGCACGAAGGCTGGCCGAAAGTTGCTGCCTGTACTTTATCTGTTTTGTCCTAATAACATTGTTTTGCGCTTTAAGAAAAAAGTTCTAGCTAATAAACACGACGAATTAATTTTGATATTTAGTGATAATTCAACAACCATTTTGATTAGGTTGTGGAGAAAATGGAGAGACAGGAGATATTGCAGATGATCATTATCATATGTTCTTGGTAAAACTACTTCCCTTATGTCCATTTCTACTTTAAAAAAGTATTCGTTGTATAACATTTTTTTATTTGAATTTGGATTTATGTAATATAGAATGACATTGAGTTGATGGATTCTCTTGGTGTAAAATCATATCGATTTTCGATATCATGGTCTAGAGTTCTTCCAAAAGGAAGGTTTGGTGAAGTTAATCATGCGGGCATCATGTTCTATAACAACATCATAGATAGACTGATTCTCAAAGGTACCCAAATATAACATTCATGTATAAACGATCTTTTTAAATTAGCTCAACAATTGGTACGTCATGTATATTATAGGTTTATTCATGATTCTTGATTAACATGATATAGGGATCGAGCCATTTGTGACGATTTTGCATAATGATTTTCCTCAAGAACTTGAAGATAGATACGGGTCATGGCTCAACCCTGAAATTCAGTATGTCATAAAATTTTAATTTTAATATTTTATTTTTTATCATGATATAGGGATCGAGCCATTTGTGGTATGTATTTTACTGGCAGGGAAGAGTTTTTATATTACGCAGAAATTTGTTTCAAGTCTTTTGGAGACCGAGTGAAGTATTGGGTCACAGTTAACGAGCCTAACATGTACATAGTATTAGCTTACGAAACAGGGGTTATGCCACCATCTCGTTGTTCTGAGCCTTTTGGAAAGTGTCTTGACGGAAACTCTGATGTTGAGCCTCTCATCGCTATGCACAACATGTTGTTGGCCCATGGCAGGGCAGCCAAGCTATATCATGACGAATTCCAGGTAAGAAACCAAGTCTATAACCAAACTTTGACTTATGTCCAATTAGTTCAATTACCAAACTTTGACTAATCCATAACAATCTAAATTAATGAACTATTTATATTTTTATAGAAAGCCTTAATAACTGCATGGAGTTATCAACTGAAAAATAGTGGAAATGTTGATTTTAATTAACGATATGAGTTTCAATACGTTACCTCTTGGATCTTACGTGCAGCCTAAACAAGGTGGTTTAATCGGGCTCGTTGTTCACTGTTACATGTATGAACCACTAACAGATAGTGAGCTTGATCGTGAAGCTGCCAAAAGAGCGTTTGTTTTCAATCTTGCCTGGTAATATTCGTAAATATCCATCATACCCCTAAACAAAAACATTAAAGAAAAAGGTTAAAATCCACAAAAGAGTAACATAATATCCAAAATGAGCTAATTTGGTAAGTTTCACTTCCTTAGGCTAGTTAGTTATAGAAGCATAAAAAGCTTTATTTCACACAGAGTAGATATTATCACTGGATCAATTTGCAAAGTACGTTGTTATTTTATGGAATTATCCAACGAATAAAATAACAATAGTTATGATCTTGGTTTGACTTCTTACCATTAAGCAGGCCATTTGATCCTGCAATTTTTGGAGAATACCCCAAAGAAATGCGTGAATACCTTGGAAGCCAATTACCAAAGTTCACCGATGAGGAAAAGAAATTTATGAAAAATAGTATTGATTTTATGGGCATCAATCACTATTCTGCTATATATGCCAAAGATTGTACAAATTCTAGTTGCTCTCCAACCGGGAATCATGCAATCACGGGTTTTGTGGAGACTGTTTCAGAGCGTGATGGTGTGCTTATCGGCGAACATGTAAAATATTGTGTACTTTTGACTTACTTTGGTTCATTCGCATTTTTTTTCTCATTTACTTAATGATCATGGTGTTTTCTTAATATTGCATTAACAGACCGGGTTGGAATACTTATTCGTTGTTCCTAGAGGCATGGAGGAGATTGTTAACACAATGAAGACTCGGTACAATAATCTACCCATGTTTATTACTGAAAATGGTATGTTTCACACTTTTCAGAATAAACGTACGAGTATGTACTATGTAGTTGGAGTTGCTCACATATTTCTGTTTCTTTTGAAGGGTATTCTTCACCCGACATACATGAGCAACGAATCAATGAGCTTGTAAATGACGTCAAGCGAGTTGAATATCACATATCATACCTTGCTTCTTTAGCAAAGTCAATGAGGTTTGCTCGACGATCTTTATTTACATTGACTCTAGATGTTAAATATGTGTTACAAATGGCCTAGTGTTGGTCAGTTATAGCATAAGCAATTTTGACAGGTTTAACTAAGACGCAAAACTATGCTTATAAAACTGAGAACATCATATTAGAATACTGGGAGTAGCTTATTTGACTTCACAAAGTGTGCCATTATTGATTATTCTAAGATATATTGTTCTTAAACAACAGAGATGGAGCTGATGTACGTGGATATTTCGTATGGTCATTGATGGATAGCTATGAATGGTTGCAAGGTTACAATGTGAGGTTCGGGTTATACTATGTGGATCGTAAAACACTAACTCGGATACCAAAACTTTCTGCACAATGGTATAAAGAGTTTATAACAAATAACACTGATTCTATCATTATTGATAAAGAAACATCAAGACTCAAAAGATCATTTCTAAAGGATGTTTTATAGATGATTTAAGATCATTTCTAAAGGATGTTTTATAGATGATTTTGTACAGAAAAATGTATTTCTTCTTGTATTTTTTTTTAATTTTTTTTTTATTTTTTTGTAATTATAGTTCGGTTTTATGACCAACGTTTTCTTTGGATTGTTGTGTCTATCACTTCTTGATGGATTTTATATACAAAATGCAATAAAAACTTTCTAATAATAATTGAATTTGAACATGGTTATGCTACTGTTTTCTTGTATCATGCTACGTACTCCGATTATCCGATTATAATTCTTGTGCACGCACATGGTTCAAGTTGTAAATACAATTAATAATTATATATCAGCTTTATTTGTTGTTCAGTGTTTACTTATTGTTGGAATTATATAACATGACTATCATATATAAAACACATAAAACATCAAATAAACATGCGGAAGCGTATAGGAACGTATAATGAATAATTCACTAACATAAACATAAAGTATGACTACCTTTTTTATTCTAGCCGAACAAGAATCAATTCCACAAAACTAGCAAGTGATGAACCCTAATTAGTGTTTATATGATTATAAGAATTACCCCTTACCGTTTTTGTAATTATATTCAATCCAAGATACCAACAAAAGTATGTTAGTACCACGTTCTTGTACACACGTACTAAATTAAATTAAAGTAATGCTAGTTTTAATCACACGAAAATATTTGTTTTGAAAAAACAAAAGTATCGACCACCCTTTAGGGATGTACGATATGATCGGTTGGACACAAAAAACACACAAACACCTTTTGGTTTTTAGGTTATTAGTACAAGAGATGGAATACAAAGACCCTAGGCCTTGCATTTATACCCAAAATAACTTGGTGACCAAGTTAGCAATGGATTGGGCTTTGGAACCCCTTGGCCGATCGGTTTGAGTAATCCCCAAGGATTCCGGAACCTTCTCAATCTCTATTTTATTATTTAGTCCTTCCAATTAACATTTAACGATCGTTAGTCCATTACACTTAATTAACTTAACGTCCGTTATATATTTCGTGTAATTAATAAATAAATATAACATTTTACATTTAATTATTAACTTTAATTCTCATACGTAAAGCGTGCAATCCCGTGGTCTCGAGTTCGGTCCTAACTCACGACTACTAATTTATATCCATAAAGCTAACAACTCCCACTTGGATATATTTTAATAGAGTGATCACATCGGTTAGCGTCTAGCAACACTTCGATGCCTCTAGTACAACTCGAGCAAGGCTCCTGAAAAACCTTTTAATGATTTATCATTATTATTATTATCCTTTTGTTTCTAATACCATCTTGTCAACCCTACGAGGGGCCCAACAGTATTAAACTCCAAATAAATTTGAAGGAACAAATTCTATCTTGACTACGAGACTAACCCACAAACTTTGCAACACTTCCGAAACAACCCTTATGACTACCAGTTATGTATAGCGTTAAGTTGTTCCACGAAGTCACACTACATTCATGACACTTATCCGGTATCTCAAGTCTGAGGAAAACTATTCATGATTTACTTAATAACAATATCCATAAAGTAAAATCATGTAGTTGGGATAAGTCCTATATTCAATTCATTGAATATCATCTGAAATTGGTATGCTTTCTCATCAATATACTTTTAAGTATATTCTACCAAATAACTCAGATTTGTCTTAATTTAACGATACTCCCATATCATTAATTGACAACGGACGATTGAGAATAAATAAATTTATTCACGGATTAAACATGCAAATATAAGATACAATATATTATAAAATCAAACATACCAAGTATTTGATTTATTATAATAATTGTTTAACATCCTTTATCCAAATACTAAATAGATCAATGCATGAAAATTCCAGTTGATGAATTATGCCTCAAGTAATGATAATCATACTTGTTGACAAGGCATAAATCAACCAACTTGATCTATCGTAATTTTGAGAATACTTATTTCAAGAATTCAAATAGTGATGTCCTTGTATGTGTGTATTCACCATTCCACATAATAATTCATAAAGTGTGTGACATCCTCTATCACCCATTTATGACAATTTAAACTTTCAAACATTTTAAAGTTTAAAGTATTCTTATTCTTTTAATGTATAATGCAACTGCACTTTTAGTAGCACAACTAGTTCTCATGGCCATTAACAAAGATGAAATCCTACCATGACTAGTATTGAGTGTCATCTCAATTAAACCAGCATCTTTGTATACAAACAACAATATGCTCATTAAAACTCCGTAAACTTTAATATCTTATTGTGTAATGCTTGATGTCTTCCAAACTTTCAAGTTTGTAGTAGCTGATGACAATTTTCACAACAATTGACATATTGTTCATCCATAGAATCTAGGAGCAATTCCAGGCTGAGGATGTAATTCTATTAGAATATTCATTACACAAGTTATCTAATAAGTTTTAGTTAGATATTAATGTTGTCAAATCACTTCTTATTCAAGAATGATACAACAATTTTAATACACAACATGATGTACATGATGAATCTACAGGTCAAACTTAGATTTTATTCATGATCTATCTTGTCAAAAGATATTTATCCATTTCCAAAATAGGAAAATTGAGCATTCCTAAAAAATAAGAAGTACCTTTGAAAGCTCATCGCTCCAAAAAGCTTCACACCGCTCCGTGCCAAACATACCCTAGGTCACCCCGAGTTGGTTCTCCTCCCTTTTATGTTGCTGTTTCGATTTATTGATTCAGCTTGTTCAAGACTTTGCCTTGCCAATGAATTCAAAGGTACTTCGACTCGACTGCTGATATTGATTACTATTGTTGGAGTTTGTTAAAATGTCACCATAAGAGGTGACATATTGGATGGGTTGGTAACGGGTCACATGTCAACGAGTAGTTTTGATTAGGCTGGATTGGATTAGGCTGTAAATCTGTTTTGTCCAATATAAGTTATAAGATTGTGAACCGTGCATGTTTTAGATTATGAGATTGTATAGCATAAGAAAGTAATCGTTTATAATTATATCCAACAGTTCGCCCCAGTCCTAAGTCAGAACACAGCCGATGAGGAAAAAGAACTAGTGAGCTGGGCAAGTTGTCGTTAGGCAGATTTGAGCTCGTCTTGATATTTCGCTTTTACTATAGCTCATGGCGGTGATCTTTTAGTTCGATAAAAATGGTTCAAGACAAATGCTTTCATCTTTGTTTTTTGTTTTAATTGAGAGGATTAGATAAGCGGGGCAATTATAGGTACATTGTGAATTAATAGTGACATGCCTCGTGTGTGTTGTTAGTTCGGGTTAAATGATTGACTATTTAATTATTTCAATGAAATGGATACATTTAAGTATATAGGATGAGAGTGAATCTCACATCTTATCCCGTTACATAAGCATATAACAAACGCACCATTTGTGCTTCAAACCGAACTTATCATAAGAATGACAAACCAAATTTATGAAAAAATACTCTATAAAAACTACTAACGTCTAGCATGACGACGAAGCCTTATATCAAAAGCGTCACAGAATGCTAATTGATCTTCAGTTAAATCTCCACACTCATCATTATCATATGGGTTATCAACATAATCATCTTTCCAACGCTCGTATAGGCTCTTCCTCGAAGTTCCACCTCCATTCTATCACTATCATCATAAGCCACATCACTTACCTTGTTGTTTCCTATATTCGAACCAGCCACATTAGACACGGTAGAAGTTGGCGGCTCATTGGCCAATTGTACCTCATTCACAAGTGTAGCATCATTAGGCGTGCTCGTCGAGATCCGAACAGGTTCCTACGCATTAGCCTTCCGCCCCCGTCTACTACAGTTTCAGCCCCTATAGAACTACCCCCATTTACACATAACACATCATCATTTTCAACCGACCTAAGAGTATTAAAAAGGTTCGAATTACTTGCCTCTTATCTAATTGTTTTAGGATTCTTCTTCGTAAAGAGTAAACCCTAAAGTCGATTCTAAAAATTCTCTCCAGCCAATAACGTTTCACCTTCTACGCCCCAAATCATTCTTCAATCTTATCTTATTGTCTATTGATTGTGGGTCGGTGCACTTCTATAATTTATTAGCCTCCCAACGATTCATTATATCTATTGTTTACTTCTTTGATCATCGTGGGTCGGTTTAAATAAAGTTGGGATTCGTTATTGGTTTTAATATTCTAAGCGTGCATACAACTGATTTGGCTATTATTTTATTGTACGTGCATGGTTATGGGTTGATCTATGGTCGATTATGATTTAAACCCTAGTTTCTCCGACTAGGGTTTACAAAAACGTTGCGGTAACGTAGATCTACTGGTTTCTTTGGTACGAATTATTTTATTGTTTATAGGGTTTGTTTTTTTTGCGCTTTATAGAGAGTTTAGCTAACATTGATACGAGCGAATTGACTGCTCGTATGAATCGTTTTAAGGAGCAAGATTTGGGAATCCCCGGTGGTTCTCAACATGAACGGATTAGGTTTCGCAATACCCTAACCGTATGAGTAATGATAGTGTTATGGGTAAATATGGGGAGGCTGCTATGCATGTCGAACCACTAATTCCTCCATCTTTGAATCCCCACCATCCCATGCTAACCAAGGGGTGTCGACTTCTGATAAGGATGATGATGATTCGGCGTTTTGGGATGCTGGGCCTGTTGGTGTTACAAGTACCTTGAATATGCAAGATTTCCCATCTCTAAGTGACCATATTGGTACTACAAGTAATGTTATGTTTGCGTCTGGTCCATATACAGTTTACGGTGTCGAGGACACCACTAGGGGTGCTAATCTACCTAGTGGTGATGGTATTAGTATAACTTTTAAAGCTGGAAGGGTACATGTCTCTCCTTTGCATACGAGTGATGCTTCTTCGCCTACGGAGAAATTAACCGGTACTACACCAATTGTCAAATTTGTTGAGGTTACATTACCTAAGTCGTATGTTGGTGCTACAAGTTGTACGAATTCTGCACTTGTCAATGGTGCTAGGTCAATTGATTCGTCGAAGCGCAAATCAAATTTTCGTAGGTTGGAGTGTAATAAATAGTCTAATGGGGTGGATCTCTCCATTCCTATGAAAGTCGTTGAGGAGGTATACTCTAAATTTGAGAATACCCTTTATGGTTATTTTCTCGGTAAACGTATTGCTTTTCCGGTTGTTGATTATTACGTTCGTAATACATGGGCCAAGTATGGTATTCAAAAGGTTATGATGAATGCGAAGGGGTTCTTTTTCTTTAAGTTTTCCACTCGTAAAGGTATTGATGATGTGCTTGAAAATGGATCGTGGATGATTATGAATGTGCCAATTATTCTTAAAACGTGGACTTTGAATACTAATCTGATTAAAGAGGATTTGACTAATATTCCGATATGGGTTAAATTCCATGACGTGCCCCTTGCTATGTTTTCTGATGATGGTCTCAGCCTCCTAGCTACATTGATTGGTACGCTAAAAATGTTAGATTCTTACACTAGTCAAATGTGATTGGAATCATGGGGTCGAAGTTGTTTTGCTAGGTGCTTGATTGAAGGTAAGGCATACTAGGTTCTTAGGGAGAGCATCACTGTTGAGATACCATTACTTGATGGGACAGGATCTACTATCGAAAAGATTCGAGTTGAATACGAATGGAAACCGCCTCGGTGTGATACGTGTAAGTTGTTTGGTCATACGCTGATTGATTGTCCTAAATCTGTTCCATTTCCTACTCAGCTTAAACAGATTGTTAATGATGGTTATCAAAATGTCATTAACAAGAATAAGGGTAAGAATGGTGGTCTAAGTGTTCCAGGTAAGGGAGGTATCAACCTAAAGCGCCTCCCCCTGATCCTAAGAAGGTGGATAATGCAAAGAAGAAAGCCACTGAAGTGGCTAGTACGAGTGGGACAAAGATTGCTACATCTAATCCTTTTGCTACACTTAATACGATCGATTCTGATGAATGTGGCAATCCTACTGATGTAGAGGATTCTGGTAGTACAATGGAAGCAAAGGAGGTTGGGTCTCTTAAGACAGGTAATGTATCACAAGATCCGCTTGTGAGTGATTCAATGGAAGCTAACGATGTTGGTCATACCCCTATAGTTGAGAAAATTAGGGAGTTTGAAAAGCTTCTTATTGATGGGAAAGCTACTCTTTTTGATGATGATGGTAATCCTATTAAAAGGGTTGATTATCAAGGTAATAATAAGGATTTCCTGTCCACTTCTTCTACTAAGAGGGTTAACCCATTCACTAAGATGGGAGAGATTGTGGTTTCTGATAGTGAAGATGAGGAGGTTGTGAACACCTTTGATGAGTCGAGGAATATTTTTGGTGGTGGTCATGATCGTGAAGATGATTATGATTATGATAACTATGCGGATCAGGTCTACGATCTTCCCAGAAAATTTGGATGCTTATTATGACACGTATGGTATCAAGCTCTAAGGCCTTGGTAGGAAGTAATTTTATTTCCATAGGAGTCTAATGTTATCTTTTGAGTAGTGGTTTATTTTCTTATATAGAGAATAGGAAGTATCTTGTAATGTAAGCTTTTCGCCTATGTAACAGGCTGAGATATGGGATTCACCCATATCCTTTGTACTCAAATGTTTTTTGAAGTAGTATATTTACCGGGTCTTTGACATTTTACCCAAAAATACCATTAGGTGGTGACCTATTCGAGATAGGCCTATTCGACTTACTATCTTGCATATTCTTATTAGGTAATGACCTGCTCGAGATAGGTCTGTAGATAAGTTTATGCTTGGTATTAAATCCATAATTTTCTCCAGCTTATTTCTTTCCACCATTTCGAGTATTACTTCGATTCATCTTCGTACGATCATTTTGCACCTCCCCACGGTTCATGGACTTAGTAGGAGCCTATTTAGGGCAATGTTAGAGCACTCCCAACCATAACACCATAACACCAATAACACCGTCCACGTCAGCGCCACATCAGCTTTAACATTTAACATTAACATCCCCAAAAAACACCCACAACCATAACATCCCAATAACATCAATAAAATTCCCAACAATTTACAAAAACAATCCCTCATTTAGGGGCATAAATGAAAAAAGAGAAGGAAAAAAAAAAGAAGCTAATAACGGGCGTTGGGGCAGTAACGCCGCCCCTTTAACACCCAAATAACGCCGGACTTCCAACCATAACGCCAAATAACGCCGGGTAACACGGCAATAACGCCGGTTCCGGCGTTATCATTGTAAGTGCTCTTATGAGTTATGTCAAAAAAAAAATCCTACAATTGGCACATGTGGAGGGGTCCACTCGTATTCATTAGTAATATTCTCGTAGATTATCCGTCATCTTCCAAATTCAGGATAACAATAACTATTGAGTACTTAAAGTGTTTTCGGCACTTATTCAATCACAGTACATGCAAAGCTATTTTTTCCTCATGTTTTGTTGCAGATCGTACTAGTAAACGAACCAAGCATTAACAGTCTGCCAATCTCTGTTGCTATAACACTAAGACCATCAACAATGAAAGCTACCATTTGGACATCATGAAGTTTAAACCAAACCGGAACACGAGTTAACTCTTTTTTTCAAACTTGTTTAAGTAGTCCATTTTTTTTACGAATAATCCGTATGGTATAAATCATCTAAGAACGTTATCAACCCTTTTTGGAACTAAATTTGAAAAAGAAAAAACCATTGGCATTCATCATAATCTTTTGTATGTCATACTCACCCCAAGTGTTAAAAGCATAATTCTGAACAATTGGAAATGCCACACGTTTAACAATGAAATAACCGTAAAATGAGTTAGCCAATCTGCCACTTACCTCCTCCACATATGATCTAGGTATCACTACTTCGCATTCACTATAAGCAAGCGTAGTAAGAACACGAAAGTTAACTTGAGTCATGTTTAGACTAGATTGAACGTTCAAACGATTAGCATAAGACATAGGTTTACCGCTTCCACTCGGTATATCAACTTTTGTATTCAAGTTAACTTCACTTACACTATTAATAACATTACTAGGAGTCGCAATAGTATGTTCAGAATATGATGATTCCAGTCGATTAGAACTAGCTAGGGTTCAACGGTTCCCATCATCTCCCAATAGTACGAGTTCTCCTTCAACCATTTGACTTTCTAAACTGCGGATCTTAGCAGCCAAAGATGAAGTATTAAGGCTACCAAAAGTCTCTGACAAGCTTGGGAACGATCCTAGTCCTTTACCACATTTATCCACATTCGACTCTACATTCATCCTTCCATCATTTTTCTTATGATTACTACTCTTCCCACCCGAATCCAATAACCCCTTCTGCGTACATACATCAACCCAGTTCAAACAAAACCACAATACACACGAAGCACTAGCAGGCTTTACTTCGGATTAGACCAATCAAAGCCCTAATACGTTAGGGTTTTGAAAGCAAGATAGCACCGAACCATATATTAATGCAAACCCTAGCCAACAATCATGAGAAATAGTAATTAATTAAACAGCTAGCAGTAGAGTATAAGCGAGATCAGTGATATATAATGAAAAAACAAACCGCCCCAAGTAAATTCCAAACCGACCTAATAAACTCTAAAAAAATATTATAAAATTGATCGTACCTGTTCAATAACTAAGAACGATTAATGAATGATAAGAACAAATTAAATAAATGGTTTAGGAGATAAATTAAGTGATTTTAAGGGTTAATGATCGATGAGAACCAGGCGGAAAATAAAAAATAGGTTAGAGTTTTTAGAAATCGCCAAATTCGCCTTGGGATAGAGAGAGTCTAGGATTCCAAAATTGGTTACATTAATTTCTATTGTTACAAATTGTGTATATTATTTCAAGATTACTATTTGCAGAAATTAGTGATGTTTTGACCACCTTTCTGGTCCTTAGAATAAAATCACCGGTTACCACTTTTTGGTTTCTAACACTAAAAATTATTGACTAGATTTTCGTTTCTAGCTGTCTAAATCAGTGACCACGTTTCGTCACTTTGGATAAAATAGTGACCACAATGTTCGTCACTAGGGAATGTAATAGTGACTACTTGCCTAGTCGTGACGAATTGGATTTCGGACTCCAACTGTATTTAGTGACGTATTTATAGTGACGACAAGTAACCACTTGAATTTCGTCACTAATCACCTTTAATGACGAATTTATACTGGATAAAAACTATCTGGTCACTAAAGCTATTTTTTCTTGTATCAATAATTATTATTTTCTCGCATAACAATGACAATTCAAAAAGTTTGAATAGTTCAAGGGTAAATGCACCAACTTGTGGTTTTATTAAAAACACCAAACAAAACAAATATATATCTATTACTAAAAGTAAATCCCTAATGTAATTTTCTTTTCGATTTTGAGGATGTTATATCATCTTTATTGAAATAGTTGCTTTAGTACCAAGGGAGAATGATATATGAAAATTAAGTATGTGACAACTGTAAGTGTTTCGTGTCATGAAATGATAACATCCAACCCAAATTGAAAAAGTAGTTAGAACATTAAAAAAATCCTTAGTGTTGCTGCCCTTATCTCTAGAACAATAAAAAAAAAATGTCATTAGAGCTTTCTTCTTTTGAAAAAGGTCAAAAACTATAGCCCATACAACAAAGATAAGTATAGAATAAACCTCATAATCAACAAAAATCAGCAAGATTGCGGTTCAAACTAAAAGTTTTAAACACCACCCAAACATAGAGAAATTACTCAATTAAGTATGACTATACAACGATCACTAATAAAACCTAGTTTTTTCTTTCTTTCTTTCTTTTAATCCAATTTCTAATGAACACACAACAACAACCTCTTTAATACATACAGGGTATCTGCGCGTTGCGACGGCAGATACCCTATAATTAAACTTTTTAACAAGTCATATTTTTCGAGTATAAGCTTCTCTTAACAATAATTATATGAGAACTTTATATTGAAATCTTTTATATAATAAAACAAAACCCCGAATGAAAACTTTTGCATTTTAAAAAAACTAAACCTTCCCTTATTAAGTAATATTTTATTTATTTGATATTATTTTTATTTTAAAATATTTACTAAAAAAACTCAAATATTCCGAATTTGTCAATAGTTAAAAAAAAGGTTCTTATATATAGTTAAGAAAAGAAAAATAAACATAAAAGTTTAAGTGTTAAAAGTATGTGTAAATTTAAGATTAAAAGGCTGCTTCCCACCTATTGCCCTACATCGACATACAAAAAAAAAACACTGCCCCTAATTAATATAATTAAATTAACTATAAGGTTTATATATCAACAATTTACAAATCTATATAAAATAAATAAATTAGTATTTGATTCTTAACAAAACACAATATATAAAAACCCGCGCGTACGCGGGTATTATAACTAGTTAACTTTACACAATATCCAACTATTATACATAGAGAAATATATTAAGTTTGATAAAAACGTATATTGTAATAGATCAAATAATTATTTTGAAAATCCGACATAACATCAAATCGCTCACTTAACGTGTTCATCATTTTTAAAAAATAGACCACATCATTAATTTATTTAAAAACACATATATAAATGAATTATGGGTACATAATGATTATTTGTAATTTTAAACTGTTATAATATACGTAGTAGTTACTTAGAAAACAAAAGTATTACACTAAAATTTGTTTTGTTACTAATGGGCCTAAAAAAAATAAACGAAAGATATATATTGAATTTTGGGCTTGAATTGTTTTACCTTATACATGAATATTAGGGTTAATCTATTTTCATTATCGTCGTATAAATCAAATCATCCTTCTCAGTTCTCTCCCTCTAAGCCGCATAGACATCTCTGGTTGTATCTTTGAACTTCTCTTGTTCTTTTAGTTTGAAAATTCTTATTATTGATTTTTAAAAATATTGAGTCTTTTTTATCATATATGTTACTCTTTGTCTCTATTGAAAAAGTTCAGGTAATTAGTTATCATGCATGAGTTTTGTTGATGTTATAATATATTTTCTGTAAAGTTTTAAACTTCTCATTTTTTTCATTGTTTTTTTATTTTTGTAGTTTTATTGTTTAGGATTAAAAAAAAGTGTAACTGCAACTAATATGAATCTGTATCCAGTTGGATTAAAAAAAAAGTGTAACTGCAACTAAAAAAAAGTCTTAAACCTCATTTTTTTCACTGGTCGTTTATTTTTGTGCTTTTATTTTTATGATTAAAAAAATTGTAACTGCAATTAATATGAATATATATCCAACAAAATAATCATGTTAGGCCAATATAATTAGATTAGGTAATAAATGTATAATAAGTGTCTTCAAAGTAATCAAGTGCTTCTCTTTTAAATCATTTTAAGGCACGTAGTATTACCATTGTATTAGTTATTTATTTTGTGTCAGTACATTTTTACAATTTATAATTAAAGTTATTAATCTCAATGACATACGATGAGACTTGCACATTTTGTGTCAATACATTTATATATATATATATATATATATATATATATATATATATATATATATATATATTCTTATGTTTATTTACGTCACTTGATAATGTTTCTAATAAGTAGACGCAAGCAAGCACAAACAACCTTATTTAGTGAAAGAACAAACCTAAACACCAAAATGTATTCGCTTAAGCGTTCATAACCCTTTTGTTTATCCCGCTAAACTTAAACGAAGAGACACGAACAAAACCAAAAACATACAAAATGTCATATAGCCACATAGTAGACATTATAGTTATTAGTTAGTGTGATTAACGAAGTTAAGTGAACGAGTTAACAATGTATAACAAAGCATAGGGACTAAAAACGTATTTCATTTTCAAAAAAGTTACTTATAAAAAGAGGATGGACATTGATTGGTCCAAATATAGAAAGAAAAAATGAAAATGAATTCACTCACCATTTGTATCTTCCTCTTTTTATTTTTTGCTGCTACAACACTTCTTCAAGCTTTTAACAATGGCAAAGAAAGATTTATATTACAGAAAACTGAAGAAACTCAAGTCAAAAGATCCGATTTCCCGCCCGGGTTTTTATTTGGAGCAGCTACTTCTGCTTATCAAGTGATTTTTCCCCTGATTTTTTTGTTTATAATCTTGATCAATATCATATGTACCAATTTTTTTAAAATCTGAAATATTGTAGGTTGAAGGAGCTTATCTTGAAGATGGCAAATCTTTAAGCAATTGGGATGTATTCTGTCATTCTGTAGGCAAGTTATCATTCATTATTTGATTTTTATGGTTTAAAAAATTCTTCTTCAAAAGGTCTAAATCGGCTGAGAAACCCAACTCTATACACCCGTGGGTGTCCCAAACAATGTTCAGCTATTCTGCGAACAGGGGAGTTGGGATTAAACCCATGGCCTATTTCCTTAAATGCCCTCCTTTTCCCGGCACAACATGAACATTTGCGCCGGGAGAACAGGCGCACGAAGGCTGGCCCAAAATGCCCTATTTATTTTGTCATAAACATTGTTTTGCACTGACTTTGAATGCAAGAATGTTACTATTGTTGACATAAAACAGATAAAGTATCTTACTATTTTAATTTTGATATTTAGCTATAATTCAACTACAATTTTGATTAGGTTGTGGAGAAAATGGAGAGACAGGAGATATTGCAGATGATCATTATCATAAGTTCTTGGTATAACTACTTCCCTTATGTCCATTTCTACTTTAAAAAAGTATTCATTGTATAACATTTTTTTTTATTTGAATTTTGATTTATGTAATATAGAATGACATTGAGTTGATGGATTCTCTTAGTGTAAAATCATATCGATTTTCGATATCATGGTCTAGAATTCTTCCAAAAGGAAGGTTTGGTGAAGTTAATCGTGCAGGCATCATGTTCTATAACAACATCATAGATAGACTTATTCTCAAAGGTACCCAAATATAATATTCGTGTATAAACGCTCTTTTTAAATTAGCTCAATAATTGGTATACGTCATGTATATTATAGGTTTATTCATGGGTCTTGATTAAAATGATATAGGGATCGAGCCATTTGTGACGATTTTCCATAATGATTTTCCTCAAGAACTTGAAGATAGATACGGGTCATGGCTCAACCCCGCAATTCAGTATGTCATAAAATTTCAATTTTATTTTTATTTATTTATTTATTTTATCATGACATCAATTCATTTACTCTTTCGTTACCTTATGGAATGTGGTATGTATTTTACTGGCAGGGAAGAGTTTTTATATTACGCAGAAATTTGTTTCAAGTCTTTCGGAGACCGAGTGAAGTATTGGGTCACAATTAACGAGCCTAACATGTACATAGTATTAGCTTACGAACTAGGGATTATTCCACCATCTCGTTGTTCAGAGCCTTTTGGAAAGTGTCTTGACGGAAACTCTGATGTCGAGCCTCTCATCGCTATGCACAACATGTTGTTGGCCCATGGCAGGGCAGCCAAGCTATATCATGACAAATTCCAGGTAATCAAAAACCAAACTTTGCCAAACTTTGACTAATTCATAACAATCTAAATCTATAATGAACTACTTATATTTTCATAGAAAGTCTTAATAATTGCATGGAGTTATCAACTAAGAATAGTAGAAATGTTGATTTTAACGATATGGGTTTCGATATTTAGATTTAAAATTGGTTCGTTTGACCTTAATTGTCAACTTTACCTCTTGGATCTTACGTGCAGCCTAAACAAGGTGGATTAATCGGGCTCGTTGTTCACTGTTACATGTATGAACCACTAACAGATAGTGAGCTTGATCGTGAAGCTGCCAAAAGAGCGTTTGTTTTCAATCTTGCCTGGTAATATTCGTAAATATCCATCATACCACTAAACAAAGTAAAAAACATCAAAGAAAAAGGGTAAATTCCACAAAACAGTAACATAATATCCAAAATGAGCTAATTTGGTAAGTTTCACTTCCTTAGGCTAGTTAGTTATATATAGAAGCATAAAAAAACTTTATTCCATACAGAGTAGATATCATCACCCAATATGACTATATGAGCAAAAACAAAAACTTAAATTTACCAAATTAGCTCATTGTGATAAGTTTTTTTTCGAGATTGAGACATCATAAAGTATGATTTATAACATAACAATAGTTATGATCTTGATTTGACTTCTTACCATTAAGCAGGTCGTTTGATCCTGCAATATTTGGAGAATACCCTAAAGAAATGCGCGAATACCTTGGAAGCCAATTACCAAAGTTCACCAATGAGGAAAAGAAATTTATGAAAAACAGTATTGATTTTATGGGCATCAATCATTATTCTGCTATATATGCCAAAGATTGTACAAATTCTAGTTGCTCTTCAACGGGGAATCATGCAATCACAGGTTTTTTGGAGACTGTTTCAGAGCGTGATGGTGTGCTTATCGGTGAAAATGTAAAAATTGTGTATTACTTCATTTCGCTCATTCATATGTATCTCAAATTGTTGATGATCACCGTGCTTTCTTAATATTGCATAAACAGACCGGGTTGGAATACTTATTCGTTGTTCCTAGAGGCATGGAGGAGATTGTTAACGCAATGAAGATTCGGTACAATAATCTACCCATGTTTATTACTGAAAATGGTACGTGTCATATATACTTCTCAGATTAAAGATATTACGAGAATGTTATGTACTATATATATAGTTGGAGTTGCTCACATATTTCTGTTTCTTTTGAAGGGTATTCTTCACCCAGCTTACACGAGCAACGAATCAATGAGATTGTAAATGACGTCAAGCGAGTTGAATATCACATAGCATACCTTGCTTCTTTAGCCAAGTCTATTAGGTTTGCTCGACAATCTTTATTTACTTTGATTCTGAATGTTAAACATGTGTTACAAGTGGCCGGCCTAGTGTTGGTCAATTATAGCATAAGCAACTAATTTTGACAGGTTCAACTAAGACAAAACTATGCTTATAAAACTGAGAACATCATATTAGAATAATGGGAGTAGCTTAGTTGACTTAACAAAGTGTGCAATTATTGATTATTCTAAGATATGCCGTTCTTAAACAACAGAGATGGAGCCGATGTACGTGGATATTTCGTATGGTCATTGATGGATAGCTATGAATGGTTGCAAGGTTACAATGTGAGGTTCGGGTTATACTATGTGGATCGTAAAACACTAACTCGGATACCAAAACTTTCTGCACAATGGTATAAAGAGTTCTTAACAAATAACACCGATTCTATTGTTATACATAAAGAAACGTCAAGACTCAAAAGATCATTTCTTAAGGATGTTTTATAGATGATTTGGTACATTTTTCTTTTTTCCCATTGTATTTTTGTAATTAGCTATTCTATGATCATACTATAGGACTTATTGGTCATTTCTAAAGGATGTTCTATAGATGATTTGCTGTATGATTTAAAGTGACATATCAAGTTGTTATAAAATAATATCCGAATATGCAACTTACTAGTTATCAACTATATAGATCGAATCGTGCTATAAGTTGTTGGAAATGTATATATTTACAAACATGTGAATGTCCGGATTCGAACTCGTAACCACGGGATTGCACACATTAGCGAATGAGAATTAAAGTTAATAATTAATGTTTATGTTTACGATTAATTATTACACATTAAGTCCGGTTAACGATCGTTAAGTATTTAACGGAAAAATAACTAACGACTGTTAAATGGAAAAGAGAAGGACTAGAAATGGAAGACTTGGAAAAAAGTTATGGGTTCTCTTTGGGCTTGTCTACATGGCCGGCCAAAGGGTAATGGGTTTCAACTCATTCCCTAACTTGTTCCCAAAGTTACCTACTAGTATATAAAGAGGTTAGGTTACAGGGTTTCATACTGACATGCATTGAATTAACCCTGATCTCTCTCTCTCTCTCTTGTCCCATATTCGGCCGAACACCCCAAGTAAGGGAGTTTGGTTTCGTTTTTCTTAAACGAGGACTTGTGTTAGATCTAAGAATCGCCGATTCGTTGGTTAATTCGTGCAGACAAGAAGCGTGGTAGTAAGACACTATTCTTACACCATATTGGTTTGAGTTGTAGAAAGGTAAGGACAACTCTCTAATCCACTTCTTGGTCTTGCTCAAGAGATTTGATATTCAAGAGAGACGTTATGCATATTTTCGCTAATTAATTTATTTGTTATGATCTTTAGTCTTCCAGTGTGTCTTTCTTGATGTCTTTATGTTTTATTGTATTTTATATATCATAAACTCAACAGTGGCATCACGAGCCTTGTATAACAAGTAATTAATTACTGAAACACATAATTAAAATAAACATGAATGTGTTATTATTTGTATGCTTAGATCTAGGGTTTGCAAAACCTGAACCCTAATTTTGAGGGGGGGAGTTTTATTTAGTGCCCTAATTAGGGTTTTGTAAACTATTGTTTTAATTGGATTAGAAACCCTAAGATGCATGCAACTTTATGTGTATATGCGTAACTTTGATTTAATTGCATTAATTGTTAAGTGTAATTTTATGTCCATGATAATTACATGCATGTTTTATCATGGATCTGCTTTTATTGTATGTCTTTCTTGTTTAAGTAATATACACTAAATTATGATAGATCTAAAATTGGGAAAGACCTCAATAATTATTATTTAATCTATTATGTGCTATGTGGTATATATTTAGTTTTGACTTACGCAATCGATGAATCGATGCATGTGGTTCACCTTGTACATAGATGAAAACGGGTGGAAGTCTTAATTAAATATATGCATATTGACAGATCTAGAATTGATTATTAATAAGATTTATCAAAACCGTTTGCATGTGGCTATTTGATATGCATGACTTTTATTTGTTATGCATTCATTGTTTATTTGTTTATTTTTATAAATACTTGCTTGTTTGTGTTTTGTAACAAGGGTATTTTACAAGAAAAATAAACCGACCTAAACAATGGTGAAACATGTATTTTACGAATAGTAATCATAATCGTTTAATTGATTGATGACTTTGGTACAAATGACCGAACGACTCACCCATGAGAATGAACTAATAAAAGGGTTTAAAGAAGTGCGCATACAACACATCGAATGGATGTCTAAGGTTGTGCTTTAGCGTGCACCAGTCCTCTCCCCCTCAGAAGTTCGAATGGAGCTACTTAGTAAGTCATTAAATGTGCAAGCTCATCTTAAGTGGCTAATTAGTGTTGATTCCATGCGCCACTTAGGTGGTAATTATCCGAAACACTAAGTGTTTACACTTATGCAAAAGTACGGTATAATGGATGATAATTAACACTAAATTCCTTGATTGGTGAAACCAATACCTCAATTAAAGTTTGATGATGAAAACTTAAACATTAAAACAAGATATAAATGTTTTAATAAAACCTATGTTACGAAGATGAATGCATGACATCTTTGTACATATTTGATTTAACATCAAAAATTATTACCCTTTTAATTTAAGTTATATGCCATCCAACGAAACGGAAACACCTAAGATTACTTTCTATTTGCATGAGAACGTGACTTAGATCTTAATCAAAGGGTAAAATATCCACGTGTCGTGAGAACGGGCATGGACGATTTTGCAGTTTCTTAAGTTGGACAACTTAATTGAGTTAGGCGGTGAAAACTGAAAACTCAAGGCATAAGATGGGATAAAACACGTTTACATGGCGATTGATATTGGCTATATGTAAATCCCATAAATCTAGGAATTGCAATTGAAATTAGCAATCGAGCAAAAGCTCTACCATTCTCAGATAAGGTTCATCACCAATGATCAACCGATGTGATGAAATTATGACAATTTGGATCCTAGTTTTCAATAAATATTAATTGGTTATATGAATATGAACCTTGGGTATTTAATTGTTTATTGAAAAGGAAAATTATCAAAATACTAATTATGGTTTTTGATCTTTTCCGTAGATGGCTCAACTGATAACACTATGAGCTTCTCGAGTGCCGCTTTCAAAGATATGATTGGAAGGGACAAGTCGACCGCCCTAATTTCAATGATTGGCATCGCTCACTTAGGATCATCCTTCGTGTTGCCAAAAGGGTTGAAATTTTGACTACACCTCCGCTCGATGCTCCTCCCAACACGGCAATCGCTCTTGAACAAGAGGCATATCGTGTTGAATATGGAAGCACAATGATGTGGCGTGTCTAATGCTTTGGGATGTCGCTCAATTGCAAAACAATTTGAGCATTATCCGCCTATGAGCATGCTAGATGAACTCAAACGTATGTTTGAGAAGCCACCAGACGGTGAGCTGTATGAACTTATTGAAAAGGTTCACACCGCAAGCGTAAGGTTGGCAAACTGTCTCGACCACGTCCTCGAGATGAAACATCACTTGGACCAATTGGAAAAGCTCGGTTGTGGTTACTCGAATGATGTATGTGTCGACTCATCAATCACTCCCTTAATCGAGAACGATTTGGTGATTTTGTCCGAAATTTTAACATGCATTGCACGGGAAGGCGGTGAATGAGTTACATGCAATGCTTGTAGACTACGAGAAGAGATTGCCAAAGAAGGCTCCTACACCGGTGTACTCGCAATACAGGTGGTAGGGTGAATAAGCCTAAGCCGCAAGCGATAAGAAAGGAAAGGAAAAGGAAAGGGAAACAAGTTATCATCCCACCACTCCTAAGAAGAACCACGAAAGAAAAGGAGAATCCTAAGAAGGATTTATCTTGCCACCATCGCAACTCACGGTCACTGGAAGCGGGCGCCCGGTTTATCTCGAATGAGTACCTTCGTAATAAAAATAAGATGGTGCCTAGCTCATCGTATTTTTATGTTTGAATTATTTTCTTTTCCTCATAAGCAAAATTCATGGATATATGATACATGATGTGGTACTCACATCCGTAATACATCGCAGGACTTAGAGGGCAAAGAAGTCGACTGTGAGAGAGATACTTGTACGTTGGAAATGGAAAGCGTGCATTTGCCGAAGCCATAGGGACTTTTGATTTAGTGTTGCCTTGGGCTTAATTTTGGAACTAAATAATTGTCATTATGCACCCTCCATTGTTAGGGGGTCATTTCATTTCTTTGTTAAAAGATATTGGTTTTGTGCACACTTTTACCGATTATGGAATTTCAGCTTTAAATAATGTTTTTACTTTAATGCAATTCCTATGCTTGGTGTGTTTGAAATTGATATGGATGGTTGTATATCCAATGAAAATAATTAGTTGTATAGATTAGCAATAAGAAGAGCAAGTCGAATCGTGACTCTTCTTATCTTTGGCATTGTCGCCTTGCCCATATTGGCAAGAAACGCATGGAAAAGTCGCAACACGATGGGCTATTACAAACGGTCAATGATGAATCATTTGACAAATGCGAGTCTTGCATAGCTGGGAAGATGACAAGGAAACCTTTTCACCACAAGTGGAAAGGGCTTCGATCTACTTGGATTGATACACACCGATGTGTGTGGTCCACTTAGACATGTGTCAAAACGTGGTGTTGTCTACTTTAACCTTTACGGATGATTTCATCGTTATGGTTATGTTTATTTACTTAAACATAAACATGAAGTCTTTGAAACATTTAAGGTTTTCAAAAGTTAAGTAGAATTACAACTCGGTAAGAAGATTAAAGCTCTTCGATCCGATAGAGGTGGTGAGTATATAAGTCAAGAGTTCAACGATTACTTAGGCGAGTGTGGAATTATCCAAGAACTCACATCTCCTTATACTCCACAACAAAATGGTGTATCTGAAAGGAGAAATCGTACTTACTTGACATGGTACGATCAATGTTTGAACTTACGACTCTACCTTTACTTTTTGGGATTATGCCCTTGAAACCGCTATTCACATTTTGAATATGGTTCCAACAAAGAAGGTTGTTAAAACTCCATATGAAATATGGACAGAAAAGCTCCCAACTTTTCTTACTTAAAGGTCAGGGATGTGAAGCGTTTGTTAAACGTGACACACCGATAAGCTCCAAGCCGATCTGTTAAGTGTATCTTTGTAGGATACCCTAAGGAAACTATGGGTTACTACTTTTACTACCCGGTGAGAACAAAGTCATCGTGGCTAGGTATGGAGATTTCCTTGAAAGGAATCTCATATCTCAAGAACTCGATGGGAGAGTATATGATCCGAATATGATCAAGAAGATACAACACCTTCGAAAATACTAGCCAACTTCAAGAAGAACACGAAAGCTTAGGTGCTCCTCCGAAGTTGTTCCCATTCGTAGGTCCGAAAGGACTATACGTGCACCGACCGCCTATGTCTTAACGTAGAGGTGGAGGAAAATATAGTTGGGGATCTTAATGAACACGCTAACTATAAGGTCGCCATGGTCGATCCCGAAAAGGATAAATGGCGATTGCTATGAATAGGAAATGCAATCCATGAAAGATAATGATGTCTGGATTGAAGTTGACCTTCCTCCCAAGGCTAAGGTCGTTGGGAGTAAGTGGATCTTCAAAAAGAAAACTGACATGGATGGCAATGTACACACCTACAAGGCTCGTCTAGTGGCTAAAGGTTTTACTCAAACCTATGGCATTGACTACGAGAAGACATTTTCTCTTGTAGCGGACATAAGAGCTATTAGAATTCTCATAGCTATAGCTGCACACTATGACTATGAGATTTGGCAAATGGATGTCAAAACCGCTTTTCTGAATGGCCGTCTAGATGAAGACATCTATATGGCGCAACCGGAAGGGTTTGTGAATCCATTATTTCCTAACCGTATGCAAGCTAAGAGGTCCATTTATGGACTAAAGCAAGCGTCAAGGCAATGGAATAAAAGATTCGATGGAGAAATCAAAAGTTTTGGATTTACTCGAATCTTGATGAGCCATGTGTATATCACAAAGCTAGTGGGAGTCGTGTTACTTTCCTTATTCGTATGTCGATGACATATTAATCATGGAAAATCATATACCAAGTCCGAATGAGGTGAAAGCCTATCTTGGTAAATGTTTTCGATGAAAACTTAGGGAACCAAAGATATATACTCGGAATCAAGATCTACCGGATAGATCAAGGCGGCTAATTGGTTTAAGCCAAAGTGCTTACATTGACAAAATATTGAAGAGATTCAATATGCAAAATTCCAAGAAGGATTTTGCCAATGCAAGTAAATCATGGTTTGAGCGACCAAGGTCGTGCTTCAACACCGCAGAGGTGGGCGCGATGAAGAAAGTTCCTTATGCTTGGTGTAGGATCTATCATGTACGCGTGCGATGCGCAAGGCCCGATGTGGTGTTTGCTCAAAACTTGACGGTCGGTATCAACGTAATCCGGGTGAAATTCACCGGATCGTTAAGCATATTCTCAAGTACCTTAGGGCTACAAGAGATATGTTCATAGTGTATGGAGGAAATCGAGAAGCGTAAGCGCTCATTATGTGTTATTGCGATGCATCCCGGAAGTGTGACAAAGATGATACGTAGTCTCAAACGGGTTACATTTTGTCATCAATGGAGGTGATGGATTGGAAGAGTAAGAAATGCATAACACTTGCGATGGCGTCCGCTATGAAAGTGAGTACATAGCGCGCTCGAGGTCGCCATGGAAGCTGTTTGGATAAGGAAATTTGTTTGGGGCTTGGTGTTATCGCCGTCGATTGAAAATCCTATTAAAGTATATTGTGACAATTCAATTTGCAATTACTTTTGCCCATGAACCCGAGTCATGAAGGGCACCGGACACTATCCTAGACAATATCACTATGTTCGAGAGCAAGTCGAGATAGGTGAAATTGAGTTGCTCAAAGTTCACACAGATGATAACCTAGCGGATCCGTTAACGAAGGCCTTACGGTGAAAAACTTAATCATTTGTCCGATAAGTTTGGACTTCGCTTAGCTAGTAGTTTCATGCCCATCGTGACTAAGTATTTTAGATAAAAGGATATTGTAAACATTATTATTGAAATGAAATAAAGTATTTTGTTATGTTTATTATTCATTTATTGTGATGTTATCCTATATTTGCATGTTTAAATCCTTGAATAACTTAAGTTATTCTAAATAGTCCGTTGTCAATCAATAACATGAGAATGATATTGAATTAAGACAAATCGAGTATTAGTTAGAATATACTTGAAAGTATATTGATGTGTAGCATGACTAATTTCGGATGATATTCAATGAATCAATATAGGACTTATCCCACCCGCATGATAATACTTTATGGATCTTTGTCATTAAGTATATCATGGATATTTATCCTCGACTTGAGATACAAGAGATATGTCATGGATGTAGTGCATTTTGTGAAGCAATCTAACGCTATACGTGGCTGGTAGTTATAAGGGTTGTTTTCGAAGTGTTGCGAAATTTATGAATCCTTGTAGTCAAAATGGGATTTGTTTCCTTCAAATTTATTTTCAAGTATAATACTTGGCCCCTCGTAGGATTGTTAAGATGTTTGTATACCATACCCAAGGTCTTCATTAAGAAGAATTGGTAATCTTAATAAATCATATAAAGCGAGAAAGCAGAATAGTTAATTAAGAAATGAGTGAGATCCATATTCTTATTAACATTGTATTAGAAACAAAGGATGAATATGATGATGAATCATCAAACTTGGTTTTCTCCGAAAACCATACACGAGTTGTCTTAGGGGCATTGGTGTGTTCTAGACACTAACCAATGTCATTTAACGCTTTGTAAACATATCCAAGTGGGAGTGTTGGAAATGTATATATTTACAAACACGTGAATGTCCGGATTCGAACTCGTGACCACGGGATCGCACACATTAGCGAATGAGAATTAAAGTTAATAATTAATGTTTATGTTTACGATTAATTATTACACATTAAGTCCGGTTAACGATCGTTAAGTATTTAACGGAAAAATGACTAACAATAGTTAAATGGAAAAAGAAGGACTAGAAATGGAAGACTTGGAAAAAGTTATGGGTTCTCTTTGGGCTTGTCTACATGGCGGCCAAAGGGTAATGGGTTTCAACCCATTCCTAACTTGTTCCCAAAAGTTACCTACTAGTATATAAAGAGGTTAGGTTCAGGTTTAAATACACATGCATTGAATTAACCCAGATCTCTCTCTCTCTCTTGTCCCATATTCTACCGAACACCCCAAGTAAGGGAGTTTGGTTTCGTTTTCTTAAACGAGGACTTGTGTTAGATCAAGAATCGCTGATTCGTTGGTTAATTCGTGTGACAAGAACGTGGTAGTAAGACACTATTCTTACACCATATTGGTTTGAGTTGTAGAAAGGTAAGTGACATTCTCTAATCCACTTCTTGGTGCTTGCTCAAGAGATTTGATATTCATGAGAGTGACGTTATCGATATTTTCGTTAATTAATTTATTCATATGATCTTTAGTCTTCCGCTATGTACTCTTGATATCTTTATGTTTTATTGTATTTTATATATCATAAACTAAACATAAGTTTCACGTCGTTATGAACATGCATGTGATCTATATCAAATTTGAGTTTGACAGTAGTCTGATTGATTTTCGTTTCTATTATATATGGCCATATGGGTGTCATTGTCTCATTGATGAGTAGCTACCAATCATATATCAAGAGACAAAAGACCTCTAAAAAAGATGTTATGTACCGAAAAAATTATGCTTAAAAACTTCTCATTCATTTTCGACGTTTTGGCAACTAATTCACGATGTTTGAAGCTATCGTCACACTTTCTCAAATCAGGTAAAGCCAATCTTTTTCAGAAAATTAACGTGACCACTTTAGGTTTGTTTGTGCTTAGTAGAACTCGGCTTGAGATCTCTCAATTTTAGTAATAATAGCCACACGTTTTTTGTTATTAGGTCACCCCGAGTTGGTTCTCCTCCTTTTAATGTTGTTGTTTCGATTTATTGATTCAGCTTATTCTTAGAACGCATTAGTGGACTATTGCTAATTTATTGACCGACCATAAACTTGTGTTCATATTATCCTTGTGGTTGTTGTACCTTATCCATCACACTTGATGTGTTTTAAATGAGAAAGTGACACGCATTTGGTTTTTTATATAATCATGGCTCTTTTTGGTACCTTTGAAAATGACACTCATTAGTGCAACTTAGAGCTCCAGGTATCATAACGCTAATAACAAAAAAATACCGTTAAATTAACGTCAAATCATCTTTAACATTTAAAAAACATCTTTTATTATAACATCACATTAACATCACTTTTTGTGACCCATATTTTTTTTAAAAATTACAAATTACAAATTAATCCATTGAACTAATTTTATCTTCATTACATCACCCTATAAATATTTCATTCGTTAAATAAAAGTACAAATTACAAATATTAAAAAAAACATACAGAAATAAAAACATATGAAAATTAAAAAAAATACAGAAATTTATAAAAATGCGAAAATTAAAAAAAAAAAAACATACAAATTACAAATATGTATTCATATTGTTCTTGTTATTAATGTTATCGCCAAATATGATCCATAATGTTTCGTTGGAGACTAAGATGCGTATCTTTGTCACGTAATTTTTTAGCCTTTCGGCATTTGACTTCACATATGTCGATCCACCTTTGTTGCCTATGTGGTACCGGATTCACCCACAATTCGTTGAACTCGCTTATTGCAATATTTTGATCTTTTAAATCATGTTATGCAATATGATGACAGGATACATGATTCTACTTATCCTGATAACATGCTATTAACATGCCAATTGTTATATTATTCCTCAACGTCCTTGGAGAAAACCAAAAGCACGTTCGACATCCTTTCGTGCACTTTCTTGTCGCCTTTTAAAATATCCATGTTTATCATCATTTGCAACCGTGAATGGTTTGACGAAAGTTGCCCACTGTGAGTAAATTTCGTCGGCTAAGTAATATCCCTTTTCAAACCCAACTCCATTGATCTCATATGGAGCTATAGGGGTGACGTATAACGGAGAATTATCTAAAACATTAATATCGTTATTCGCCCCCGCTACCCCAAAAACTACATGCCAAATTCACAAATCATGCGAAGCAACAATTTCAAGCATTATAGTTGGGTATTTCTTATCACCCCTATTATATTGCTTCTGCCGTAACACTAGACAATTTCTCCATTCCCAATGCATACAGTCAATACTACCAAGCATTCCCGGAAAACCATGAACATGCTCATGTCTTGCATAAAGATTTTGAATGTCGTTATAGTTTAGTTTTCTTAAAAATTCCGGCATGAACAACTCAATAACGCGCTTATTAAAATTATCGAAACAATCACGTGCAGTATGCTAACCCATTTGCAAATATTCATCAAATGCATCGGGTGTGGTGCCATATGCTAATTAACGTATGACGGATGTGCATTTTATAATATCACGCATACTCATTCGACCCGTACAATCGGGTACGACACTAAATTTGGAAGAGGATCGGCAGTATAAGATTGAATACCTTCAACTATTTTTAAAAATAGTTTCTGGCTCATACGATATCTTCTTCGAAAATAATATAACGGATACTTACAATCTTCATTAAAATAGTCGGCCATCAAATGTAGTTCGGCAACCTCACGTTCACGGTAGATCGGGTTACGGGTCAATCGAGGTTGAGCTTCTTCTTGTTGTAACCATTGGTGATACTCGTACGTGGCCATCATAAAGTAACATCGGTTTCGTCATCGACATCGTAAAAGTTGTTACGTTCTTCGTCACTTTGATTCGGATCTATTCTGAAAGAATAAGTTTTTTGTAGAGAGGGTTTGAATTATTTGTATGAAAAATGGTTAGATAGTGGTATAATATTAATATATATAGGTGGGTATTTGAAAAAAATATTTAAAAAAAAAAAAAAAAAAAGAAAAAGAACATAACTGTTTGAATTGAGGGTTTATTTATTTTTATTTTTTTCAAAACATAAACTAGCCGTTTAAGGGGTAAAATATAAGTTTTTTTGTTTGTATTGCGTTTCAACTTGAATTATTGGCATAACTTGGAGCTTAATGCGGGTCAAAACGCCGGCCAAGGCATTACCATACCGTTCCCTCTTAGATTAAATATATAATGGCTTTTTTTGTTCTATTTTATTCAACTAATATACACGTGGTATGGCGATTAGGTTTTATATACGTATGTTTAACATAAGAACAAGATAATAGGGTATTTGTGTTGGTGCAAACTCAATTTCACGTAAAAGAGTTACAGAAATATATATGCTACTCTTTATCGCCAATTGCTTTTAGAAGAAGAGTACGTGTGAACGTATATGTACTTGTGGGCTTTTAGAAAGTGATATGTCATAATTATGATCAAACCCGAATATGTATGGCGTCCAAAACAACAAAATCAATGGACGATTGTTTGGTTTTTACCAAAATAACTACGAGGCCTATAAATATGCTTAATATTATACCTACACTTATGTTGCGCTATATTGTTGATTGTAGCAAAAGAATTCATTTTTGCACAAGCCAACAAGTTATTGTCATGCAATTTTTGGCACAATATTAGACATGTTATTAAGTGTTCAGATCATTTGTCTATAATAAATTGATCTGAAAGGTATAACATAAAATAAGCGGACTTTAAAGAAGACTCGCATTGAGTGTACTATTTATATCGAGTCTTAGTTAGCCGTCGAATTAACTTTTTCCAAATGCTTCATCAGTATAAAGTTCAAAAATAAAAAGTTTCACACACACGTATTAAGTAAATATGGCTAGTGATGAACAACGAAAAAGAAAAGAAAATATACTACAATTTTATTGGTATATTACACTTACTATTGGTTTGTGGAAGTTGAAAACACGACAAAACGATTAAGAGTGTGTGAGCCAATGAGGGCACACACGATAAACACGAGTATACGTGACGAACGTATTTTGTACTTGAATAATATACCCGATATACATTACTTGACCCGATCCACTAAAGTAATCCATGGGCTGTTTTGGTAGCTTGATGGGTCGACAGAAAACAAGCCTTGGGCTTTGGGTTTTTCACTGATCGAGCATGTAAAGGGGGAGCATGGGTTTTGCTTGGGTTTGGAACTTGTCGAACAAGTTTTAGACTCATACTAGGAGTCGATTTGTAATGCTATATAAACAAACCCCTAGCCTTGCAAAACTCACGATTAGCATTACTCTCTAATCCCTAAAACCGATTCAATTTTTCCCCTGCTCAAGCTCTTGGTCGATTGCTTCACTAAGTCGATTAAGGGTTTTGGTTTTGATAAAATTCTAAACTTGTTTTGATTCAAGTGTTTAGCTAATTGGTTGATCTTTGTTCTTGGTTTCCTTGTCGACACAACAGCAGCAACAAAGAGTTAGATTTAAGTTCTGGTCGTGGCTCTTTTTCCTCGGACAGAAGCAATTGATATCGGACACGTTTTGTCCGATATCGGGTAAAGCGCAAAACAGCTTCCTTGGCTGTTTGGGTTTCTCGGACGTTTATTACGTTCTCGACTAGCTTTCATAATCGAACGTATACGTTATCGGGTTTATGTGTGATACTCATTGAGGTATCTATCTTTGATACTCGAGTTTTGTATTGGTTTCTTGTTCGTTACTAAAGATCAATTGCCAAGCAAGGTTAGGTTTTCTATTTTTCTTTTTATTAATTAATTGTTTATTAAATACGTGTTTAACCTAATTGCAAATACTAGATCCATATCCGCTGCGTACTCGTAGAGGTTAATGGTTAACTTAGTTCTAAAATCCCAACAGTGGCATCACGAGTCAACTCGTTTTTGCGATTATGGGTTACACGTTTCTTATTAATAAACATGTTTAAAATGCTGCATAAAACCTAATTTAGTTATTCGTTTTATTTTGTTTTGACAACTATATGCAATACTTGTCAATTTTTAATAAATAATAACTAGTCACACACAAATTAAATTATATTGATAATTAAAATTAATTTGTTAATTAGAATTAAATTTGTTAATTAAAATTACTTGTTAATTAGAATTAAAAGTTAATTTAAATTAATTAATTGTTAATTAGAATTATTATGATAATTAGAATGACATATTGTTTATTAAATACATAAAATTGCGTAATTACTTGTTTTTGAGATTGCCATTTTTATGTGTTTTCCGGCCACAAGACTCACTCAATTGCTTTTAAAGTGATGTATGGGGCGATCTAGGTATTATATCCTAGTGACGGTCTTATGGTTCTCCGTTTGGGGAAGACTCGCAAGAGAACTCGGAACAATATGTGGTTATTTATATTGATGTTTATGCTTTTATGTTTGTGATTCCTATATGTGCATTATTACTTGCTTTGACACCTAATTGTATGCAATATGGAATAATACATATCGTAACCATAACATTAATATTGGTCTTTATTTACACGCCTAAATATCATGCTCATTGTGACATGCTATTTGATTTGTGAAAAATCGTTTTTGTATAATAAAGTGACCTAATATATGAAACACGTTTCAAGAATTTAAAAACTAGACGCTATGGACACTTGGGATGTACGGCTCACCCACTAGAACAAACTCAAAAGGGGGTTCAAAAAGGTGCGCATGATCGCACCGAAAAGATGTCTAGGTTATGCTTGGCACACACGGTCCTCTGCCTCCATGTGCGTTCGATTGGAGCTACCGTGAACCATGATGATCACTACAGTGTCATTACCAAAAAGTTTTTAAAATTAGTGTTACAAAGTTGTTTTGCATGCTTCTTTGTACACGACTTTTACCACATTTATATGTGCATACCTATTTGTTAATTTTAAGTCTATGCCATCCAACTATAAACACGTGCATTTGAATTGACTTCTCTGTTCAGACCTAAGGGCCTTTCCAACCCATGGTAGTTATTTCGCTTTGGTCAGACCTCTGGTTATTTTTACACGTTCATACTTGGTCGACTTATCTCGAGTTGGCTTGGTCAGACCTTGAACCCGAGGCATAAGATGAGAACTAAACATGCTTTTGACATTATTACTTGATACTAATGCCTTAAACAGTCTCATAAATTCTAGAGTTGCATTATGCAATTAAGGCTCGTCGCTTACCTCTTGTCCTATTTTTTTACGCACTGGTCAGCTTATGGTAATTAAGTGGGGTTGCAAGATGGATCTTAGTCTTATTAGTAATTAATTGGGTAGTTAATTCTTTTAAGAAGTTAATTATCAAAAATACTAATTATTTGAACTTTTCTAAATTGTAGATGACTACCTCAGTCGGAAACAATTCGGTACTCAGGAGTTTCTTTGAGAAACAAAAACTCGATGGACCTAACTTCATTGACTGGTATCGCCAGCTTCGCATTATACTATCAGCTGAAGATAAGGAAACTTATTTGGAGCATCCCATTCCTGCTGCACCTGTTGCTACTCCTCGCCACCCTGTCCCACCTGAGGCTCTTGCAGCTCATACTGCTTGGGTCAAAGGTTCAAAGTACATAGCTGCCTTCATGCTCATGACCATGGAGTTAGATATCCAACAAAATCTAACTCATCTTGGTGCTTATGACATGCTTCAGGAGTTGAAGTCTATGTTCTCTCAACAAGCAGAACAAGAGCTTCTACAAACTGCACGTGAATTTCACGCTTGCAAGCAGGAAGATGGTCAATCGGTTAGCTCATATGTTCTCAAGATGAAGAGCTACATTGACAACTTGGAACGTCTTGGTCACCCAGTTACTCTGAACCATGGAGCTACTTTGATCCTCATCGGTCTTTCCAAAGAGTACATTACGTTTGTGCAGAACTTTAATATGCACAGCATGGGGAAGACTGTGAATGAACTACATGCTATGCTTAAACAACATGAGCAGACATTGCCAAAGAAAGATGTTGCACCTGCACTACATTATGTACGTGGGGTGGTGGTAAGGTCCAGAAAAACCACAAAAAGAATAAATCGTTTAAGGCTGCTAAGGGGAATCATGTAAATGGAAACAACAAGTTTGGTTATGCTACTGAGTATAAGCCATACGATGCTTCTTCTTCTAAATCCAAATCCAAGATTCCTCCACCACCCAAGAAGGATAATCCAGCGAAGGACGCTACCTGTCACCAGTGTGGTGAGACAGGACATTGGAGAACGAATTATCCCCAATATCTCACTTAGTTAATGAAAAAGAAGAAATAGTCTCTTGCAGCTAGTTCTTTAGGTATTTTCACTATAGAACTCTACTCTTTTCCTAAATCATCCTTAGTATATGACATTTGGTTGTGGTACTCACATCCGTAATAATACTCGTGGTCTAAGGGCGAGGAAGTCAAGCCGTGAGCTTTAAGTCCAGACGTGGGCAATGGTCAACGGGTAGAAGTTGAAGCTATTGGAATTTATCATTTATCTCTCCTTAGCGGATTAGTTATTGTTTTAAATGATTGTCATTATGCTCCCTCTATTACTAGGGGAATTATTCCAGTTTCTCATTTGTATGACGATGGTTTTATTAACCGTTTTGAATCGAATAATTATATTTCAGTTACTAAGAATAACGGTGTTTATTTTACTGTTATTCCTCGTAATGGTATTTATGAAATCGAAATGTCTTGTTCGAATACAAATGAAAGTTCTATGTTTGCTGTAAGCAATAAAAGAGCCAAGTCTAACTTTGACTCTGCTCTCTTGTGGCATGGTCGTCTTGGACACATTAGCAAGAAACGCATGGAGAAGTTGCAACACGATGGACTTCTCAACTCATCTGACATTAAGTCACTTGAAAAGTGTGTTGCTTGTATGTCTGGTAAGATGGCTAGAAAACCTTATTCATATCAAGTGGAAAGGGCTAAAGATCTACTTGGAATTATACACTCAGATGTATGTGGCCCATTTAGAATCACATCTAGACAAGGAGCAAATTACTTCGTGACTTTTACTGTCGACTATAGTCGGTATGGTTATGTTTACTTGCTGAAACATAAACATGAAGTGTTTGAAACATTTAAGGTGTTTCAATAGGAAGTAGAAAATCAACTCGGGAAGACCATAAAATTACTACTTTCTGATCGTGGAGGTGAATATATGAGTCAAGAGTTTTTGGGTCATCTTACGGAGCATGGGATTATTGCCCATCGAACTCCTCCTTATACTCCACAACACAATGGTGTATCTGAGAGGAGAAATCGAACCCTGCTTGACATGGTGCGTTCTATGATGAAACAAACTACTCTTCCAAAGTCCTTTTGGGATTATGCCCTTGAGTCTGCTGCACGCATTTTCAATATGGCTCCAACTAAGAAGGTTGAAAAGACACCATACGAAGTATGGCATGGGCAAGCCCCTAAGTTGTCTTACTGAAAAATCTTGGGTTATGAGGCTCTTGTTAAGCGTGATACACTTACCAAACCTGACAAACTTGAACCTAGAGCTATTAAGTGTATCTTTGTAGGATACCCTAAGGAAACTATGGGATATTCTTTCTATCTTCCATCTGTGAAAAAAGTTATTGTTGCTCAAAATACTGAGTTCTTTGAGAATGATCGTATGGATCTTAAAGCAAGTGGGAGTTTAGATGATCTTGAATTAATTCAAGAAGAAGATACAAATCCTTCTTTAGACACTAGCATTCATCACGATGAGGAGGATCAAGAAATTGAAGAACCTCAAAGTGATATTGTTCCCATTCGAAAGTCCAATAGGACACGTCGTGCTCCTGACCGTATGTGTTTATACATTGATGCTGAGGAACATGAGTTAGTGGATCTTGGTGAACCCAATAACTATAAAGGCGCATTCTTTGGATCCTAAATCCAAGAAATGGCTTGATGCAATGAATGTGGAAATGCAATCCATGAAAGACAATGATGTCTGGGTCTTAGTTGAGCTTCCTCCTAACTGAAAGACAGTTGGCAGCAAGTGGCTCTTCAAGAAGAAGACTGGCATGGATGGTAAGGTATACACCTTTAAAGCTCGTCTCGTAGCAAAGGGCTTTACCTAAACCTACGGGATTGATTATGAATAAACATTTTCTCCTGTAGCAGACATTAGAGCTATAAGGATTCTCATAGCTATAGCGGCGTACTATGACTTTGAGATATGGCAAATGGACGTCAAAACCGCCTTCCTCAATGGACATCTTTACGAAGAGATCTATATGGAGCAACCTGAGGGTTTTGTTGATCCAAAATATCCTAACCGTGTATTGATTCGTGGTAAAGTGAGTGGTAAAACAAACACAATATCAATATATCAAATTAACGCAAGAATCGACAAATTACCCTTTTTAGGAAAAGGGTTAATGTAACACCCCGACCCGACAAGGGTAAAGATATCACAATACGGTTTCATATCAGAACTGTAATAACTATACAATAGCGGAAACCTTAACAAAACTTACAAAAGATAATATAAATAACTTATACTCAAAATAAATCTAAGATCTCTATGGTCAAATCTTGCTCTCGTCTCTACTCTCAAACCCAGATCAGCTATCCCATAAGCTCATCTTGAATGCTAAATACCTGCCGCAGGAAAAGAAAAGTGCGGCTGAGCTTACAAAGCCCAGTGAACGGATATAACAAAACAAAAGCTAAAACAAAATAAATATACAAATACGAAATCAAAATGAAATAATGACGAAGAATCTTTAGGATTCTGCGGAAACACAAATATACAGAAATCCAAACAAACACATAAGCAGTTTAGACATCACATAACACATTAATGACATAAACACAAACACATCAGCACAACCAAAATAACAGATTACGTACAAGCCAAACGGAAAGTCTCCAACTAACGTAAACAGTTTCTAGTAAAATAAACATGGCATGCATACAAATCAATTAATCAACATTAAATACACCCAATGCAATATTGTAGCAGCGGAAATGGCAGACAAGTCATGGCAGACATAATAGCTAAACCAATTCTAATATCAAATCTTAACCTTAACAGAGTTTCAACATGGCAGGTCACATACGCAGACAGATAATTAACCTTCAAAATACTCAATTATACACTAGCACATTAATCTCGCAGATCAACACAGTCACGTAACGATAACAAAATCATAATATCAGATATACGAATCATATTCCAACGTATTAGTCTTATCCTAGCATGGCAACTAAAAATCACTTAAACAAATACGTCATAGGCACATTCACAAACATATCATAGTAAAATATCATTCTTCTTCAAAAGTAACTTCAGAAAATAAATATATACATGGAGTAGCTAGCTCCCAGATTTTGTGAAGACGCGTATTGCACACGACATCATTCACCAGATAACATATCGGATAACGGATCGATCTAGGATGCATCCATACGCCCTTCCTACATATTCAAAATATGCTTCACCATCCGAGACGTGGCGAACATCACTCTATCGCCTAGAGTCATATCGAGGTGCATCATCGATACGGACATGGAACCCCATGACTAGTTAAATATTTGGTTATTATCAACCAACTTAAGTCAAACAGATTTTCAGATAGGGCACAGATCATAGTCATACACAAAGTCACCGATAACATAACATATCAGATAGGTCATATCATAAGGTTCATATTCAGATATTCAGAAATCACAAGTTCATATCATAGAGACATATCATATATTCATAAACAGAAGTTCATAACCAGAGGTTCATAATCATAAGTTCATAATCCAATATAGCAGGGTTCAACCATTGTACATATCAAGTCTTCCTAACATAAGTTCACATCAGATATTGCATAGTTCACTAGAACATAAATTCAGATAAGTAACAGATCAAACATTCAGGAAAAGGGTTCATAGCAATGGCATCAGAAATCCTAATAAGCATGAGAGAATGACAAAGAAGGAAAACATGAGGACCTTCTTGAAAAGGTCGAATATCTCAGACGATAACACAAGTGTCTTAAAGTAAGATGTAATATCCGTACCTTAAAGCAAATGAGAGAAAAGCAACGAATGAACGAATACGAAGATGTAACGTCGTGTCTCCTCCAACGAATCTACACGGATTATGATTTATTTAATACTTATTAGTATAACGGATTAATCTCATTAATACTTTTAGAGTTGTCAGATTATTCTCATTTTTAGTGACGAACGGAATTACAATGTTTTAGAGTATTAATCATTACTTAGCCAAACTTATGGGTTGCAAATGACAAACGGTAAACTTAAGGGTTTAATATGATAATCATCTTATTTGAGGACTTATATGATCATTATTCATAGCATAGGGTTTACAAATGTCAATAACGGATTTTAGGACTCTCTTTCAAAATAGTTTACATAATCTCTATAACTCACATGAAATAACGAAATTACACACTTAGCTTTTAACCCTAATCCACTTCCTATTTATGTTCTAGGGTTTCCGTACTTTTAATATTACTTATTACGCATTTAATTTACATATTACCTCTTTTAATGATTTCCACTTTGACCTAGAACGTACATGAAAACAAACCGAAGTTACCTCAAAACTCATGCATGTCCTTACGTAATTTATTTACACATGTGACCCATAATTACCCAAAATTACATGTTGCACCTTTAACATCTTTAATTATATAATCTAACCTTGTATTATCAGAATTTACACCTTTAGCCCAAAGGTTTTGGAATTTACAAAACATACCCTTTAAGTTAAATAACCATTCGAATGGCCCTCTAAATATCCAAAATTACACGTTTAACCCCCATACTTATTTTTATACGTTTTGTACCTTTATTTTACTGTTCACAAAAAATAACCTTTAAGTTTCATAATTTACAAAACCAACCCACAACTTTTATGTAAAACCGATTTGGGCATAATTCAAGAGCAAGCCCTAAACCTAGATGTAACCAATAATTAGCTCATCATTATCACTTCATTTATTACCCTTAATGATGACAAGAAAACCCTAGTTCATGCAAACCCTAATCGTTCCTTTTTAAAACCTTTCCTTATTTATGTGCGATCGAACAACAAAACTCAAGACAATTCACACAAGCTTCGAATTCACAATTAGGTATTTTATTCAGGTCTTATAACATGTAATAGCTTCTGGAAAAATCAATTCATGGTCTTAAAAATTATCATAAGCTCATTCGTTATATTTATACGCTTTCTAGGGTTTTAGTTCCAATTAATTCCATACGACTTATTTAACATGCATGGCCAATTTTTATGTGTTCTATGTGACTTGTAGGACTGAAAGCAACATTAGGAACTTACCCTTGATGAGCTTGGATCGTTAGAACAAAAGAAACCAAAAACTAGCACTCATCGAAACCCTAATCGACCCAAAAACTACCCACGCTCAACCCAGCAGCTTTGGAACTCGAACACTATTTTTCTCACCTTCTTCACCTTAAATCTCATCCAAGAAAAATGGTCTCAAGCTCTGGAAACTGTAAATCGAATTATTTAGGGTTTTGGGGTTGGTTTGGGAATAATCAGTTATTAGGGATTATTAAGAACCGAAAAATGTATTTATATAGGATTCATAATTTTTATTGTGGGCTTTATATTGTATTGGACTTAAAATAAATGGACTCTAAATTTTATAAACTTATATTGGGCTTTTATTTAGTTTTATTTCTTTTATAAAATTAATTAAATATATTAAGCAATTATAAAATACAAAACTAATTTTATAAAGTTATAAACAATAAAATTACCTTTACAAAGTGTTTATTATTTATTTAGATCATGTGGAATATTTCTTAGAAATTTTCTGAATTTACATAGCTTATTTTGGTATTCTTATAAATTAATTATTCATACTTTTGATTATAGGGGTATTTTGGTCTTTCTGTGAATTTTAGAAATTTAGGTATTACAGTTAACGTGCCGAAACTCACGTATGTGATAAAAGTGATACCGGAAAAGTGATTTCCCTGGTCGTGTCCCAACGAGGTGTGAAATTGACGGTGTCGTTGAGTTTCGAGATAAAGACTTGAATTGGTTAAACGAATTTTGGATTTTGATTACGCTACGAATTAAGGAACGGGAATAAAAATAAAGCATGTAAAACAAAGAAAATACTAAATACACTACTACTAAGCCTAAGAAACAATAAAGTGAAGCTAAATTACATCCTAGGGTGCTAAAACAAAAAAAGGCGAAAACCGGGAACGCACCGAGCCTAAAAAGTGAAAACTTTGCAATTTAAGGGCTACGGGTGTGAAATCAATTTTCCTACGTTCTATTTGACTAAAAATAATTTTAGAAAGAAGCCGGGAATTTTTTTGACTTTTAAATTAATTACTACGAATTAAAAACTAATTAACACTAATTAAATGATTAAAAATACTAAACTAATTAAGAAAAATCTGAAAATTTCACAGAAAATGTTTTGGACAATACTGGTTTTAAGAAAAATAAAAAAGTGTGGTACTACTTTATGAAATAAGCACTTAAAAAGCTAAATAAGCTACTAGTTTAAAAACTGATTTTGTATATAAATAACTAAGTGTGCAATAATTTAACGAAATAAGACCCAAGGCGATGGTGAATGGTGTGTGTGGTGAGTGGGTGGCGAGATCAAATCCCAAGAATGTCGTTTTTTCAAACATTTTTTTTCAAATTTTCTTTTGCAATTTGTTTTGAGACAAAAGTAAGACTTTTTGTAAAAACTTTTATCCAAACTTTTGAAATAAGCGATATCAAGACCGCTTATCTCCTGATTAATGACAGGATCAAACAAGCACCCCTTTTTAACTTGAGAAATGCTACGACTTTAGGAGAACCAAACACCCCTTTAGCACATTTTATAACACCAATTAAACAAGAGAAGCGGTAAGCCATTTGACAAAGGAAATTGATCAACTTAAGCACAATAAGCTATGAGAACAAGGGGGAGCAGTTGGCATACAAGTTCTACACTATGGGGGAGCCTTAAACTTAACAAATGGAAATTAAGCAAATAAGCTACAAAAGTATTAAATAAGCTAAATTGCATCTAAACTAATCTTAGCTACACTTAAAAGGCAATAAGGATCCTAGATAAGCTATCCTACCAATCCTAATAAGCTAGAAGGAAGAGAAAGGAAATAAAAAATGTTGTGACCTGTTGGTGCAACAGGCCGCAACAGCCTTGGAGGACCTGTTTAAGCTTATTTTTAAGCTGAATGGGTGAGTTTCTAAACAAGGTACAAGCTGCAACACAAAGTTAGCATAGAAGAGATGCAACAAAGCACGATTAAATTGCTGAAAAGCGCCGCAATGACTTATAAACAAGTTGTTGATGATCCAAAGTGTGGACATGGCGATGAGAACATAAATGTGGCCAGCAGGTAAGTTTTAGCTCAAAAATAAGCTACCAAACATTCTAAAACGGCTAATTAAGGGAACCTAGGTAAAGTCTATGTAACTAATAATTGAAAAATACAATTTGCAACTAAACTGGAGCTAATTAATAAGCTAAAAAAAAGGGTAAGCAAAATGGGTAATAATCCTATTCTAACCTGAGACAGCAATGAAATGGGCACAAAGCAGTTTTCAATTGCAATTTGAGCTAAGTTAGATTAGTCCTAGATTCATATAAGCTTACAATTCATTGAGTTGGGACTGCGAACACTTAAGAAAAACAATTTCTACACATTTTAACAACCAAATAAGCTGAACAAATGGGGTGTGAACAGCAGCTTAGAACAAGACAGGAAATGACCCCTTTTTTTTTGTTATCCAAACTTTGCAAGAAACTTATACCACTAGTTTCCCACCTTAAACAACCAAGTTGCAAATTGAAAAATAGCTTTGACTTCAGAAGTCAAATGGGTAGAAAATGTACTTTTGACCCAAGACTGCTTAAACCAAACACTCCCTTATTGGGTGTGTTTTACTTAAAACTAATTTTAACAAAAAGCTGAGATTTAGAAAAGCTTTCAAATTAAGACTTTTACTTGCTAAGAAACAAAACTAAAATACCAAAGTAACAATTTAACAATAAGAATTAAAGAGACGGAAATCTAAAAATGACAACTTTTTCATTAATAAAAGATAATTCTACAAGAAAGAAAACCGAATTTTAACTAAAACTAGGGTGCCTTATACTTGTGGCTACAATCCTATTTATACTTAAGAGCTACTAGGGACTTCAAGGTCTTCACTCTTCACTTGTGCTTCTGTGAGAGAAATCGGGCCAAAATCCATCCTTGTGCTTTCTTGAAGTTGATCCTAGCCATCCAACGATTAGGTACCAATATTGGTAAATCCAAGCCATTGATTGGTTTCTTGAAGTCGGGATTGGTGAGGTGGCGGTGGGAAAAAGAGATAGTGGGTTTGGGATTAGGGTTTAAGCGGGTAAAGGGTTGCTATGGAGGTGGAGTGTTTGGGGAGAAGGAAAGAGGAGACTTAGGGCTAGGGTTCTTGGGAGCAGGCATTTTGTTCAAGGAAAATGGGAAGACGGGACGAGTTTAGGTTAATACTTGACCGGGTCAAAGGATTGGGTATTGGGTTGGTTTGGTTAAGAATTGGGCCACTGGTTTTGGGTTTATGATATTACTTAGACTAGGATTAGTTTTGAATCCAAAGCAAACATAGGGACCAAATCGCCAAAACCGAAAATTAGGGACCAATCAAGTAACTTCAAAAGTGATCCAAGGGTCAAACTTGTGAATCTCAAATAAGTTGAGGACCATTTTGCAAATTGTGAAATTCAAGGACTAAACTTGACAATTTTAAAAATCCAGGATCAAAGCGTAATTTCTCAAACTTTGAAATTTTTCACCAAAGGACTAATTATGACAACTTATGATTTCAAAAGGACCTTTGGTGACTTTTCTTTTAAAATACGTGCTCGGGGACTATTTCATCAATTTTTGAAAGTTGGGGACTGAAGCGCCAATTATGAAAACTTTGATCGCTTTTCATTTGTTTTTGATAATTTTGCATTTGAAACATTTAAAACATAATTTTGAGATCTTTTCAAGATTTTGATGCATTTCGAGTGTTTTAAATGTTTTGCGATTCAGATTGACCTAAAATGATGAGTGAATAAGACTCATCAAATCCCCACACTAAAACATTGCTAGTCCCTAGCAATCTTTTGAGAAAACTTAATGGATTTGAATCTCTTTACCAAAAGCCATTACTTCGAGTAGCCAAATGTTTCAGTTCAAGTAAGAACTATGGTACATCGATAACCATATGATTTTGAGCAAATCACCGACTTTCAACGGTTTTGATTTGTCTTTACGAAGCCGCTTGCTACGGACTAGCCAACTCTTAGATAAATTATCAATATTATCTTTGGTGAGTCGATTACCAATTATGGTTTTCCAATCGCCTTTACCACAAGCCATAAACTTGCGGGCTAGCCAACTCTTCACTAATTAAAGATATGGTGGTGAACACCATACAATTTTGGGCAAATTGCAAGCCGTCAACGGATTTGATAAATCTTTACCAAGAGCCGCTTTCTCTGGATTAGCCAATCCTTTTGTTTTTAGACATGGCGGATCGATAATCAGAATCGAGTAAGTGCAAAACACTTACTCAAAAAAATTTGGCCAAAACGGGAATGGGTGGATAATACATGATAAAATTCGCGAGAATTCCCCCACACTAGAAATGAATATTGCCCTCAATATTCAAAGTACCGCGGTTATGCGAAACATAGAACGAAAAGGAAATACTACGGCCATTATTTGAAATTATTATTTTATTTTTTATTTTTTTTAAAAATCCTTTATACAACAACGGGGGGCAACTCCCCCACACTAGGGTGGTAGAAAGTAGAAAGAAGTCAGAAATACGGGTGAAATCCCATATAGTGTGCTACTGTTTTTGATTCCCGAGTCGCTAGCTTGACTCGATCCCCGCATTCATTGGTTCATGGGGAAAGTTTGGAGATCCGGGACAACCATGGATGGTATGTCTCCTCCAAAATAATGTTTCAATCTATGTCCATTCACCTTGAAGTTTGGTCCGTCAGTTTGAGATAACTCGACGGTGCCATATGGAAAAACTTTGGCAATGGTGAATGGACCGGTCCAACGGGTCTTAAGTTTCCCCGAGAAGATTTTCAATCTAGAATTGAAAAGAAGGACTCGGTCACCAACGTTGAAAACGCGGTTCTTAATCTTTGAGTCATGGATCTTCTTTGTCTTTTCCTTATAAATCAACGAGTTCTCGTGAGGCTCGATCACGGAGTTCATTTAATTCATTGAGTTGAACTTTCCGGTGATCACCCATGACTTAAGGTCAAAATTGGCATGCTTCAAGGCCCAATAGGCTTTGTGCTCGAGCTCGATCGGAGATGACACGCCTTTCCATACACAAGCTTGTAAGGAGTACACCCGATGGGTGTTTTGAAAGCGATGCGGAAGGCCCAAAGTGCATCTTCAAGTTTGTCCGACCAAGAGGCACGGTTTTCACCTACGGTCCTCTCCAAGATTCTTTTCAAACCACGATTGAAACTTCCACTTGCCCACTAGTTTGTGGGTGATACGTGATAGAGAGGCGGTGAGTGACACCGATTTAAGCATGACTTTTGCGAATTGGTCGTTGCAAAGTGCGCATCGCGATCACTAATGATGGCACGGGAGTTCCAAACGGTAAAGAGAGACTTCAAGAATTTCACAACTACTCGGGCGTCGTTGGTGGGGCGCTTTCGCTTCCACCCATTTAGACAAGTAATCGACCGCCACGAGTATATACTTGTTCCTCGAGAAGACGGAATGGACCCGTAAAGTCGATGCCCCATACGCCAAAGATCTCGCACACTTGAATAGCATTTTGAGGCATTTCATCTCTTTTAGAGATGTTGCTATGACGCTGGCAAGAGTCGCAAGATTTGACGAGGTCATGGGCATCTTTGTAAATCGTGGGCCAATAGAAACCGAGTCAAACACCTTTTAGCGGTGTAGTTCGGGCCATGATGTCCCCGTGGGTCCATTATGACAAGCCTTGAGAATTTCATCGCTTTGGCCGTGAACACACCGTCGGATGACTTGATCCGCACAAACCTTAAACAAGTAGGGTCGCCCGAAATAATGCTTAACATCTTTGAAAAATTTGTTCTTTTGTTGGGATGACATCCCTTTCACAACAAAGTTACCCGCATGATAGTTTGCAAAGTCGGCAAACCATGGGGTACTCGAATTTTCATGATGAGATACCACATTAAGTGTCTCGAGAGGAAACGTTTCATTAATTTCCTTTTTCTCGAGCACACCTTGATGTGGATTTTCAAGACGAGAGAGATGATCAGCCGCTAGGTTCTCGGCTCCTTTTTTTATCACGGATGATGATATCAAATTCTTGTAGGAGGGGAACCCATCGGAGCAATCTCGGCTTAGCATCTTGCTTAGCAAAGAGATATTTGAAAGCCGAGTGATCCGTATACACTATGCTTTTGGACAAGATCAAGTATGGCCGAAATTTCTCGAAAGCATACACCACGGCTAGTAATTCTTTCTCCGTCGTAGTGTAATGTGCTTGAGCTTGGTCAAAGTTTTGCTAGCATAATGTATAGGCTGGAAATGTTTTGATTTTCGTTGCCCAAAACGGCACCTATGGCGAAATCATGGCGCCGCACATAAGCTCAAATGGTAATTCCCAATCGGGGCAACTAGAATTGGTGCTTCCGTGAGCTTCTTCTTAAGAGTTTGAAAAGCTTCAACGCACTCACTAGAGAAGATGAAAGGAGTGTCCTTTTCAGCGATCGGGTCATAGGCCGGGATATTTTGAAAAGTCTTGAATGAAACGACGATAAAACCGGCATGACCAAGGAAACTTCTAACTCCTTTGGCGGTTGTGGGAGGAGGTAATTTTGAAATGACATCGACTTTAGCTTTGTCAACCTCAATCCCGCTCTTAGAAATCTTATGGCCAAGGACAATGCCCTCTTTAACCATAAGTGACATTTCTCCCAATTTAGACAAAGATTCGTGTTTTCACAACGTTCAAGCATCTTGTCCAAATGGAGAGACATGTTTGAAAAGAATCCAAAGACCGAAAAATCATCCATAAAGACTTCCATAGTCTTTTCGATCATGTCATGGAAAATGGCCATCATACACCTTTGGAACGTACCGGGAGCATTACACAAGCCAAAAGGCATGCGTCGGTAAGCAAATGTTCCATAAGGACACGTGAATGTGGTCTTTTCTTGATCTTGTGGGTCAATGGGTATTTGGAAGTAACCCGAGAAACCATCGAGAAAACAATAGTATTCATTTCCCGCTAATCTCTCAAGCATTTGGTCCATGAAAGGTAATGGAAAGTGGTCTTTACGGGTGGCTTCATTTAACTTTCGATAGTCAATGCAAACACGCCATCCGTAACCAATCGGTAGGAATCAACTCGTTTCATCATTTTCAACAACGGTAATGCCACCTTTTTTGGGCACACAATGAACGGGGCTAACCCAAGGACTATCCGAGATAGGGTAAATCAATCCGGCATCGAGAAGTTTTATGACTTCCGCTTTGATAACCTCATGAATTTTAGGATTCACCCTTCTTTGGTGTTGAACCGCCGGTTTGAAGTCATCTTCCATGAGAATTTTGTGTGTACAAAATCTCGGGTCAATACCCTTGATGTCGGAAAGGTTCCAAGCGATGGCTTGCTTGTGTGACTTCAAAACCTTTATGAGAGCGGATTTTTCATCCTCACTCAAGTCCTTAGCAATGATGACGGGTGATTTATTGTCACCCTCCAAAAATGCATACTCGAGATGAGGTGGTAAGTCCTTAAGTTCGACCTCGGGAGTATCATTAGATTTTTCAATCGTTTTGATTTCCTCTTTATGAAGTTCTTGAGGAGGGAGGGAGGAAGGATCTTCATTGAGCATCTTCTTGATGAGAAGTATATCTCCCTCAATGTCGATAGGAGCGTGATCAATTTCCCATGGAACAGAATCACTAGCCAAGTATGCTTCAATCTCTTCCAAAATAAAGTCACTTCCTCAAAAGGAGTGAGGGAGGGAAGAGAGAGCAACAATAGGATCAACCGAAGTAGGATTGCCACTCGAGAATCCAAGAATTTCTTGAGAATACTCCTCCGACACAATGTCAAGGACATCAATTTTGTTGACGGAATTGTCTCCATAATTGGGGGAGTATTTCGTAACTTGATTTAGATTGAAAGTAACGGCTTCCTTGTTTACCCTCAAAGTAATTTCCCCTTCATCAACATCGATCAATGCATGACCCGTTTTTAAGAAGCACCTCCCAAGGATGAGGGGTACTCGGGGATCGGCATCAAATTCGACAACAACAAAGTCGGCGGGGAAATGAAACTTTCCTACTTTCACAAATACATCCTCGGCTATACCTAGCGGACGAGAACTTGTACGGTCCGCAAGCTCGAGGATCATACATGTAGGTGTAAGCGGAGGTAATGAAAGCTTTTTCCACATGGAGTGTGGCATCAAGTTAATGCTAGCACCAAGATCGGCCAAGGCGGAGCATTGAACTATGCCTTGAAAATCACATGGGATGAGAAATTTTCCGGGGTCTCCTAACTTTTCGGGAAGCTTTTTAAGGATAACCGAACAATTTTTGTTCAAAGAAGTTTTAGCCATTTGAAATCTTTTCTTTGTTATTCAACAAATTTTTGATTGTCGGACCGAACTTTGGCATTAGAAGAAGAGCGTCCATGAAACTAATCTCAAGTGCAAATCTTGAAAGATTTGGATAAGCTTCTCCATTTGTTGACTAGTTTTATCACGGAGCTTTTGGTCATTAAGCCTTGAAGGATAAGGAAGTGAAGGCTTAGGAATGGTCATCGAACAACGGGTTCGGAATGGAGGTAAGACCACCGGAGATTGGACTTGTGCGGTACTTCGTGGGCTTGAGTTATGCACCTTGTCCTTTGATACCTCGGTTTCTCGCTCCACATCCCTCACCGGAGAAGGATTAGGCATCGAGGGTCCTCATAAGACTTACCACTTGGTGGCAATAGCATTCAATTCACCTTTTGGGTTGGGAATGGTATTACTCGGAAGAGCACCGAAGTTGAAGCTTGATTCTTTTGACTCATGAGACTAGCAATCATGCTTTCAATCTTGCTATGAGATTGATCAATCTTGTTACTAGTAGTTCTAAGCTCGAAGTGAAATCATTCTTCAAAGTGGTAATTTGATTTTGCATGGACACCATCTTAGCTTCATTGCTTTTGATGTAATTAGCAATGTCAATGGAAGCTTGAGGAGGTTGGGCATGCACATTTTGTTGAGGAGCTTGGAATCGGTTTTGATTGAAATTCCTTGATTTTGAAAACCTTGATTTTGATTTTGAAAATTCCGATTCGACTCGATTTTGATTGAACCGATTATTTCTATTTTGCACATTCGATTGTTCGATTTTGATTAAACCCGGGTGGTCCAAGGAAATTGTTAGAACGATAATGAGAAGGTTTCGGTCCCCTGCGGTTGGTAGGAATTACCTCCGTATTGTAGGAACCGAGCGGCATAAACGCCTCTTGAGTGAAGCCACGGAGGATGGACACTCAAAATAAGGTGTGGACCACCACAAGTTTCACAACTCTTGTTTACGACATTCACTTGTTGATTGTTATTATTTTGACTCATTTTAAGTACGGCAGTGGATATTTCTTCAATCTTTTTGGTTAGAGTCGTGTATTCCGAAGATGGAAGGGTGGTAGATCTCCTTGACTCACTCCTCTCGGCTGAGGAATGCCAATAATTGTGGTGGGCAGTCATTGGTGACCCCATTTTGCTTCATACTTTAGGTGACGGTGAGAAATTTGTCGAGATGCTTGTTGGCATCGTCACCCGGTGATCCATGAAATTGGCAAAAACTTTGGACTTGTTGAATCATGTGATGCTTAAGTCCAAAATCCGTGGCCTCGATGTTGACCGGGGCAATAGGACCGCCCCGTCCATCCATCGTGGGTTGGCAAAGCTCCTCCATCGTTCGGAGATCGGGAGCTTGATTTTGTGGACGAGTTGTTGGACTTGAGGTCCATTCCCTAGGTTATGTGTCATTGTGATTTGTTCGACGGCACGTATCTAAGCACGCGTTTGCTTGGTTACTGATACGCTCTACGAGCTTGAGAGCGAAGCGCATGCACTTCCAAAACAACACTTTCAATTAAAACAAGACCGAGGCAAAACAACGGTGAACTTAAACCAATAATCCCACGTGAAATGATCACTTCTATAAGTAAACGCACAAAGGAGCGGAGAGACTTTGTAGGTCATGAAGCTTATTAAAACCCGTCTCTTTTCACCGCAATTTAATGTCGGCCGCCCTTATACCCTCACACAGTTTGTTAAACCGATAGAAATAAACCAAAACACGAGCGACACAAAGGCAAGTTTTAAATCTTTAGTTCGAACTTATAATGATAACACCTCGATTAAGAATGTTATATTGATTGTGTCTTCTATTTATTTAAAACAACAAGGAAAATCTTTTGTATTTTTAATCTTTTACATATATATACAAAGAAAAGAAAAATATTTTGTATTTTGTATTTTTATAAAACAATAACTTCACGAGGAAGGTTCTTCAAGTTACTAACGCAAAAACTTCACGATATTGTCGCAACACACCCCCAGTGGCGCCAAAATTTGATTCGTGGTAAAGTGAGTGGTAAAACAAACACAATATCAATATATCAAATTAACGCAAGAATCGACAAATTACCCTTTTAGGAAAAGGGTTAACGTGTCGAAACTCACGATGTGATAAAAGTGATACCGGAAAAGTGATTTCCGGTCGTGTCCCAACGAGGTGTGAAATTGACGGTGTCGTTGAGTTTCGAGATAAAGACTTGAATTGGTTAAACGATTTTGGATTTTGATTACGCTACTAATTAAGGAACAGGAATAAAAATAAAGCATGTAAAACAAAGAAAATACTAAATATACTACTACTAAGCCTAAGAAACAATAAAGTGAAGCTAAATTACATCCTAGGGTGCTAAAACAAAAAGGCGAAACCGGAACGCACCGAGCCTAAAAGTGAAAACTTTGCAATTTAAGACTACTGGTGTGAAATCAATTTTCCTACGTTCTATTTGACTAAAAATAATTTTAGAAAGAAGCGGGAATTTTTGACTTTTAAATTAATTACTACGAATTAAAACTAATTAACACTAATTAAATGATTAAAATACTAAACTAATTAAGAAAAATCAAAATTTCACAGAAAATGTTTTGGACAATCTTGGTTTTAAGAAAAATAAAAAGTGTGGTACTACTTTATGAAATAAGCACTTAAAAAGCTAAATAAGCTACTAGTTTAAAACCGAGTTTGTATATAAATAACTAAGTGTGCAATAATTTAACGAAATAAGACCCAACGCAGATGGTGAATGGTGTGTGTGGTGAGTGGGTGGCGGAGATCAAATCCAAAGAATGTCGCTTTTTTTCAAACATTTTTTTCAAATTTTTCTTTTGCAATTTGTTTATGAGACAAAAGTAAGACTTTTTTGTAAAAAATTTTTATCCAAACTTTTGAAATAAGCAGTATCAAGACTGCTTATCTCCACAGTTAATGACAGGATCAAACAAGCACCCCTTTTTAACTTGAGAAATGCTACAGCTTTAGGAGAACCAAACACCCCTTTAGCACATTTTTATAACACCAATTAAACAAGAGAAGCAGTAAGCCATTTGACAAAGGGAAATTGATCAACTTAAGCACAATAAGCTATGAGAACAAGGGGGAGTAGTTGGCATACAAGTTCTACACTATGGGGGAGCCTTAAACTTAACAAATGGAAATTAAGCAAATAAGCTACAAAAGTATTAAATAAGCTAAATTGCATCTAAACTAATCTTAGCTACACTTAAAAGGCAATAAGGATCCTAGATAAGCTATCCTACCAATCCTAATAAGCTAGAAGGAAGAGAAAGGAAATAAAAAATGTTGTGACCTGTTGGTGCAACAGGCTGCAACAGCCTTGGAGGACCTGTTTAAGCTTATTTTTAAGCTGAATGGGTGAGTTTCTAAACAAGGTACAAGCTGCAACACAAAGTTAGCATAGAAGAGATGCAACAAAGCCTGATTAAATGGCTGAAAAACGCGAATAAACTTATAAACAAGTCGTTGATGATCCATGTGTGGACATGAAACTGATGCAGAACATAAATGTGGCCAACAGGGTAAGTTTTAGCTCAAAAATAAGCTACCAAACATTCTAAAAACGGCTAATTAAGGGAACCTAGGTAAAGTCTATGTAACTAATAATTGAAAAATACAATTTGCAACTAAACTGGAGCTAATTAATAAGCTAAAAAAAAGGGTAAGCAAAATGGGTAATAATCCTATTCTAACCTGAGACAGCAATGAAATGGGCACAAAGCAGTTTTCAATTGCAATTTGAGCTAAGTTAGATTAGTCCTAGATTCATATAAGCTACAATTTATTGAGTTGGGATCATGAACACTTAAGAAAACAATTTCTACACATTTTAACAACCAAATAAGCTGAACAAATGGGGTGTGAACAGCAGCTTAGAACAAGACAGGAAATGACCCCTTTTTTTTTTGTTATCCAAACTTTGCAAGAAACTTATACCACTAGTTTCCCACCTTAAACAACCAAGTTGCAAATTGAAAAATAGCTTTGACTTCAGAAGTCAAATGGGTAGAAAATGTACTTTTGACCCAAGACTGCTTAAACCAAACACTCCCTTATTATGTGAGTTTTACTTAAAACTAATTTCAACAAAGAGCTGTGATTTAGAAAAGCTTTAAAATCAAGACTTTTACAAAACTAAAATTCCAAAGTAACAATTTAACAATAAGAATTAAAGAGACTGAAATCTAAAAATGAAAACTTTTTCATTAATAAAAGATACTAATACAAGTAAGAAAACTGAATTTTAACTAAAACTAGGGGTGCCTTATACTTGTGGCTACAATCCTATTTATATTAAGAGCTACTAGGGGACTTCAAGGTCTTCACTCTTCACTTGTGCTTCCTGTGTGAGAGAAATCAGGCCAAAATCCATCCTTGTGCTTTCTTGAAGTTGATCCTAGCCATCCAACAGTTAGGTACCAATATTGGTAAATCCAAGCCATTGATTGGTTTCTTGAAGCTGGGATTGGTGAGGTGGCAGTGGGAAAAAAGATATAGTGGGTTTGGGATTAGGGTTTAACTAGGTAAAGGGTTGCTATGGAGGTGGAGTGTTTGGGGAGAAGGAAAAGAGGAGACTTAGGGCTAGGGTTCTTGGGAGCAGGGCATTTTGTTGGGCGGGAAAATGGGGAAGACGGGGACAGAGTTTAGGTTAATACTTGACCGGGTCAAAGGGATTGGGTATTGGGTTGGTTTGGTTAAGAATTGGGCCACTGGTTTTGGGTTTATGATATTACTTAGACTAGGATTAGTTTTGAATCCAAGGCAAACATAGGGACCAAATCTGCCAAAACTGAAAATTCAGGGACCAATCAAGTAACTTCTGAAAAGTGATCCAAGGGTCAAACTTGTGAATCTCAAATAAGTTGAGGACCATTTTGCAAATTGTGAAATTCCAAGGACTAAACTTGACAATTTTAAAATCCAGGATCAAAAGCGTAATTTCTCAAACTTTTGAAATTTTTCACCAAAGGACTAATTATGACAACTTATGATTTCAAAAGGACCTTTGGTGACTTTTCTTTTAAAATACGTGCTCGTGGACTATTTCGTCAATTTTTGAAAGTTGGGGACCAAAGCGCCAATTATGCAAACTTTGATCGCTTTTCATTTGTTTTGATAATTTTGCATCCAAACATATAAAACATAATTTTGATATCTTTTCAAGATTTTGATGCATTTGAGTGTTTTTAAATGTTTCTGATTCGATTTGACTAAAATGATGAGTGAATAAGCACTCATCATGTATGCAAGCTCAGCTGTTCCATTTATGGACTTAAGCAAGCATCGAGGCAATGGAATAAACATTTTGATGATGAGATCAAGAAATTTGGATTTTCTCAAAATCAAGATGAGCCATGTGTATATCAGGAAGCTAGTGGGAGTTATGTCACTTTCCTAATTCTATATGTTGATGACATATTGCTTATGGGAAACAATATTCCAATGTTACAAGATGTAAAATCTTATCTTGGAAGATGTTTCGCCATGAAAGATTTAGGTGAAGCTGCATATATTCTTGGAATCAAGATCTATCGAGACAGATCTAGACGATTAATTGGTTTGAGTCAAAGTGCTTACATTGAGAAAATATTGAAAAGATTTTGTATGGAAAACTCCAAATGTGGCGCGATCCCAATGCAAGAAGACCCAAAATTGAGAAAGTCACAAGGTGCTGAAACACCTGCTTAGAAAGAGCGCATGCAAAGAGTTCCTTACGCTTCTGCTATAGGTTCTATTATGTATGTTGTGTGATGTACTCGTCCTGATGTTGCGTTTGCACGAGAATGTGACAAGCCGATTTCAATGTAATCCAAGTGAACTTCACGGGATCTTGTGAAAAATATTCTTAAGTATTTACGCAATACTAAGGATATGTTTCGATCTATGGAGGAAAGGGTGAACAAAAGCTCATGGCTTCTTGCTAATCGATGTTGGATATCCGATGATCTTGACGACTTAAAATCTCAAACTGGATATGTATTTGTTCTAAATGGAGGTGTTGTTGATTGAAAAGCACAAAGCAAAGTATCTTTGCTACTTCATCTACAAAAGTTGAGTATATTCTTGCTTGTGATGCATCAAAAGAGGTCAGTATGGATTCAGTAAATTCATTTACGGGTTGAACATTCTTCCCACAATTGAAGAACCTATAAATATGTATTGTGACAATATTGGAGCCATTACTATAGCTAATGAAAGCGGAATCACTAAAGGTGCTATACATTATCGCGCTAAAGTTCATTATCTTCGAGAGACCATTTATATGGATTTACGCTTGTTTTCCATTGTTTTCCACTTCGGGTAAATTACGAGCATTAGAGCTAAAGAGACGCTAAATTGGAGAATTATCAAAGATTTATCAAAGTATGCTCACTTTGAAGAAGTTACTGGCGAACTCATCTCTCACATTACGCCGTAACTAAAGCGTGACTCGAAAGTCAACTCATCGAAGATTACGGCGTAACTCTCCCAAAAGACTACGACGTAACTATATTAGGTCAAATGAGGTTCGCGCACCGATAACTACGCCTTAACTCTTGCTTAAACTACGGCGTAACCAAGAATTATTGAAGATACGACGTAACTACTTCTAAGGTTACGTCAGAACCAAGCAGATCTAGTGCAAATTATGAAGAAATAGAGGATTAAGGCGTAACTATTCTATTAGTTACGCCAGAACCCGATCGGCCTATAAATACCCTACGATTTCCAAGATTTGAAAGCGTCTCATTTCACACACCACAACCAAAGAACGTGGGAAGAAGCCAAAGCGTGTCTAGAGGAGCATACTGAGTCGTCTCGAGGAGAAATCACTCCCTACGATAAGCATTAGCATTTTATCTTTTCTTTACTTTCGATTCATGTATTTCAGTAACATTGAATATTGAATTGATTTGTATGGTTAATATGAGCTGACTAAGCACCTCACGGGCTTTGGATTAGTTATGATTCCTTAATTGTTTTGTTTGCGTTTACATTACTTCCGTATAATTATTTCTAAGTGTATGCATGCATAGTTTATTGGTAGCTACCCTTGTTTGGTAGTTTTGAATGGCGGTAGAGGGTAGTTGCTTAGAGATATGACCAACCAACCTAAGTGAGTAGATCGAGACGGGAAGGGTAAGATATGACCAACCGATGACCCTTTCTACTTGTGCGATTTAACCAACCGATCACCTACCGCTTGATGAACTTAAGAATTAGGGGTGAGTGTTTAAGTTGCTAACGCCGGCACTCACTATTATAAGTCTAGCATGTAGTGGTACTTAATGACTCGGCCAGGGACCAGAACAACCGGACTTATGAGGGACACCGACTTCTCCGGTGGTAGCATCTTTGTTGATAGGTTAAGGCGAATTGACCAAATGTTGTCCTCTCGACTTTGACCCCACCTAAAGTAATTGGAAGTAATTAGACGAGACATTACTAGCTAGGAGGAATAACTAGGTTAGCACCACTCTCCTCTATTGATTACACCTTTCCTTTTATCCGCTTTAATTATTTAATTCCTTATCAAAATCATATTAAAATCTGTGACACCTAGACTTAGTAATAATCCAACACACATAGCTCTTGGGACGACCTCGGTTTTACCGAATACTACACTACACACGATCGGCACACCGCCGTTAGTGCATTAGGGTGAACCATAGGTATAGCGAGACATTATATATATTAAAACCAGTCAATAAAACCGTGCATCAAGTTTTTGGCGCCGCTTAGGGAGTTATATTAGGATTGCTATTAAGTATTTCATTTTGTTTTGTTTTAAAATTTCTAAAATTCTCACGATCACTATTCAAGTTTTCGGTACCATGGAAGTTGTTAACATTGATGACCTCACTCTTGAGGAATATTTGGCATTGACAAGAGCGAGAACAAGGGTCGGGTCTCGTAAGACCATTTGGAGTCGATGTCCGTTTCGAAATTAAAGACCAATTTATGAGGGAGCTTCGCGCTAACCCTTTTTCTGGAAACAGGGACGAGGATGCATATGAGCACGTTGAAAATGTCTTATACATCGCAAGCCTTTTCAACATTTCGGGTGTGTCTCATGACGCTGTTATGCTAAGGGTATTTCCCATGACTCTTACTGGTGCTGCCAAAAGATGGATTGAAAGATTGCCCAGCAAAAGGTCCTACACATGATCTAAACAACCAGCAAAAAAACGATGTAACGTTTTATCAAGCCTGGGACAGATACAACGATCTCCTTTACAAATGTCCTACACATGATCTAAACAACCAGCAAAAGGTCAACATCTTCTACAAAGGAATCAACGTAACTACAAGGATGATCTTTGGACTATCAAGGACCAATCCCGAACATGACTCATACTCAGCCCTTGATGCCATTCGAAACTTGCCGATCACTCTCAAAATGGCATGATGGGAGAAATAAGCATTGCCACTATTACAAGCAAATTGGAAAACCTTGGAAGAGATATGAAGAAGCTCCAGGAAAACGTACATGCTATTCGGATTGGATGCGATAAAAGTGAAGAATGGGGCCCAACTAGAGATTTTCCTATGAAAAATATAAGCCCCCGAATTGAAAAGGTAATGTATGGAGAAGGAAAACCCTTACATCAAAGTTATAATCAGGATTCTTTCAAAACAAGAAATTCTTCGCTCGAGGAATCAATAAATAAGTATCTGGAAGAAGATGACAAGCGGCAAGCCAACAGGAACGCATTATTCAAAAAATTCCAGGAAACTAGAACCACTCTCCTTGGTCAACATGAGGATCTGGAGGACAACGGAAAAGAACCAAAGATGGAGGAAAATGAAATTAATCAAGACAATTCATTTGACGATAGTTTCTGTAATGCCATATTCTCCAGCAACGGAAAACCCCTCTATACCCCTTTCAGATACGATGAAGAGGAGCTCTCCGGATTGCAAAAAATGCTAAAATCATGTGTAACAAGGCGAGCTTCCCAAAGGATGAATTACGACGGAAATAGAAGTCGCACGGAGAATGAAGTAAAATTAAACGCGGATGCTCGATCATCCCGAATCGATCTCTCAAGGAAAAAGACCCGTGAAGTTTCATTCTCCTTGCTCTATTAATAATTTATATAATATCAATGCCTTAGTCGACCTAGGGGCTAGTATTAGTATCATGCCATTTTCCATGTGTAAAAGATTGAACCTGGCCTCATCAAACCCGCTTGCATGACTATAGAAATGGCCGATAGAACGGTTAGCATACCCGGAGGATAGTTGAGAACGTGCTCATCAAAATTAATAATTTTACTCTTCCGTCGACTTTGTTATTTTAGACATGGAAGAAGACCACGACATTATATTAATTTTGGGCGGACCCTTCCGCTACCGCTCGTGCTAAGATTAATGTTTTCAAAAATCATCACTGAAAATAAACGATAGAAAGCTCACAATCGAATATGGATGACGTTGGAAAATGTCGCCCGATCAAAACCTGCTTGTGTTATCAAGAAAGGAAAAACAAAACTATTCCTCCCACCATCGCACACAAGCACTACGCTACTAATAATCGTAATATGCGGGGAAGGAGAGTCAAGGAACACAACAAAGGAGGAATACAACGCGATGACACCTCAAGAACAATGGAAAACGAGTCGACGAAATATGGCACGAAGTTCAGAAAGTGGATTACAAGTACTTTCCCAAATTAAAATATCATTGGGGTACGACTATCCCTATTGACCACGATAAAGGATATGATCTATGGGCTTCATGCAACCCTTACTTGGACGTCTGTGACGGGGGACATGACAAGGAAAGAGTAAAAAACAACAAGTACTTATGGTCCTCAACCAATGACAAAGAAATAACATTCGAAGCTTGGGTACGAATTAGGTATGGAGAAGTTAGCAATAATGATAAAAGAAAAATATGGACTGATCTTTGTCTTAGTGAACCCTATGAAAATAATCATGAAACAACAACCACGGATCAAGGGCTCGTTGGTCGAAAGCATTGGTGCGAAATAATAAGGACCATTGATGGGGATTCTTAGGCCTCGTGTGATCCTTACGATGAAAACTGTAATGGAGGAAGTAATGCCAATAGAGTAGGAGTTGACAAATTTCGTGGAATTCAACAACCGAAAATAAGCTAACAGAGTTACAATGGTCGGTGGATTAAGATTTAACGATTGGGTAAAGATCAAATATGGAAAAGTGGATACGCCCACTAAAAATAAAATTTGGAAGGATCGCATGAATGAAGATAATCGATGAAGAGACCCTCAAGATACGGGTAACTCAACAATTGATGACAAGACGGACACGAGAGAAGATTGCAAGTATAGGCATTTGGATAATTCGGTTGAAACCAATGACTACAACATAAAGGGAATCGAGATCACTGGGAGCCATGATATAAAGCAAGGATGGTGACCTAGAAGATGAGGAGTATGAGCAAAGCGGTACAAGCTCCTTGGAATCCAATATAAAAACCACCGATTTTATTTGAAATATTTGAATTCACTAGATACCACTTGGGGCCGGAAATTTTTTTTGCAAAATTCGGAAGATCGAGACTAAAGAATACCTCCACACTGCCACAAATGTCGCTTGGGTCAGGAATAACTTAATGAAAGACATGGAGGAAGTTGGCCAAGTCTAAAGGCCACCATAAAGCCCCGAGGCTCTGAGTCTAACTTAAAGACTCGTAAATAAAGAAAAGTGCTCTTTCGGGAGACAACCCGAATTATTCCTTTCTTTTGTTTTATTTCCATTTGTGTAGGGTTTTGTGTTTTTAATCATTTTTGCAAGAAACTTGGAGTGATTGCTGTTGCAACATGCTGATCTGACCAGAGTTACGCCGTAACTCATCTCAGTGGTTACGCCGTAACCAACCCCTTGCAGTAGAATTTCGGATGCATTACCAATTACGGCGTAATACCATCTCAGTGGTTACGCCGTAGCTACACTCTTACAGCGTATGCCAAGTTTTTCCTAGTTACGGCGTAACTCTTTATAAGAGTTACGACGTAACTATCCTCTGTTTTACTTCTTTCATTTTTAAAACACGATAACCTTGTATTAGTATTTTAAATGAACTTTGTGGGCGTGTTCCCTGTAAACTCTCACGAGACTTCACTCGTCCACTTGGGACACCAAGTGGTTTAAAAGGCTTGTTGCATATGCTAAATGCAACCGTGATTTCTACGAAAGTAAGTTAAGTTTGTTTTTCATTCTTTATTTTTTCTTTTTAGAATTATGCTTGTCAGTAGTGTGATTTCAGGGTTTGAAGTTTGCTCATGGATGCTTATACGAAGGCACAAATCTTTTTCGTGGGCCTTCTTTCTTTTTGGAGCAAATTTCAGGTAAGTTCTCGCTCTAATTCTACTTTTCTCTTCACCTTTATTTAACGCTTAGTACAAAAGGGACTTTGTACAATTCAAGTGGGGGGACGGGAGTAGGATTATCTCTTGAACTTTATTTTTCCCTCGCTTTTCTAGTTTATTTTGAAAAATTATGCCATTTTAAAATTTTGACATGTTTTTCTTAACCTAACTAGATTAGACCTTAGCGAGCACATACAACCCTTGATATTATATGGTGAGATTAGCCTTATCCATTTCCAATATTTTACCGCAAATTCACCAAATTATGAGTGTGTCGGTAGCTTGTAAACTTTAGAACTTGGCCTTTGCATCATTTCGAGACCATAGACGAGGTATGTTGAGTTAGCTCGATGTATTTGGACTTTTCAGTTTAAGAAGGCAATATTATAGGATTATCACCCAAATAGCCTACCATTGTGTGTCTATCGATTAGTCACCCCGACTTCTCGACCCCCATGTGAAACTCTTTTGTTGCACTCACCTTTAGTGCAAGATACCCATAGATACACCCTTCTGAGACATTCCTTTCATTTTGTTAACCCAATATATTGTTTGATACACCTATACACCTTAGCCTACCACCGTAGTCTTTATTTGTGATTGGGAAGTCATCATTTGCCTATGTTCAAGGTTCAGTGGAAAGGTTCGAAATCACGCTTACGTCGACGACATATTCTTAAAGATCATTGAAGACCCCGAAATTCCCATTGTTCATCTCAAGTGGGGGATATTATGTTTAGTTGTTATAGTTATGTTGAAAAAAAAAGAAAATAAAAAGAAAAAGTTATGTTATTTAGTTTAGGGTAATGACAAAAATGCATCGAACTTGACACTTTATGTGATTGTGTGTAGTTAACTATTTTTTCTTATTGTATGTCTTGAACTTTCAAATTTCGATCATTATGTGTATTTTGTGAGTATTCGCCATGTAAAATGACCATTTTACCCTTCAAATTTGAAAAGTTAAGGGTAAAATGGTCATAAAATACACACAATAATCAAATTTTGAAAGTTTAGTACACACAATAAGAAAAAAATAGTTGGCTACACACAATCATAAAAGTGTCAAGTTCGATGCATTTTTTTTGTCATTTGCCTTTAGTTTATTGTAAAGTGCAATGTTATAAGCACTATTTTATGAGCTTTATATAGATTTAGTATCGAGGAGGCCACCTCGGTCACATTCAAGATTGGAGTTGGTTAGTGAGCCAACGGTTGGAGAAAAGGTAGTATGCCCATCATGACGTCCCCAATGACACATCTACCTAGTATTTCATGATCCGGTTTCTTGACTTCAAAGCTTGAACTTTGGGCGGACGGTGAAGTGGTGATGACTTGGTTATAGATTTAGACTACCGCTTGATTTTTATTTTACACCATTTATATATCTCATGTCTTATCATACCCTTTAGTCATGAGCGTGTCTAGGTGATGCGTGAGCAATCTTTGGTGTCTTGGCCATGGATTTGGTCATGTATCATTGATTTTGTCCACTTCGCCGTGACATGTTAGTAATGACGAGTCACCCCTTAACCTTTGTCGTATCTACCCATATTGTCTTGAAAATTGTTTTGCCCTTAACTCTAGTGGTGGAGATTTGTGTAACCGCCAAGCTTATGATAGAATACATGCTATGGTATGCGATTGAGTGATTACCCGAAATTGACACTTAGAATAGTTGAGAGATTTGAGTGTTTCGTTCCCATTTCGTGAGGTGTTCGGCTTTGTTTTATTCTAGCATAAGGTTTGTAAACTTATATTTTCAAGGTTATGGGAGATATCTTTTAGGAATCTATCTAATAAGGTCTACTTGAGGGCAAGTAGAGTTCAAGTGGAGGATATTTGATAACATCAAATTATCACGAATATTAAGTGTCAATTTCAGATAATGCTTGTAATTTATATCATTTATATGGATTTATGCTTATTTTCCATTGTTTTCTACTTTCGGGTAAATTACGAGCATTTGAGCTAAAGAGGCGGAATTGGAGAATTATCAAAGATTTATCGAGTATGCTCACTTTGAAGAAGTTACGGCGAACTCATCTCTCACATTACGTCGTAACTAAGCGTGACTCTTAAAGGCAACTCATCGAGAAGATTACGGCGTAACTCTCCCAAAAGACTACGACGTAACTATATTAGGTCAAATGAGGTTCGCGTCACGATACCTCACGCCGTAACTCTTGCTTAAACTACGGCGTAACCAAGAATTATTGAAGATACGGCGTAACTACTTCTAAGGTTACGCCGTAACCAGTAGATCTAGTGCAAATTACGAAGAAATAGAGGATTACGGCGTAACTATTCTATTAGACATGTCGTAACCCAGATCTGGCCTATAAATACCCCACGATTTCCAGCATTTGAAAGCATCCCATTTCACACACCACAACCAAAGAACGTGAGAAGAAGCCAAAGGCGGTCTAGAGGAGCATCTGAGTCGTCTTGAGGAGAAATCACTCCCTATGATAAGCATTAGCATTTTATTTTTCTTTACTTTCGATTCATGTATTTCGTAACATTGAATATTGAATTGATTTGTATGGTTAATATGAGCGACTAAGCACCTCCGGGTCTTGGTCTGTTATGATTCCTTAATTGTTTTGTTTGCGTTTACATTACTTCCGTATAATTATTTCTAAGTGTATGCATGCATAATTTATTGGTAGCTACCCTTGTTTGGTGGTTTGAATGGCTGTGAGGCTAGTTGCTTAGGAGATATGACCAATGACCCTAAGTGAGTAGGCGAGGCGGGAAGGGTAAGATATGACCAAGCGGCGACCCTTTCTACTTGTGCGATTTGACCAGCTGGTCACCTACCATTTGGATGAGCGTAAGAATTAGGGGTGAGTGTTTAAGTTGCTA
>CM040239.1:18543630-18634958 GCA_022545495.1 Chrysanthemum lavandulifolium | reverse complement strand
GAGGTTAGGTTACAAATGTCAATGATCACTTTGCATAGTACAATCATTCACACGCTTTTTCTTTTCCAACAATCAAGAACCTTCTCTACCATTGTATACATACAATGCATGTTACGTAAAAGAAAAAAAAAAAAAAAAAAAAAAAAAAAAAAAACATAGCAACCAAAGAGAAAAGACTTTAACCATACTAGACCAAAGAAACAAGATACATGAACCAAAAAAATTACGAGATAATCATCAAGGTAATTACTCCACTTCAGAAGGTAATGGTAACAGTTTGTTTCTTTCTTTCCTTTGCTTCTGTATGGTATTTTTTCCTGCATGGTTGTTTGCATGTTCTATGCTTTATGTTGCTGACTACTTAAACAATATGCTTTAGATCCTTGCATCTCCAATAACTGCTATAATTTTATATGCATACCTTTTAAGCCACAAATAAGTAGTAGTTATAGTTATGAAGACCAAACAAAAGGCGGTTCGTCGCATTCCTACTGTTAGTTGTCTACCTCCTTTGGATCTATCCTCGGATGTTGAAGATATGGATTATCAGCTTCAGACTTTAAAAAGGGACCGATCTCTATCCGATGTTATGGGTCTTGATGCATGTCCTGAGAATACCACCAAAAGAATGTGTACACAAAAGAGTAGCTTATTTCACCATTGTACACTCGAAATTTACTTTGTAAATGCAGTTGAAACTACTCATGGACACCAACCTAATCAATTTGATTCTGTACCTTCAAGAGTTGAGTTGCGAAGCCATATCCAAATTTCGAGTACTTATGTACCTCTGCATAATCAAAAACAAATAGACAGTCAAAGAGAACAACGGTTGTACCAAGCATAAGTGAAAATGCTCATGGACACCAAACTAATGAATTACAACATGGAATGAGCATGTCAGAAGAATACAATTCGTGCATCCAAGGTTATATAGCGCGATTTTTTTTTTAAAACTACTTATATCGACAACAATATATACCATTTAATTGTAAAATACCTAATGCTGAATTCTACAGGTGCACTTGATTCTGTACCTTCAAAAGTTGATGGCAGAACCCATATCCGAATTTCAAAGACTTATGTACCTACAGACAATCGAAAAACAAATAGACAGTCAAAGAGAACAAGGCGTGTACCAAGCATAAGTGAAACTCCTGATGAACACCAGCCTCATGAATTAGAGCATGGAATAAGCATCTCAGAAGAATACAATTCTCGCATTCAAGGTTATACAAAGGCACCTTTTTTTTTTTTAAACTAATTATATCGACATCAATACATACCATTTAATTGTAAAATATGTAATGTCGACTTCTGTGTACATTTGATTCTCAGACTTCAAAAGTTAATGGCGTAAGCCATATCCGAATTCGAACAATTATGTACCTACAAATAATCAAAAACAAATACACAATCAAAGAGAACAAGGCTGTACTCAAGCATAAGTGAAACTCCTCAAACGCAGTAAAAGACCAAGGTTTATTCAAGGTGCATACCTATAACATCTTCTACTGACAATATTATAAAACAAAGATCATTATTATACTTACATATCTTTCGTTTATTATTTTAGTGAGGGAACAAGATTTGCACAGCGCAGATAACACTGTACGTGCACATACTACACAGCGTAGATGTATGAGGCAAGGTATGTCAGCTCATTCCAACGTCTCATTATTTTGGTAAAATGAAACGTCTATTTATATATCATATGCCTAATTCTTTTTTATCTACTTAACTTATTATAGGGCCACCGTCAACATATGTTTCGATTGGCAGATGTAACCAAGTGTGTAACCATTGTAATGTTATTTTCGGTATGATGAGAGAATTAAAAGCGGCAATCAAAGGTGTCCACAAGACCATCGTTGTTGCAATAATGGTAAAGTTCGCTTACCTGCAACTCAAGATTCACCGCCTATATAAAAGAAATCTTTCAAGATGTGCATTTTATGGAAAATATTCGGCTTATAATCAAATGTTCGCCATGACATCTCTAGGAGCGTAGTAGACGATTCTATTAACAAAGGAAGGGCCCTTACGCTTTCAAAGTTTCAGGCGATTTACCATCGGATAGGAAGCATGTGTCCCGAGCCAAATAAAGAACCAAAGTTTTTGCAGCTTTATATCTACGATACAGCAAATGAAATTAACAACCGTCTACAGCATTTTAACAAAAGTGGTAGCAGGCTAAGGCAAGATATCGTTCAAAATTTGATACAAGTGTTGGACAGGCACAACGAATTGGTTAAACTCTTTAGAACTGCGCGTGATAAAATAGAAAGGGCTGATATCCCAGATTTTAAAATAAAGTTGTTTGGTGTCGTTGGGTCTAAACAGTACGACCTCCCAGCAGGAGATTCTATAGGTGCAATTGTTTTTGAAGGAGGCCCAAATGTTGAAACTAATTATGACGTTATTATCGAACCCCGTGGTGGTCAGCCACAGCGCATAAATAAGCTAAATCCTCACTACATGTCGCTTCACTTTCCGCTTCTTTTTATTCATGGGGATGAAGGCTATCACCTAGGTTTAAAATTACTAGGTAAAGGGGGAGAATCAGCAGAAAAAGAAAAACAGATGACAATGAAAATGTATTATGCATATCAAATCCACCCCGGATCCAAGAAAATAACATGCTACTAAAGGCAGGAAGACTTTTTCAAGAATATGTTGTTACTGCTTATTGTAGCATTGAACAACAAAGGCTAGACTTTATAAGAAACAATCAAAAGGACATCAGAAATGACTATATGTCAGGTCTGTATGATGCTATTTCTCGAGGAGACGTACATGGTTCAGATGTGGGGTCGAGAACGATACTTCCAGCTTCATTCACTGGAGGACCGCGCTACATGTATAGCCACTACTTGGATGCTCTTGCAATATGACGAGTCCATGGCAACCCATCATTTTTTATTACATTTACATGCAACGTTGGGTGGCCTGAAATAGAAGACTATATGCAGCAATTTACACACCTCACACCAGCTGACAGACCAGAAGTTGTTGACCGCGTTTTTGAAAGGAAGATACATGATCTTGTAAATTTCTTACGCGAAGCAAAGCCATTTGGAGACGTTGAAGCAGGTAATATGTTATATATACATACTTTTTTTATACAAAGTTCATTATATTCAGATATGTAACTATAGTTAATAATTTTGCAGTTTTATACACTGTTGAGTTCCAGAAACGAGGTCTGCCGCATTGTCATTTGCTTTTGTGGTTAAAAGAAGACTCACGAATTCACAGAAATGAAGATATTGACAGATATGTTTCTGCTGAATTACCAGACCCAAGAACTAATCCAGAAGGTCATCGAGTAGTTTCAGAATTCATGTTACATGGACCATGTGGTTTGGCTAATCCATCTGCACCATGTATGAAAGATAGCAGTGAATGTAAAAAAGGGTTTCCTAAACTCTATTGTGAAGAAACTTTTATTGACCAAAAAGGCTTTGTTCACTACCGTAGAAGAAATTCAGGGGTCAAAGCAATGAAGCAGAATATGGAGCTTGACAATACATATGTTGTTCCATATAATGAGACACTTTCTATGCGCTTTTATGCTCATATTAATGTCGAGTATTGTGAATGGACTATGATGATAAAGTACCTATTTAAATATATTTCAAAAGGAACCGATAGAATCGTTGCACGTGTTACAAGAACAATTGGTGATCGAAGAATCAACAAGTAGTTGTCCAAGAATAATGGTTGATGAAATTAAAATTTTCCAAGATGCAAGATATATTGGACCACACGAAGCATGTTGGAGGATCCTTGGTTTCGATATACATTTCAGACACCACCGTCGTCGGATACTAGCAAGGCACCTCGAAAATATGCAACGGGTGACTTTCGAGCAAGCAAGGCGTTACATGAAATTGTCAATGACGAGCACAATAAGAAGACAACATTGACTGAATGGTTACGTTATAATCGCGAATTTGCATACGACGGGACATGGGTAGCGTGGACATGGGAGCGTAGACGTAAATACTTCACTATCGGTCGGCTAACATACATACATCCTAGCGCCGTGACTGTTTTACCTAAGGATGTTGCTTTGTCATCAACCGAGCCGTAAATCTTTTAAGCATATACGGACAATGATGGTGAAGTATGCCCTACAAATAGAGTCGCATGTGAAAGATTGGGATTACTAGGTAGCGACCAAGAATGGAGTATAGCGTTAGACGAGGCATCATTATCAAGAATCACCGGTCGATCGTGCACTATTTTGTCAAATACTTATTTTCTGCGGACGTCTCTAATCCGCTTTTACTATTTCAAACACATGCAAATGATATGGTCAAGACATTCCATTTGTCCTTTCACAATTGTCGCATATACAAGAAGTCAATCTAATGTAAGATGAATTGCATGCGGTCTTCTTTATGAGCTAGAAGTGCCTTACATTCTACGGAAAATCCTTAAAGGATTTTGCGCTAGAATTTCCTCCGCAACATTTGTTGAAATGTTACGAATAGAGCAATTATGGAAGAGCAAGCTACGATCCCGAAGTGCTCAAGAGAAAGTGAAAGTTTAGTTCCTAAGCTAAACAGACAAAGAACGAAATATTTTTGAACGTATTGTTGATGCAAGAGAGAATGAAAGACAAGAGTTAATATTTCTTTATGGTCACGGAGGCACGGGCAAAACTTTCGCTTGAAAAGTCGATCTATACACTAAGATCACGCCAAAAATTGTTTTGGCTGTTGCATCTTCGTATAGCCGCTTTATTCTCGCCAGAGGTAGGACAACGATTCTAGATTCAAGCTACCACCGAATTTAACCGATGAATCAATGTGTACTATCAAGAAGAATACGCAGTAGCAAAATTGCTTAAACAAATGATTTGATCATTTGGGATGAAGTTCTCAATGAACGATCAAGATGTTTTGAAGCTCTCGATCGTACATTTAGGGACTTATTCGACGCCCAAATGACCCGTTTGGAAGGAAAACCATCATTTTAGGCGGCGATTTCGCAAACATTGCTCAGAAAAAGTATGCGACCAAAGAAGAAATAATTGGTTTATCTATTACGCAGTCCTATCTTTGGCAACATTTTGATGTTATTATGCTTAAGGAAAACATGAGGCTACAACAAAGATCCATGTCTCCACAAGAACGTCGACATATGGAAAACTTTTCACAATGGCTATTAGACGTTGGTAATGGTGACATTGGTGCAGCAGATCCATCTGATCCAGAAAACGTATCTTGGGTGAACATACCAGAAGAATACTGCATTCCAGCCAACGAAGGAGGTCTGTTACAACTTATAGATTTTATTTATGATAACGAAAGCTTACAAACGCCAACTGCAAAGTCACTTCAAGAAAAAGCTATTGTATGTCCTAAAAATGAGACCGCAGATATGATAAATTCAAAGATTCTAGATATGCTTCATGGAAGTCATTCAAGTTACAAAAGCAATGACGAAGCTATACCTAAAACAAATGATGGAGGTGCAACTGAATTGCTTTAACCTACGGAGTATCTAAACACGCTTAGGTTTACAGGGGTTACCTCCCATAATCTTATCGTCAAAATAGGTGTCCGATAATGCTATTAAGGAATCTTAATTTAGCCGGAGGACTTTGTAACGCACAAGAATGATAGTTACACAAACGCTACAAAGATTATAGAGGCACGATAGTTACAGTGAACTCGAATGTCTCAAAAGTCTTCATACCGCGGATATCGATTGAAAAAGACGAAAAATTACCATTCATTTTTAAAATAAAGCGCTCGATCAAGCTCGCTACGCAATGACAATAAATAAAAGCCGGGGCAATCACTCAACAAAATTGGCGTTTATCTACCGTAACTCAGATTTGGTCACGGTCAATTATATGTGGCGCTTTCTAGGGCAACATCTCCTCAAGGACTGAAAATCGTTATCCAACAACAACCGGGGAAAGATCCAAATACGACGAAGAATATAGTATACAGAGATTTCCTGAATCAAGTGACAACTGACCAGGTTTTTTTTCGATAAATTAAAAAAAAACAATAATAATAAATGAATAAACAAATAAATAAACAAATAAATAAAAAATAAGTAATAATTTTTCCACTCATTTATTCTTATTTATTTATTCATGTACAATAGCAAATATCTGACATAGGTGCATAATCATCATATTATATGCATGTTACTATTCTATAATACTATTATAATAAATATAAAGTAAATCTAACAAAATAATATGTCCATACACGCACTAATGGCGTATCGAGAACAAAAGCTTGCTACCGAAGCTTATGGAAAAGAGATTGTTGCTTCCAAGACATTTCAAATAAAACCTCATGGAAAGAAATTGTCGCAAATGACACCACAAACCTATTGACCCTAAAACCAAGTGATCTTGATAAAACCATCCATGTAAAGTTTCAGTAAATGGACAACGATTAACAAATCATCGGTTCCATCTATGCATTCATGCATTTTACTTGATCAACAAGTAAATTTCTACATTTCTAGAAAAAAATTTAAAATGAAAACAAAAACTTTTCATTTACTACTTTCTTTTTGCCTAGGGAGGAGCAATTCAAGCAAACATTAAGCCACGTGAGAAAGATCGGTTCAACATACTTGAAACTCACAAAGCATACAAAATCAAAGGATTTGGATTTCAGGATGCAACAGCATGGACGCAAACAGTTAACAATCCATTTTCACTTGCTTTTGGAAAATATACAAACATACAAGAAGCGTCTAATACAGGATTCCCAGCACATCACTTTAATTTTGTCGAGTACATTGACCTTCACTCGAAAGTGGATAAGAAAGAAGGGCTCCTAACAGGTATAATGTCTCTTTCACGCTTACTCTACTAAAAATAACTATTTTAAATACTAGATACAGTCTTATTTATTTAATCTAATTATACTATTTGCAGACTACGTCGGACATGTACAATATGTGACTGATCTACTACAATCAGTTAAACCTACAAAAGAAGTCACATATTGGAGAGACATCAGGATACAAAATCTTGAGTATGTAACATTTAACTGTGATTATATTTTGAAAATTAAAATTTACAATGGCTAAACATTGCCATTATTCTTTGTAACAGCGGTATGACTGTACGAGCTACTTTGTGGAATGAAAAAGCGCGTAATTTTAACATGAAAGAGTATGAAGAAAGCCCAAAACCAGCAGCAATAGCCATAACCTCATGTTTGGTAAAATCATACGGTGGTAAGTAAAATGCTCTATACTTATGTACAACTATTACATATACAAATAATAATAATCACATTACCTTATATAGGCCTTCAACTTTCAAGCACACCCGCAACACACTGTTATTTCAATCCTGACATACCAGAGGCAAATGAAATTCGATCAGTGTAAGTAATTTTAACATAATACAAAACAAATAATAAATATGTAATAAAAACGAATACTTATATCACCTGTTATAATTCTGCAGATACAACTATTTCCTTGAGCCACCAATAATAACCAATGTTCAACACCAGCGATGTGTTGATATCGAACAAGAGAAACAAAGAAACCGTGTCAAATTAGGAACTCTCCTAGCAGAAAATCCACAACATCAACAGGTATTCATAAAAGAATATATACATACAATAAAAAAATACGCAAACTTTCTAACGAAAAATACCTTTGCGAATGTCCGCTTTACTCACCGCATGAATGCTGAGAATATCAAGACCACAATGCCATGGTTCTACAAAAGATGCACCACATGTCACTCTAAAGTATCGTGAACATTTCCACATGGACACTGCCACAAACAGATCCCAACAGTGGTATCGACTACGTGTAAAACATCAAAATTATAATACATATTCACTCGAACATACCGACTTTAGTATCTAACCCGATAATTATTTTACAACTATTTATGACAATTCATCGCTCAAAGCATTTATCTTTGATGACACCGAAAAATAATGCTAAACTCGCTTTAGTGATGAAGCACACTCAATCGTCGAAAGTCGCAATGAAGTTATCCGAAACTAGAAGACTTGGATCCACACAATTCCACCACGCCTAGTCATTAGAACAAAAACATATATATTTCACCACACTATGGAAAAGACAAGACGACGAGCAGAGATTGTTTTTCCTTGACAAAGCATGGGACATGACACCGACAATTGCAGCCCTACCAGAGCCAGAAATTAACGCACTACCAAAGAGCACAAAGGATGAGGCAGAATCAACAACTAAAGAAATTACTACAGCAGAAACAAACCCACATGTTAACATACCAACAGCAATACCAAACATCGAACCAAATATACCAACGACCCACATGCAAGAACAAATCCATCTAATAGAATCGTCTTCAACGAAGAAGAAAAGAAAAGAGCACTACACGCAGACAACTCTTTCAAACCACGAAAGCGTGCCAAACACCAAGTGCCAAAAAGCAAGAAAGACGATTAATGCATGTAATCTAATCCTACTTGCCACTAGACAACCGCTTGTTACCACAGTAAATAGCTATCTAAGTATGCCTATAGCAGCATATAACTGCTCTAAATAAGTACTTATGTTATTAGACTATCTTTTGTAACATACTTGCGCCGCAGTAATGCGCAAAGTTTATATATCTAAGTGCTTTATCTTATCGCATCGTTAAATTGGCGGCAAAAGAACGTCACATAATGCAACCATCAACAACCACAGCTATGTATTTAATAATTACTAAGATGCAAACTATTTTTTAAGTATTCGTGTTGTGTCACAAAACACCTTCACATAGCACAACTCTAGCAGCCCTTGCATGGCCATTCATAAGCTTTGGCTAAGCATGTCACCAGTATCATTCACACAATGAGAATAAGTTATACAAAAATTTGTACACTTATTATTATAAGAGTAGAATTTAATATAGATACAATGTGAAGCTGCCAAAAGTTGTTGAAAATCCGGTATCTGTATTGCCAGATGGAGGAATCAAAATGGCAATAATCTCACCATTCCTAGCCTGAGGTTTCACCAAACATTGTAACCCAACTTGCGCTGTCACATAAAAATGGCTAATACATTTCTCTTAATCAATAAGATCAAGAAATTTTGAATTTTTTAGCCGCAAACCATTGCACAATTCAGTTATCTTTGTAACCATACCATCATTTGCACTTCTTTTAATTCTTCAACGTTTGGCATAGACACCATCTTTTTTTTTTTTCTTTTTTTGTATAAACGAAAGATAGCGAAATAAACATAACAGCAATTTACATAAAACATAGAAAATACTGCTTTTATTAATATTAATATAAGCAAGATACAAATTCCAGCTACACTGGAATGTCGATACATTCAAAGCACAAAAGATACATATACTACATAAAACTACTCCAATCCTAACACATAACCCAATGCCTGATACAAAAGACTACTAAACATCATAATCTTTAACCATAGAAAAAACATAGAAACAACCAACCTTACTAAAACCTCCTTAGTTTCTTCACCATCCTTTCTTTGTCAGCAGCACGTAAAGAAGCAGCATAGCTTCTCCTAATTAACCACCCCATTTCTTCAAAATCCATCTTCTCCGCAGCTTTCAATTCCGACAAAAACTCATCAAAAACAGAATCAATCCCAAGTTTCTTCAACTCCTTATAAATCCCATGCCTATGTTCAATCCTAACTTTGAGTTCCTCAATCCTTCGATTGTAGTCCCTCTCATCACACAGATAAGCATTCTTTTCACGAGAAAACACAGCCTCTAGAACCCTTTCAACTCGCCTATCACCAATTTGATTCGAAATCTGTAAACACCTGGGAAATTTGGGAGGCATCGGTGCAAATGTGAAACCTAATTTCGGCAAACAATTGAAATGTTTATCCCCAAATTTTTTTAAACCCTAATAAAATGTCTATTCTCCATAACCGACTAACACAGGCATAACTTAATGGGCCTAACAAAAAGCCCAAAAAAATGGTACACAAACCCAATAATCATTACTTCTAAAAAATTAACAAAACAAAAAATAAATAAATAAAAAATTCTTAATTCCACTTTTTATAAATATACATGGAAAAAAAAACAAAAACAAAAAACTACATACATACATTAACAAGTGAATAATTTGAAATTCAACTTACAATACATTAACTAAGAAAAAACACTTCTAAAAAAATACAAAAAAAAAAAATAATTACTACAAAAACTAACGATTTTTTCCGTTACATAAATTACCAGATAAAAATGTTTAAAAAAAGGCTCCGCCGCAACGCGGCGGTTGGTCGCACTTCTCGTTGATAAATTGGGTGGCTTGGGAGGTGGTCGCCTCGCCCGTCAAGGTGGGGGGTCTTGGTTTATCCAAACTCGGGGAGGTGAATGTGGCGCTCCTCTCAAAATGGCTGTGGCGATACCGGGTTGAGACTAAGAGTCTTTGGAAACAGGTGGTAGACGCGATCCACGACTCAAAAAGACAATGGAGTCCACTTCCTTTTAAGCCATTGTTTTCAGGGGTATGGTGCTCCATAGCCAAGGTCATAGCGAGAACTAACGTGGAGGGGATGGGGATCGCTAATATGGTGAAAGGGGTATGTGGTGATGGCACGAATATTAAGTTCTGGTTGGATCCTTGGGTTAGAGACTTGCCGCTAAAAGAGGTTTACCCGAATTTGTTTAAGAAAGATCGAAACAAAAGAAGAATGGTGCGGGATTACTTCGAGACAAAGGAAAGGGAGACGTCGGACTGTGTGGAAGAAGAAGATAGAAGAGAGATGGAGGAGATGGAGAGGGATCTAGATAAGGTAACTTTGATGAACAGAGAAGACAAGTGGGAATGGATTGGGAGGAGCTCAAACGAGTTCAGCGTCAAAGAGGTAAAAGAATTTATGAGGAGCAACAAGGATTATAGCGATAGAAGAGTCTTTAAGTGGTGTAAATGGATACCGAACAAATGTAATATCTTCATGTGGAGACTCGGTTTGAACAGGATAGCAACAGGGAGGCCTTAAGGGCCCGTAACTGCCTTAATGGGCCTGCTACGTGTGGGCTGTGCGAGACGAGGGAGGAGAATGCGAACACCTATTGTGTTCATGCGAAGTAGCGGATCAAATTTGGTATAAGGTTGGCAGGTGGATCAAGATTCCACCCATTCTTCTTTTCGGAGTAAATGACCTGTTCGAGCTACACAAAGGAGGTGGAATGGGACGGGAGAAAAAAGCTAGTGAAAGGAGTCGTTTTCATCACTTGTTGGAGTCTATGGAAAGCAAGGAACGATAAGAAATTCAACAATGTTCCCATCGATATCACCAAGATTATGACGGAAATCATGTCATACAGTTTTTTATGTTTCAAGAATAGAGGGAAGAAATCGGGGTTATTATGGACGGATTGGTGTAAATTCGAGTATATGTAATTTTGTATATGTTCCCCGGCCGCACCACGTTTTGTGGTGTTTTAGGCGTTTCTGAATAAAAGTCAAAATTTCAAAAAAAAAAAAAAAGTTATTATCAGTTACTTTATCACCTCGTTTATTGACATTAGGCCTAGTTAGTTGGCTCATTTGGGTCCAGTAAACATCCATCCGACCAAAACAGCCCAAAGTTTAATAAAACTGTCCGACGACCTCGTACCAGATTTTTCGTGTTCCTCAGCTCTGGTGACCACCTGTTTCTTCTGCTGTCTAATTTTACTAAGGTAAATTTGATTATACTTCTTTTATAAAAATTATGATATTGGGGTTTTTTTTTCAACAGTATATATAGTTTGTGTGATTGCTTATTATTATGCACACCAGGTGTTTGATTAATTGTTTCAACCAGATTCTAGTTAAATAAGGGCGAGTCTTTGACTTAGATGTACGCGGCCTAACCGGGGTATCCATGTGACCATTTCCGACCCTTTTTCTGCCACCTCAAATGTGTAGTGAGATTTGAACCCTAGACTTCTTGTGAGGATATTAGGTGCCTTACCACTGAGCCAACTTCAGTAGATTTTGTTTAATATGTGAGCTTCAGGTTTACGTATGCAGATGTTTTACAAGTATTAGGCAAAATCGTTGTTAGTTGCTAAACTTAATAACTTGTTATTACTATCGTTATTGGATTTGTTGTCAACACTCTTTAAGTTTCTTGTTTGATTACCAAGAGGGTAAACTCGAGCAATATGTAAAACTGCTTGCATTTTATCAGTAGGCCATGGGTAAAATAGGAGCCTATTAGTACTCTGCCCAAAACCGTTGATATGTTCATGAATGTTTGACAACAACTTTCTAAAATGCCCTTTAATTTCAAAGAATAGTTTAGCAAAGATGGTCTAGAATAAAACTAATTGTTTTAATAAAACTAAAAGAAAAACTTAAGTTGGCTTATATGTTGTAATCAGATTTAGAGGACTATGGCAACGTCTGCTGATCAAGTGGAGGGTGAAGAAGATGAATATATAATGCTCGATTTGGATGGAGTTTGTCCCAGTCAAGTTCACATCCCACCCAATGCTCCATATGTTCTCACTGTACGTACAATAAAATGAAAAAAATTACTCTTTCGTATTTTGCAAATATGACACTTTTGTTATGATTACTAATTGCAGGGTTTGGACACATTAAACCCGATTCTAATTATTGATGACAAAATAAAACTGGTAACAAAATTTCACTTATGTTCACTTCAGCTGCTTTCTTAGCTTATGTTCCCACATTTTTTGCCACTGAAACAACCTCTCGGATTTGTACTTATGTCTTGGGATCTTGGATTTTACAGATTGGCGAGTATGAGGAAACTATTGGGACATGTATTGTTTTCAGTGAAAATGGTGAGTTACAACATTGATGAGCCAGTGCAGTCATTGTATTTTTCTTTTACTGTGCAGTCATTGTGTCTTTGCAGCTTAGCTTATGATTATGAATAGCATTTACATACGTAAAATTCATGATCAAATGTTTTGCAGATGCTCCTCCTGCTGTCAATGAAGAGACCGGACCATCTGAAACACATCTTTCTGCTGGAAGATCTAGTAAAAATCAGGGTCCAAAAGGCAAGTTAAACCTGTTTGTCAACTTCAAAAGATCCTTAGATTCAAGTTGTTATCAGATGGTCAAACCGGCTCAACAGTTGAACAAAGTAGCATGAAAAGCGACTAGTCTAGGTAACACTAAAATTGTATCATGTTTTGTTGTAGATAGTTTGCAGTCTCCTGTGATGACATCGACCTGAATGTTTTTATTTTCCAATTTGTTGGTTGTTTTTTATTCATCTTGTTGACGCCGATTGGCAAGTGGCGGAGTACGACATCTATGTGGACAGAAACCAGTTATAACAATATTGTTGTTAGTTTGTTACTTAGTGATATGACAATGAAGATTGTTAGTTGTGGATAGAATCATACAAATAACAATTTATACCAACTTTCAATCCTTTGGGCTAATTGGCATATTCCATCTTTGGCTAAAGCTTTAAATTTTAACCAATTTTAATCACTATATATAGATGGGCATAAAGTCTCTTTTCTAATAGTTTTGGTCCCAAAAGTAACAATATTATATTCTCAACAACTTTACAAAATACTTTCTAAAAGCTTTTAAATAGAATATAATCATTATGAGATAGCCTTTCAAAAAAAGAATCATTGTGAGATTAGTTAGTATGACTATGGTCTACAAGCTCAATAATTTTGTTACCCACATGAACATTAGTCTCCACTATAATGTTTTTTATTGAACCATTCATATCAGGCAGCTAATATTGACAAAAGACACATATTATAAAATTTATAAAATTTCATGCGTACAACACAACCATTCATTTGATACCCATAACAACTAGTAGCATGGACTCCACCACCAGCACCCAATCCACAACACCATGGCTGGAGCTTCTAGGCAGCGACAACTGGGAAGGTCTACTCGACCCATTCGACATCAATCTCAGGACACTCATTCTTCGGTGTGGGGACTTTTGTCAAGCCACTTACGACGCCTTCAACAATGATGAAAACTCCAAATATGCTGGCAGTAGTCGTTATGGTAAGAAGTCTTTTTTTCATAAAGTTATGCTTCAACCATCACCTGATGATTATGAAATTGCTGCATTTATTTATGCAACTGCGAGAGTAAGTGTCCCTGAAGCGTTTTTGTTTAAGTCACTGTCACGTGAGGCGTGGGATAGGGAGTCTAATTGGATTGGATATATTGCTGTTACTAGTGATAAAGTGAGTAAGAAACTAGGAAGACGTGAGATTTATGTTGTGTGGAGAGGAACTAGTCGCGATTTTGAGTGGATTAATGTGTTTGGAGCTAAGAGCGCGTCAGCTGAGCCACTGTTACGCGCTAGAACATTAAGTTTGTCTAGTACTGGTACCGGGAATGACACTATTACTCCTCTTACTGATAGTAGTAGTGATGAAGATGACTCAATACCATTTATTGATTCTCTAGCTTTGAGAATCGATAGTATTAGTTGGCTGCGTTGGCTTGTGCCTCTTATAACCTACTTCGCTAAAGCAAAAGACGGGCCAACACCAAAGGTCATGCAGGGTTGGTTAACAATATACACATCCGATAACCCAAATTCGTCTTTCACGAAAACAAGTGCAAGAACACAAGTTTTGACAACTATAAGACAATTGGTAAGTAAGTATGAAAATGAAGATGTTAGTATTATCCAGACCGGACACAGTCTAGGAGCAAGTTTATCGATCTTATCAGCTTTTGACTTAGCTGAAAACGGGATAACAGTTCCCATCTCAGCTTTTGTGTTTGGTTCCCCACAAGTGGGGAACAAAGCATTCAATGATCGTCTTAGTGAATTTACTAATGTCAAGGTTCTACATATTAAGAACAAGATTGACCTTATTCCGCTTTACCCTAGCGGGTTACTAGGCTACGTGAATACAGGGGTGGATTTTCTGATCGATACAAGGAAGTCTCCGAGTTTGAAGGATTCGAATAATACAGGTGATTGGCATAATTTGCAAGGGATGTTGCACGTGGTGGCGGGGTGGAATGGAGCAGATGGTGAGTTTGAGTTACGGGTTAAGAGGAGTTTGACGTTGGTGAATAAATCGAGTGAGTTTTTGAAAGATGAGTACTTGATACCAGGATCTTGGTGGATCGAGAAGAATAAAGGTGTGATTCTTGATGCAAACGGTGAGTGGGTTTTGGAACCACCCGATGAAGAAGACATCCCGGTTCCTGAGTTTACTGAATGATGGAGTATCCAAACAGACTCGTGTGGGTTAGACTTACCCGACAAGTTTCAAGACGGTACTGTCATTGTTTAATTTCATTGTATCTGTTTCTGAACTGTTGAAACTAAGGTCTTATGATGTGATTTGTAATTTTCTTGTACAAGAAGTGAAATGTTTTGTTGCAAAACAGATTTTATTATCTGCGTGACACTGAAACTAACACCTCGGAGGTCTTTTGATTGATCTGAAGAGAAATATAACTAGGATCGACGCATGAAGAAAAATGATGCATTGAGATGAACGATGCGATCTTAGTGACTGAATCCTATACTGGGAGTTCTAAAACCCATCACCTTAGTTTCGTATAATAGCATATGTAAGATTCAAGCTTATAAGCTAACAAGAATATTAAGGGTGCGTTTTGGTATGCTTGATGGAATCACTATAGGTATAGGTTTGGGAATGAAGGGTAATAGAAATGGGTATAATTATTTCAAAAGTGATAAATTTTAGCCAAAACCAGCCAAATCTATACTACTTTATAATGCATTTATGCCTTCTAAAATTAGAAGGCTTAAAAATTCAGACTTTTTACTTGCTTATTATGGAAAGAGTTTTTCTAACCAAAATTAAGATAAGGAGCCCAATCATGAGATGACGTGTGTCACTTAACAAACCCAGCTCAACTTCTAACAAACTCCAAACCCAACTCCTAACCACTAAAAATTAAGATAAAGAGCCTAATTATAAAACGACATGCTATTTCTCAACTAAAATTCATCTTTATTTTTAAATTAAAATATCTTTTATCTACTTATTTTTTTATAATCTAATTTCACCATATTTTCTAAAATTTTACGCCTTTAATTCAACATCCATTTTGATATATTTTTATGAGTTTTAGTTTTTATATTTTAATGGGTTTATTTTATTTTAATTCAAATTTTACAACTTTAACCTTTATTTCATTTATTTCAATCAATATAATCTTGATTCACAAAATCATATACTTTTGGGGTAGTCTTGTGCGTAAGAGATTGCATGGGTATTTCTATACGGGAATAATGATTTATTTGAAAGCTACGGGAAAGTTACTGAACCCAAACAAACACTTACAACTAACACATATATATTCGAAGTGTTGTGAAACTAATTCACTAAACGGTGAAGAACACATATAACTATACTTATCGCCCATGCATGCATGGTCTGCCAAGATATGTATAATGAGTAGAAAGGGTCTCTTTTAATAACTTTGGTCCAAAACTAAAAACTATTATGTTCTAAATTGCTTTATGAAAGCATAATTTGAAAGGTTTCAAGTGTTAATCAAACAAATAATTTCCTTTATGTCTTGTTAAATGATTGCATATGAATAATTAGTAGTTATACCAAAACATGTGCCATCAGCCTACAGCCATCAGCCCATGTTGTCAAAATTAACATTTTCATTAATGTTTTTTATTGAACCATTCATGTCAGGCAGCCAATATTGACAAAAGACACATGTTATAATTAAAAATCTCATGCATACAACACAACAATTCATTACCCATAACAACTAACTAGCATGGACTCCACCACTAGCATGGACTCCAACACCAGCACCCAATCCACAACACCATGGCTGGAGCTTCTAGGCAGCAGCAACTGGGAAGGTCTACTCGACCCATTCGACATCAATCTCCGGACACTCATTCTTCGGTGTGGGGATTTTTGTCAAGCCACTTACGATGCCTTCAACAATGATGGAAACTCTAAGTATGCTGGCAGTAGTCGTTATGGTAAGAAGTCTTTTTTTCATAAAGTTACGCTTCAACCATCACCTGATGATTATGAAATTGCTGCATTTATTTATGCGACTGCAAGAGTAAGTGTCCCTGAAGCGTTTTTGTTTAAGTCATTGTCACGTGAGGCGTGGGATAGGGAGTCTAATTGGTTTGGATATATTGCGGTTACTAGTGATAAAGTGAGTAAGAAACTAGGAAGACGTGAGATTTATGTTGTGTGGAGAGGAACTAGTCGCGATTTTGAGTGGATTAATGTGTTTGGAGCTAAGAGCGCGTCAGCTGAGCCACTGTTACGCGCTAGAACATTAAGTTTGTCTAGTACTAGTACCGGGAATGACACTATTACTCCTCTTACTGATAGTAGTAGTGATGAAGATGACTCAATACCATTTATTGATTCTCTAGCTTTGAGAATCGATAGTATTAGTTGGCTGCGTTGGCTTGTGCCTCTTATAACCTACTTCGCTAAAGCAAAAGACGGGCCAACACCAAAGGTCATGCAGGGTTGGTTAACAATATACACATCCGATAACCCAAATTCGTCTTTCACGAAAACAAGTGCAAGAACACAAGTTTTGACAACTATAAGACAATTGGTAAGTAAGTATGAAAATGAAGATGTTAGTATTATCCAGACCGGGCACAGTCTAGGAGCAAGTTTATCGATCTTATCAGCTTTTGACTTAGCTGAAAACGGGATAACAGTTCCCATCTCAGCTTTTGTGTTTGGTTCCCCACAAGTGGGGAACAAAGCATTCAATGATCGTCTTAGTGAATTTACTAATGTCAAGGTTCTACATATTAAGAACAAGATTGACCTTATTCCGCTTTACCCTAGTGGGTTACTAGGCTACGTGAATACAGGGGTGGATTTTCTGATCGATACAAGGAAGTCTCCGAGTTTGAAGGATTCGAATAATACTGGTGATTGGCATAATTTGCAAGGGATGTTGCACGTGGTGGCGGGGTGGAATGGAGCGGATGGTGAGTTTGAATTGAAGGTTAAGAGGAGTCTGACGTTGGTGAATAAATCGAGTGAGTTTTTAAAAGATGAGTACTTGATACCAGGATCTTGGTGGATCGAGAAGAACAAAGGTGTGATTCTTAATGCAGACGGTGAGTGGGTTTTGGAACCACCCGATGAAGAAGACATCCCGGTTCCTGAGTTTACAGAATGATGGAGTACCTGGGTTGTGTTTTATTGAGGAAGAGTATCCAAACAGACTCGTGTGGGTTAGACTTACCCGACAAGTTTCAAGACGGTACTGTCATTGTATCTGTTTCTGAGCTGTTGAAACTAAGGTCTTATGATGTGATTTGTAATTTTCTTGTACAAGAAGTGAAATGTTTTGTTGCAAAACAGATTTTATTATTTGCGTGACACTGAAACTAACACCACGGAGGTCTTTTGATTGATCTGAAGAGAAATATAACTAGGATCGACGCATGAAGAAAAATGATGCATTGAGATGAACGATGCGATCTTAGTGACTGAATCCTATACTGGGAGTTCTAAAACCCAACTGCTTAGTTTCGTATAATAGCATATGTAAGATTCAAGCTTATAAGTTAACAAGAATATTAAGGGTGCGTTTTGGTATGCTTGATGGAATCACTATAGGTATAGATTTGGGAATGAAGGGTAATAGAAATGGGTATAATTATTTCAAAAGTGATAAATTTTAGCCAAAACCAGCCAAATATATGTATAATGAGTAGAAAGGGTCTCTTTTAATAACTTTGGTCCAAAACTAAAAACTATTATGTTCTAAATTGCTTTATGAAAGCATAATTTGAAAGGTTTCAAGTAGGGATGGCAAAAGCACCAAACCGATGGGAAATCAAACCCGAACCGGTTGGGTCGGGTTCGGGGTGGTTCATGGTTTGGATACGGGTTCGGTAGATATATTCTTTTCGGCACGGGTTCTAGTAATACCCGCCTGCTTACCATCCGCATCTGCATCCGCACTGTGATATATTCCAATTTGTACCCGCTTTTTTTACTAATTTATATAAGGTCCCAATAAGTTTTGAGCTCTTAACCTCAGATAAATTTTTTCTACTCTACCCTTAATAGCATATATCTTGGTAATTACAAACTATTAAATTAACACTTACACTGACGCTTTAACTCTCACACACATGACACATTAACTCTTTAATCTTCAAACATTACGAATATTGAAGTCGTTTGATTTAACTTCTAAAAACTTTGAATATATTTGGGTGTGTTTTGGTTTTTTTTTAGGTTGAGTTTTATAACGATGATTTTAATTGGGATAACCGACACCGCAGGAAACCGATAACCCGATGGATAATAATAATCGGTACCCATCGGTATTAGAAGCGGTTCGGGTTTGGATATTATAACGGACGCGGTGCGGGTTCACTAAAACCCGCCCGAACCCGACCCGTTGCCATCCCTAGTTTCAAGTGTTAATCAAACAAATAATTTCCTTTATGTCTTGTTAAATGATTGCATATGAATAATTAGTAGTTATACCAAAACATGTGCCATCAGCCTACAGCCCATCAGCCCATGTTGTCAAAATTAACATTTTCATTAATGTTTTTTATTGAACCATTCATGTCAGACAGCCAATATTGACAAAAGACACATGTTATAATTAAAAATCTCATGCATACAACACAACAATTCATTACCCATAACAACTAACTAGCATGGACTCCACCACTAGCATGGACTCCAACACCAGCACCCAATCCACAACACCATGGCTGGAGCTTCTAGGCAGCAGCAACTGGGAAGGTCTACTCGACCCATTCGACATCAATCTCCGGACACTCATTCTTCGGTGTGGGGATTTTTGTCAAGCCACTTACGATGCCTTCAACAATGATGGAAACTCTAAGTATGCTGGCAGTAGTCGTTATGGTAAGAAGTCTTTTTTTCAAAAAGTTATGCTTCAACCATCACCTGATGATTATGAAATTGCTGCATTTATTTATGCGACTGCAAGAGTAAGTGTCCCTGAAGCGTTTTTGTTTAAGTCATTGTCACGTGAGGCGTGGGATAGGGAGTCTAATTGGATTGGATATATTGCGGTTACTAGTGATGAAGTTAGTAAGAAACTAGGGAGACGTGAGATTTATGTTGTGTGGAGAGGAACTATGCGAGATTTTGAGTGGATTGATGTGTTTGGAGCTAAAAGCGCGTCAGCTGAGCAACTGTTACTGCCTAAAACATTAACTTTTTCTAGTACTGGCACCGGGAATGGCACTACTACTACTCTTACTGATACTAGTAATGATGAAGATGACTCAATACCATTTATTGATTCTCTAGCTGTGATAACCGATAGTATTAGTTGGCTGCGTTGGCTTGTGCCTTTAATAATCTGTTTCGCCAGCCAAAAAGACGAGCCAACACCAAAGGTCATGCAGGGTTGGTTAACACTTTACACATCGGATGACCCAAATTCGTCTTTCACAAAAACAAGTGCAAGAACACAGGTTTTGACAACTATAAGACAATTGGTAAGTAAGTATGAAAATGAAGATGTTAGTATTATCCAGACCGGACACAGTCTAGGTGCATGTTTATCAATCTTATCAGCTTTTGACTTAGCTGACAACGGGATAACAGTTCCCATCTCAGCTTTTGTGTTTGGTTCCCCACAAGTGGGGAACAAAGCATTCAATGATCGTCTTAGTGAGTTTACTAATGTCAAGGTTTTACATATTAAGAACAAGATTGATCTTTTTACGCTTTACCCGAGTAGGTTATTAGGCTACGTGAATACAGGGGTGGATTTTCTGATCGATACAAGGAAGTCTCCGAGTTTGAAGGATTCGAATAATGCAGGTGATTGGCATAATTTGCAAGGGATGTTGCACGTGGTGGCGGGGTGGAATGGAGCGGATGGTGAGTTTGAATTAAGGGTTAAGAGGAGTTTGACGTTGGTGAATAAATCGATTGAGTTTTTAAAAGATGAGTACTTGATACCAGGATATTGGTGGATCGAGAAGAACAAAGGTGTGATTCTTGATGCAAACGGTGAGTGGGTTTTGGAACCACCTGATGAAGCCGACATCCCGGTTCCAGAGTTTACAGAATGATGGAGTATATGGGTTGTGTTTTATTGAGGAAGAGTACCCAAACAGACTCGTTTGGAACCACAAGTATCATTGTTTATTGTCATTTTATCTGTTTATTAACTGTTGAAACTAAGATCTTATGATGTGATTTGTAATTTTCTTGTACAAGAAGTGATATGTTTTGTTTGATCTTTTGATTGATTTGAAGAGAAATATAGCTGGGATCGACACATGGAAGAAAAATGATGCATTGAGATGAACGATGCGACCTTATTGACTTAATCGTATACTGTGAGATCTAAAACCAAACACCTCAGTTTCGTATAATAGCATATGTAAGATTCTTATAAGCTAACATGAATATGAGATGCATAATAGCAATGATAACAGCCAATAAAAAAACATCTGATACAACTGCTAAAGGGCAGCAAGCATTCAGCGCATATACGGTTTACATTGTACACGTAACAAATTAGTAACAAGTATATTCAAGAATAAAGGAATGCAAATACAAACACATACAACACACAACATATCTCCTCACAAACAGTTCTCCCAGAATGTATTTAAGAAAATATGTCTTATTGTTCGGGTAGTTTGTCTCTCAGATAGCTCAATATAACCTTGGTTCCTCTGTCAAGAATTGCTCTTCGTATGCTGCAAAAAACTTTAAAAGTTAGAGATATATATTCATTGTAAGTCTTTCTAATGCTTTCGTTAATGCGATTGGCTAGTTGCGGATTGTACCTTCTCAAAGGGTTCCCGTCAAGCTGTAACACTTGAAGACTTGGTTCTAGTAAACCCTGCAAAAACCAACTTCCAATATAAGGATGCAGAGTATTTAAGCTTTTAATTTCAAAATTATAGCAGAGTGGAGTCCATTTATGCTGTAAACTAGCTAGAAAAAGTTGTGTACGGACCAGTTCTGGAGGAAGTGTGCTGAGGTTATTATCTGAAAGGCGAAGCTCCTGAAGAGATTTAGAATCTTTAAAGCCCTGTGAAAAACATTTATTACGTTAGTGCTAATGTGCAATAAAGTTTTCTTCAATATGCATGAAGGATTACAAAGTGGATAGGCATCAATTGAAAAGTTGTGCTTAAGAAAATTACCACTGGGATCGATTGAAGAGAAATTTGACTCATATCAAGAATCCTTAATTTTGGCAAACTTAATATATCTGCTCTAACCTCCGAAATCTGCATCCTCCTGTTAAATAAAATTATAAATTGATAATAAGAAACAAATTAGCCTTCCTGAACAAGAAGAAAGTTATCTTTAAAACTCACCTTAGATATAGTTCCTGCAGCTGTAGCAAACAAGAAAATGCAGGATATTCAGGTAAACAACCAGCATTCCAACTTAGATCCAGAATCTGAAGCTTGGAAGCAACTTGAAATCCATTTGATGGAATCTGAAAAAAATCAAGACATTAGGTAGGATCATATATTGATTGCTAGATAGCCTTTGACGACACCAATATTTAAAAAGTAATGTGTTTTACCTGTTTGAGTGGATTATTGTCAAGGTTTAAACACACGAGTTTATGAAGCGACTCCAAGGCTGCACTTGGCCATTCTTTAATCTTGTTCCTGATAAGATCAATGTCTGACAATACAACCATCATCAAATTAGTACCAACACCATTTCTTTCAGATGGACAAAAAAAAGTAATAAAGAAAATTACCTCAAGAGAAGTACATGAAGATAGCTCAGCGGGTAGAGATTCGATTGAGTTTTTTGAGAGATCAACTTTTGTAATATCACTTGTCTCCCATACTTGTGGTGGAACGACACTCAAGCCATGCCCAACTAAAGAAAGTTCCTAAAAAGTATACAACGATAACAAATATAAATTAACAAGAAAAAAATCGGTTTAATAAATATACAGAATGCTGTTATACAGTTTAGTTAATACAAAAAGAAGATAGAACCTTTGAACCAAGGGATAACCGAGAAGCCATAGCAATAACTTTTTCTTTACTCTCAGATGGTCCACTATCTGCATCATATATACATTTCAGTTAACCCAAAAATCAATATTAAGCATAGACAAAGGGCTTTTTATTGGTACCTTCTTCAGCTGGAAGTCTACTTCGAAAAAACCTCAACAATGCAAGAGTGGGTCCTAACGGACATCGATCAGAATATGTTTAAACATAAACTAAATATATGGTTCAGACATTCTAAGAGTCCGTATAGGATTGCCAGTGAGCACAAGCCTATTTGGAATCCAGTAACCACATTAATGATAATAAGTAGCATTTAAACATATATATCCTGTAGAGAACACACCATCTGATACAAATCTTTTTGTCCAAAAAGGCAAGTCAAACATAACCTGGCTCGACAATTGAACAAAGTCGTAGGTAGCATGTTTTCTTGTAGATAAGAGTCATACGTATGTAAAATAAATCAATATCGATCACTTATTGTACAAAACTACAAAGGTGTGAAGTAGAAAAGACAACTCCAAATTGAAAGTTACATTTTAGGCTTAAAATATCAAACACATACAAAAATACAATAAAAGCAGCAGCAAAAATATGTGTATTAATTCTAGAATGAACGAGTAGGGATAGTCCATCACCATCAGAGAAAGCCATTAACTAAAAGTGTACTGCAGCATGTTTTGTTGTAGTAGATAGTTTGCAGTCTCTTGTGATGACATCGACCTGAATATTTTTATTTATTCATTTTGTTGACGCTGATTTGGCAAGTGGCGGAATACGACATCTATGTGGACAGAAACCAGTTGTTATAACAATATTGTGGAAAATATGATGGGTCTCTACTATAATGTTTTTTATTGAACCATAAGTATCAAAGTTTCATGAGAAAATGTTATATAATTCATAGCAGGCAGCCAATATTGACAACACACATGTTATAAAAAAAGTTCATGCATACAACACAATCATTCATTTGATACCCATAACCGCTAGCATGGACTCCAGCACCCAATCCACAAAACCATGGCTGGAGCTTCTAGGCAGCAACAACTGGGAAGGTCTACTCGACCCATTCGACATCAATCTCCGGACACTCATTCTTCGGTGTGGGGACTTTTGTCAAGCCACTTACGACGCCTTCAACAATGATGAAAACTCCAAATATGCTGGCAGTAGTCGTTATGGTAAGAAGTCTTTTTTTCATAAAGTTATGCTTCAACCATCACCTGATGATTATGAAATTGCTGCATTTATTTATGCAACCGCGAGAGTAAGTGTCCCTGTAGCGTTTTTGCTGAAGTCATTGTCAGGTGAGGCGTGGGATAGGGAGTCTAATTGGATTGGATATATTGCGGTTACTAGTGATGAAGTTAGTAAGAAACTAGGGAGACGTGAGATTTATGTTGTGTGGAGAGGAACTATGCGCGATTTTGAGTGGATTAATGTGTTTGGAGCTAAGAGCGCGTCAGCTGAGCCACTGTTACGCGCTAAAACATTAAGTTTGTCTGGTACTAGCACCGGAAATGGCACTATTACTGCTCTTACTGATAGTAGTAGTGATGAAGATGACTCAATACCATTTATTGATTCTCTAGCTTTGAGAATTGATAGTATTAGCTGGCTGCGTTGGCTTGTGCCTTCAATAACTTGTTTCGCCGGCCCAAAAGACGAGCCAACACCAAAGGTTATGCAGGGTTGGTTTTCAATTTACACATCGGATGACCCAAATTCGTCTTTCACAAAAACAAGTGCAAGAACACAAGTTTTGACAACTATAAGACAATTGGTAAGTAAGTATGAAAATGAAGATGTTAGTATTATCCAGACCGGACACAGTCTAGGTGCAAGTTTATCGATCTTATCAGCTTTTGATCTAGCTGAAAACGGGATAACAGTTCCCATTTCAGCTTTTGTGTTCGGCTCGCCACAAGTGGGGAACAAAGCATTCAGTGATCGTCTTAGTGAATTTACTAATGTCAAGGTTCTACATATTAAGAACAAGATTGACCTTATTCCGCTTTACCCTAGTGGGTTACTAGGCTACGTGAATACAGGGGTGGATTTTCTGATCGATACAAGGAAGTCTCCGAGTTTGAAGGATTCGAATAGTGCAGGTGATTGGCATAATTTGCAAGGCATGTTACACGTGGTGGCGGGGTGGAATGGGGAGGATGGTGAGTTTGAATTGAAGGTTAAGAGGAGTTTGGCATTGGTGAATAAATCGAGTGAGTTTTTGAAAGATGAGTACTTGATACCAGGATCTTGGTGGATCGAGAAGAACAAAGGTGTGATTCTTGATGCAAACGGTGAGTGGGTTTTGGAACCACCAAATGAAGAAGACATCCCGGTTCCTGAGTTTACAGAATGATGTACTATATGGGCTGTGTTTTATTGAGGAAGGGTATCCAAACAGACTCGTGTGGGTTAGACTTACTCGACAAGTTTCAAGACCGTACTTTCATCGTTTATTTTCATTGTATCTGTTTCTGAACTGTTGAAACTAAAATCTTATGATGTGATTGTAATTTTCTTGTCATGAAGTGAAATGTTTTGTTGCAAAATGGATTTTATTGTTTGCGTGACACTGGAAACTAACACCACGGAGGTCTTCTAAAGTAAAGTAACTCCCAATACCGTCTTCCACGGGTTATGGGTCCTAATACCGTCTTACACAATGTACGGAGGTCTTCTGATTGATCTAAATAGAAATGTAACTGGGATCGTCGACATAATGAAGAAGGATGATGTATTGAGATGAACGATGCGACCTTAGTGACTGAATCTTATACTGCGAGTTCTAACTCAATACCGTAGTTTGCATTATAATAGCATACGTAAGATTCAAGCTTATAAGCTAAAAGAATATGAGATGCATAATAGCAACGGTAACAGCCAATAAAAAAACTCATATATGGTTTACATTGTACAAGTAACAAATTACTAACAAGTTTAGAGTATAACATCATATTCAAGAATAAAGGAATACAAATACAAATACAAACACATACAACACACAACATATCACCTCACAAACAGTTCTCCCAGAATGTATTTAAGAAAATAGGTCTTACTGATCGGGTAGTTTGTCCTTCAGGTAGCTCAATATAGCCTTGGTTCCTCTATCAAGAATTGCTCTTCGTATGCTGCAAATAACATAAAATTAGTTAACATCTTCCTTAAAAGTCTCTAAATCGCTTTCATTAATGTGATTACTGATTGGATAGTTGCAGGGCATACCTTCTCAAAGGGTTTCCATCAAGCTGTAACACTTGAAGAGTTGGTTCTAGTAAACCCTGCAGAATCCAACTTCCAATATAAGGATGCAGATTATTTAAGCTTTTAGTTTCAAAATTAAGCAGAATTGAGTCTATTTATGCTGTAAACTAGAAAAAGTTGTGTACAGACCAGTTCAGGAGGAAGTGTGCTGATGTTATTATCTGAAAGGCGAAGCTCCTGAAGAGATTTAGCATCTTTAAAGCCCTGCGAGAAAAAATTATTACAGTAGCGCTAACGTGCAATGAAGTTTTCTTCATTATACATGTTTACAAATTGGATATGTATCACTTGAAAAGTTGTGCTTAAGAAAATTACCACTGGGATCGATTGAAGGGAATTTTGACTCATATCGAGAACTCTTAATTTAGGCAAACTTAATATATCCGCTCTAACCTCCGAAATCTGCATCCTCCTGTTAAATAAGTTTGGAAATTACTAGTAAGAAACAAAGCCTTTCTGAAAAAGACTAAAAATTTATCTTTAAAACTCACCTTAAATATAGTTCCTGCAGCTGTAGCAAACAAGAAAACGCAGGATATTCAGGTAAACAACCGGCATTGTTGCTTAGATCCAGAATCTGAAGCTTGGAAGCAACTTGAAATCCATTTGATGGGATCTAAAAAAATAAGATATTAGGTAGGATCACATATTGATTGCTAGATAGCCTTAAATGAAATCAATATTATGAAATTTAGTGTGTTTTTAACTTTTACCTGTTTAAGTGGATTATTGTCAAGGTTTAAACACACAAGTTTATGAAGCGACTCCAAGACTGCACTTGGCCATTCTTTAATCTTGTTCCTTGATAAGATCAATGTCTGAAATAACAACGATCATCTAATTAGTACCAAGTACCAACACCTTTTCTTTAAAAAGGACAAAAAAAGGTAAATAAAGATAATTACCTCAAGGGAAGTACATGAAGAAAGTTCAGCGGGTAGAGTTTCAATTGAGTTCTTTGAGAGATCAACTTTTGTGATATCACTTGTCTCCCATACTTGTGGAGGAACAATACTCAAGCCATGTCCGACTAAAGAAAGTTCCTAAGGAGTATACAACGATAACAAATACAAAATTAACCACAAGAAAAAAACGGTTTAATAAATATACAGAATGCTGTTATACAGTTTAATTAATAGAATAAGAAGATAGAACCTTTGAACCAAGGGATAACCGAGAAGCCATAGCAATAACTTTTTCTTTACTCTCAGACGGTCCACTCTCTGCATCATATAAACATTTCAATCAACTCAAAAATCAATATTAAGCATGGACAAAGGGCTTTTTTATTGGTACCTTCTTCAGCTGGAAGTCTACTTCGAAGAAACCTCAACAAGGCAGGAGTGGGTCCCGTCACAAGGGAACTAAGAAAACAAGAATGAAAGTTTTGTTAAACGACCTCCTAGGAGACATAGGTCGGAATATGTTTGAACATACATTAAAGATGTGGTTCAAACCTTCTAAGAGTCCGTATAGGATTGCCAGTGAGCACGAGCCTTCTCAAACTTGTCATCAAGCCTAGGTAATAAGATTTTGGAAGACATTAGAACTAAATCTTAAATTGTCAACAAGGTACAATGAGTATGTAGGCCGCATGATAACTGGAAGACCAGATATGCTGATGAAGAAAAAGCTTATGAGTTATGAGATGGGAACTATGTGTAAAATGGGTTATCTGCCTAAACTGCTAAGTGCCAACATAGTTTTTCATGTGTCACGTTCTAGTCATCGTATGTTTTTTGTACATTTAGGTCATAAAAAATTATGTTTGTTTGATTGTGTCCAATTGGGTCATTTTGCAACCCGTAATCTTAAATTTGTTTACATAGTACTTTCATTGTATATATATCCAACAATTTTCCATGTGCGGAATGTGCCTATAATATTGTATACATACATATTACATTTTTCCAGAAAGAAATATCATTTTTGACAGACGGTTTCTGTTACAAAATGACCCAAACAAGACACAAAGCTATCTTTTAATGACTTGTATGTAAAAAAAAGGCAGAGTGAGTAATAGGGGATACGAAAGGTACACTGGCAATCAATGGCTCAATGCAAAAGAAAACCCTTATAAAACAATAAAGTGCATAACAGTATAGCTCTAATGTGCTACTAACTGAACACTACTTGAACAATGAAATGCTAACCTTACCAATCTCAGGGGAAGCCCAGACAGTGAATTATTAGACAGATCTAAAACTGAGAGCTTCAATTTACATGCATCTACCGGATACTCCTTTAACTACATAGATAACAAAACCAGGCACAAATATCTTGAGAATACAAAGTACTTACAGGAAACTAAAAGATGAGTAGTGGAGTAGTAAATCCTAAAAGAAATTTATTTGAAGTTTATACCTTATTTGAATGAAGATCAAATGTTCCTAAAGTTGTGAGTTCTCCTATTTCTGTTGGTAATGTTGTCAGAAAGTTATTCCTACATATTAAAAAAGATACAGTGCAAGAATAAAGATCAGAAGGAATTATAACGATTATAAGACTACGCCTAGCAATATTCACTTTATCCACAAGAACAGAAAATACCCCATGTAGAACTCTGCCAACTTAGAGCAGCCCTTTATTGATGACGGAACCGATGTAATTTCTGCATCAGGATGAAAAGTCAAATAAAGAGATATAAGAACAAACTGAGTTGAGATGCATATTGTTTAAACAGAATATATCTCAAAATACTTACTGTTCTGATGTAAGTCAAGACGAATGAGACGCGAAAGACAACCAATACTCTCTGGGATACCAGTAAGTGCGTTTTTTGCTGCAGTATCAGAAACAAAAAACCAACTGAATCGATAATGAACTTACTAACAGCCTCAGACTATATTAGCATATCAAAGGAGCAAAAATACTGAATCGAACAGAAAGAACATGACTTGCCTGCATTCAGTTCAGTTAGCAATGTCCATGATGCAACCAATCTCTCAGACAACACAGTCAGCTTGTTTCCCTGATACCAGAAGAAAAAATCATTTCAAATACGAAGTGTATACACAATAATGAGCAAAAAACAGGAGACAATTAAGAACTGATATCAAAAGTTTGTGATACCTCTACATCCAACTTTGACATCTTTGAACAATTGCTTAGATCTTCTGGCAAGCTAGTCAGACAATTGTTTGACGCCTACAAGGAATTGCTAACAAATTTAAAACCAGTTGGATACCGATAGTAAGTCAAAATTGCATCAGACGATCCCAACAGACGAGCATAAAACATATGCTCAAAGGGTTAACAAAATTTTTGGCAACATGACACCCCATAAAACAGAACACCATATCATAATTCATAGGTACAGGTCTCAAAACAGTATACATCCACGCACCTTGAGGTCAGATAAATCCAGGCAATTTCCAAGGGAGCAAGGTAGAACCTTAAGTTGGTTTCCTGAACAATCAAGCCTGTAAAACCATAAAACATTCAGCTACATTTCACATCGTTAAATACATGCTTCATGGAAGTTGTTGACTGGCAATTTACAGATTACTAGTGTTCATTGTAGGCTCAATATGCAACCGATGGGAAATGAGACCTACTTGATCAAAGAATTTGCGGATCCAACTTCCTCAGGTATCTCACGTAGCAAATTGTTAGACACGTCTAATGCCTTAAGTGATTTAAGCCTGTAGACGATCATATAAAAAGATAAATTACAACTCAGAAACGAAAAAACAGTTCAAATCAATAGGCTTTAGCGTGTCTTACTCTCCTATAGCGGCTGGAAGGTGAGAAAGCTTGTTATGGCTAACATTCAGCACGGCCAACAAAGGTAAGTTTCTTATGTCTTCCTTTAGTGATTGAATCTCGTTATGAGCCAATATGAGCTTCTGTAACTCCACTGCCTGCAACAGTCGAATAAACACTAAAATAAGTCATAATGAATAAATAACCTCGTGTTAGAAATATCAATGAGTGTTTTGTATGTTGACGGATACCTCCCACCAGTTTTCACCTTCACCAACCGCATCCAAACTTTTGTACACGTCATCCGGCACTTCCCTGATACATAATATATTCATTACGTCAAAACAAAATAATAACATCACAGCGGTTTTCACATTAACAAATAAACATTATCTAACAAAACCACATACAAGCAACTTGTTGACACACCCCTTGCACATAATTAGGGGTGTTTTGTTTCGGCTTATATGGCCGGCTTATGGCTTATTTGGTTTTGGGCTTATGTTTCATAAGGTCACTTTTTCTGATTTATTTTGAAACTTTTCGGCAGTTTATAAAAGTTTATTATGTCATAATAAGCTTTATATAAGCTGAAAAACTTCAAAACAAGCCACAAAAAGTGGGCTTATAAAACATAAGCCCAAAACGAAATAAGCCATAAGCTGGCTATATAAGCCGAAACAAACACCCCCTAAGCATGGATGTATGAATATCTTATGAATAATCAACGTTTTTGCATACAACAACAACTAAATACGTTGACTCTGATTCAGTTCTTTATTCTGATTCCAACATAATGTTCTCAAGCACCATGTGTGAACACAAGCTGTCGTGCTTGTATCGAGCTACTTAAGCTCATTCCGTTTTAACAAGTTGGAGCTCAAAAGTCAAACTTGATACATATAACAAGCCAAGCTCAAACTTTAATCAATCCCACGCACTTCAAGCGGTAATGTAATACTCCGTATTTAAGTAGCTTTATACATATAAGATTATTTGTATACTCATTTTAGAACTTGTGCTTATTTCGAACATGATGGTTCAGTGTCTCATTCGGGTCATTTCGCAACCTGTGTAATCTTAAAATTATATAATCTAAAACTAAACTTGATGCTACATAAAGATTACATTTTTATTGAATTTTGATGCAAAATCTGATACAGAACCAATTTTTTAATGAGTCAGTTATATAATCAGACGAAATGCAATAATATAACAGGAAGTGAAAAAGAGTGGATTGTTACTTGAGGGATCGATTTGAGAGATTTAAAGAGCCAGAAGCTCTTGCAGCTTTTAAAATCCGATCCATTTTAGCTTTTCTTCTTTATATCAATTAGCAGCTGCTCTATGATTCATTCTGCATTTTGTTTTTGTTAGATCTTGATTTTTAGCTTTGATTTATTGGGGTTTGGATTGTTATTTTTGTGTCCTAACGTGATTCACAGCTTATTTCTTTTTTAGAATTGCTTTATTCATATCCACTTTATTATTACATTGAACTTTTCTTTGTTTCTAAGATAAATCATAAATATAATTGTGATTAGTCTTACATTTAATTTAATAATATAATTTATTAGTATTTATGAAAAATAAAAATAAGATATTAAGAAATGAATTGCTTATAGAAAAAGTTCAAACCCCTTAGAGCTTTAGGTGTCATAACGGGGTATCTTCGTCGTCGTGCCACCTCAGCGCCACATCAACATCCCATTTTTCCACAACTAACCACAACAAACCCCCTTCTCACTCATAACAAACCTCAACCTCTTCATTCAAAAATACCATACTACCACTTTATTTTTTTTATTCAATTTTCATTTCCAAATAAAACTAAATAAATTCATTTCATTCAAATTAAAAATACAATACATAAACACAATAATAAAAAAACAACACGATACGGGGATAAAAACAACACGGTAAAAAAAAATACAACATACTACTCTTGGATTTAATCTTCGACATCCCACTTCTGGCAATTTTTCAAAATCTCCCAAACGCGAACATATTTGAACTCTTTCCACCAAATTGTTCTTTGGAAGCTTAGTTTCGCATTTTCGAGATGAGTGTGGTAATTTTGAGCACTCTGACAGCGCAACTGCTTTGTAAATTGCGTTGAACTTTTGCAATCGACGTTAATCCCGGTCCATTTACCCGTGATTGAATTTTTGTACGATGGTCATCGGTTGTCGATTATTGAACATATGATAACGTCGCTCCAAAAATATTTTCGAACGGTTATTTTGCATATCCATAGCTTTAAATTTCTATCCAAACTTGCAGTGCAAAGATTTCTTCGACTTGTTCCACTTCGAGTTTGATACATTTGTGTGTTTTTTAAATTGATGTAGATGTGAAAAAATGGTGGTTATAAGATTTTATTTATAAGGGTGGTTTTCAAATTCAAATTTTAAATTCAAATTCAAAAATCGTGTACTGTTGAGCGAGGTAATTCAAATTCAAATTTTAAATTCAAATTCAAAAACCGTGTACTGTTGAGTGGGGTAATTCAAATTCAAATTTTAAATTCAAATTCAAAACCATGTAATCGTTGAGCGGGTAATTTAAATTCAAATTCAAAACCGTGTACTATCGAATGGGTAATTCAATTCAAACGGTTTAGTTTTCTATATATAGTATCCTACCAACACACCACACACAAATAACATAATTCACACTAAAAAATGTCTCGAAAACTTTTCTCAAGAATTCCCACTTAGAAAGTTGTCGGAAACCGACTTTCCAACCCCAAATCACTTGCCGAAAACCGCTTTCAACTCTGTAGTTTGATGTTTACTCAACACCACCGGAAAATGTCTTTCCTGGGTTTTAAACATCTCATACCTCCCAATTGTTCCAGCTCCACCATGTGAATTCACAGGTGGATTTTCAAAACCACCCAAGCGGGTTAAGTGAGGCTTCCTCCCAAGAATCGAACAAGATGAAGAAAACGCCGTGGAGATACTGGAAGAAGCGAGACGTGAAGAGGTCGTCACGCGTGAGCAAGAAGCACGGAGGCTCAAGACTCCAAGACAACTATTTCGACATAATGGAGAGTCGATACATGAATGGGAGTTTTATTCTCCGCCAACAAGTGATGAAGGTCAGACTCGGATGACTCGCTTTTTAAGTTTTAGTAGTTTTATTATGTATTTCATGTTTTTATGTTGTTTTAGGGATCCTCTCGTAGTTTTATGTTTAAACTTATTATGTATTTCATGTTTTAGTTAATTTTCAAGTTTCGCTTTTTATGTTTAACCACTAGAAGCTCAAGACTCTACACTAACCTTTCAAATCAATATCAACACTTCACCTTCACCTTATTATAAAACTTTACATATCATTATCTTAAAAAAAAAAAAAAAAAAAAAAAAAAAGAGTACCCATTGCCTCGTCGTCCCCACGATCTCAAGTCCAATGACGATCGACGGCAAGCCACCCCGGTGTGGCGGCGGGGCACGGCGACGCTCCACGTTAGCGACGGCGAGGGACGAAATACACCACACCGGGTGCTCTTAGGGGTGTTTGGTAGGTGACAATGAAAGACAATGGAATTATAACATAGAATGGAAATTGAGAGAATGAGAATTGCTTTGAAAAACAAATTCAATTCCACTGTTTGGTATGATAATGGAATCGATGGAGAGAATTGGTCTAAATAATTCGATGTTGTGTTTGGTAATGTGATGAACGAGAATGGAAACAAAATAACTTACTCTTCTTCTGAAACTATTGATTATTAAAAGAGAAAATTCTTTAAATAAGCCAAAAACTCAACCATGATCCTTTACATGGTCACTTTCATATGCCCTTTCCCATTTTGGTCATGCTCTACTGCTCAATTCAACTAGTTTAATGTCATGTGTCCTTACAAGTACAATGATTAGGTGGAGATATTTTTTACCTTTTAGCTTAAATGACATATATACCCATCCATCCACACCACATATTTTATTCTTCTTATCTCTTACCACTTCACCAATCATCTCTCTTTCTTATTTCTCTCTCTCTCTTAATTAGATCCAGCCATCAAAGATCCTAAACAACCGATTGGTATGCGGATAAAAGACTTGATGAAAAGAATGACATTAGAGGAAAAGATTGGCCAAATGACACAAATTGATCATAAGGTTGCATCCAATGAGGTCATCAATAAGTACTTAATTGGTACAGTATTCAAAACTCACAAATCATATTAAATTTTTTATGTTTTTTTTTTCTTCCTGTGTTTGTTTGGTACAGGAAGTGTTTTGAGTGGAGGAGGGAGTGTTCCAGCCATCCAAGATCCGGCCATCAAATATCTATCACCGGATCTATCAGATCCGGCCATCAAAGATTCAGTCCACCAAAGATCCGGCCATCAAAGATCCGGCGATCTTGATGTTATCCGGCCATAAAATTCATTCCACCAAAGATCCGGCCATCTTGATGTTATCCGGCCATCAAATTCAGTCCACCAAAGATTCGGCCATCTTGATATTTGTAGTATTTCATGTTAGTTATAGTGAAAACATTTGAATCATGGAGAAGTATTTACTAGTGTTAGTACGGGTAACAGTGGAGATCATTTGTGGCATTTTGATACCACTGTAGACCGTTGATAAACTTTGTATGCAAATAGGACATTGGCATTGTAGAAGTTTTGGAGTTTGGAAGTCATTTTGTGTTAAGATGTACACTTGTTTTCAGGTAACCAACAAATCAAGAAGTTTTGTAAATGGGGTTGTTAATATTGGAACTTTGAGTTCTTGGTAATCATTTATTCATTTTATCTGTTGAGTCTTATATTAATGTATCTAAGAGTGAACCCCGGTTGAAAAAATGAGTTGTGAGAGAAACATAATGATATCTTGAATTCTTAGGCTGCGTTTCGTACGTGGGTTGACCGGTGGTGGTTGACCAGTGGTGGTTGACCGGTGATGGTTGAGCAGTGGTGGTTGACCGGTGGTGGTTAACCGATGGTGGTTAACCGGTGGTGGTTGAGCAGTGGTGGTTGACCAGTGGTGGTTGACCAGTGGTGGTTGACAAGTTGTGGTGGTGAAGATGGATGGGTGAAGTGGTAATGGTAAGAGATAAGAAGAATAAAATATGTGGTGTGGATGGATGGGTATATATGTCATTTAAGCTAAAAGGTAAAAAATATCTCCACCTAACCATTGTACATGTAAGGACACATGGCATTAAACTAGTGGAGTTGAGCAGTCGAGCATGACCAAAATGGGAAATGGCACATGAAAGTGACCATGTAAAGGACCATGGTTGAGTTTTTGGCCTATTTAAAGAATTTTCTCTTATTAAAATGACTAAATCATAATTGACCAAACCATATTATCAGTGATTAATAAAAAGATGGAGCAAAACAAATTCAATTGCATGCAGCAAAACGATTTTATTGTTAACATCAAAATGCTTAGAATGACATGGGTAGGGTCTTGATTCTTGTAAGTGCCCCAATATATTTCGGTTATTCTATTCTCGAATCTTCATGAGAATATTGAGATAACGAATGGAATCAATTATTTTTTCAATTAATTATTAAAAACTTGACGAAGAACAGCAGTATACACAATAGGTGGGTTTGGCAAGTTTTTAAGATTTGTGATGTCATGTGCGCTGCACATGTCAAATGATATCTATATCCTATTTTTTATGCCACTTTTCATTCTAAACTAAAATGTGACGGAGAATGATCCTTTCTAAAAATTTGCATTCCTCACCCATTCTTTACTTTTTTAGTATAATCAAAAACCATGAAAGAGAATGGATATTTAAGCCCCATTTCCATTCAGCGTGTTCACCAAACAAAATATTTGTTTCTCTTTCTGTTTCCTACCTTTCCTTTCCGGCGTACCAAACGCCCCCTTAATGGATCGGGGCACATCCTCTTTTTTCTTAATTTTTTATAGACAAAATTACACGTTTGGTCCCTGTGGTTTACCACAAATAACAGGTTTAGTCCCTAAGTCAATTTAATTACACCACACATACCTATTTTTGAAACATGTTGCCTATTTAGTCCCTATTAGAGAAATAGGACTATCCGTAATAAAAAAAGCGTAAATAATTACACGATGATCCCTATTTTTAAAATAGGACTAAATTGGTAATAGGTTTCAAAAATAGGTATGTGTGGTGTAATTAAAACGACTTGGGACTAAACTCGTTATTTAAGGTAAACCACAGGGACCAAACGTGTAATTTTTTCTTTTTTATATTATAAAAATTTTCATTTTTATTTTTGTAACTTTGTTTTTTATTATAAAACTACAAAATTGATAATATATAACAAAATATATGAAGTTTGATAAGTCAAAATTACTAACAAAATATATGAAGTTTGAAGTTTGAGGCAGCGGATGTCACTATCCACTAGTGGTACCAATAACACCACCCATAGAAAAATTATCTACCACCTACAAGCTATACCAATTGAGAAAATGAAGTGAGATTTTCATTCATGTTAATGCACTTATGACGCAAAAGAGAAGATAAATGGTGTAAGCTTTCTCTCATAAATCCCTTAAGATAAGTTCCAACTCTTAAGAAATGACTTGATCAATAGATTTCGACTGGAAGAGGGTGCCCATTACTAGCCACTTCTAAAAAGTTTTGCTCAAGTTGGAGGGAGCATCAACGTGATTTGAGGAAACATAAATTATGAAATTTAGGAGAAATGACAAGAAGAGAATGATTTGCTATCAAATTATGATGATTAAAAAGTGTCAACAATGCCATGACAAGTCGAGTTAAATCAAAACTTATGCCTTTTCTAACGGGTACACATTCGGTCAGTTTGAGAAAAGTGAGAACTAGATCGGTATTACAACGCATATCTACCACTAGCCGATGTTAATGTCGAGCCTACCATTATGCTTATATCGAGCCTTGTCGGCATCAATCCCTCCCATATTGACGCCATTACAAGCTCATTTGTGAGCGCTCTTAATATGTTTGTTAGAGATAGCATAACATCTACATCCGAAACCCATTCTCTTATTTAAAAAAAAAAAAAAAAAAAAAAAAAAAAAAAAAAGTTTGACCAAGGTTCATAGAAAATGGAGGCGAAAATGAAATAATGTAACTCAAATAACGTTGTTTCGCCACCGTGAGATAAGCGACGCTGTGATAAGTTTGGTTCTACCTCGTGGAAGAACTCAGTGTCTAACCTTGTACCGGATAAAGAGTAGGCGACGTTGTGAAGACTTCTCCACCACATTAAGGAGCTTGTAGTGCTTAGAAACTCTCGAGTTGGGTATTCGGGGAGTGGAGTAGGGCAAGGAAGGTGTCCTTGTAGCCAAACCATTGTAAATACTCATGTTGTGGTTTTGTGTTCCTTTACTCTTTATCTTTTGCATTATTTGTTTATATGTGCATGAATCAATATCCAACACACGATCTAAATGGATTGACATAAGTCGATCTAAATACTTTAAAACGAAGTTTTAATCGGCAAAACTATTCAACCCCCCCCCCCTTCTAGTTTTCCACAATTGGTATCAGAACTTCGTTACCAAGTTTCTTAGAGTATATTGTACTTTACAAACTTGATACGATCCATGTATGAAAGATAAAGGATTTCATAACCACATTAAAGCACAAACAAGTGAGGCGTATATAAGTTTTAGAGAGAAAGGGAGATGTTCTAGTGAGAAAACTCATGGAAGGTTAGATTCCAATGAACATCCAACCTCTCCTTGAAGGGAGAGGGCTATTTATAAACTACTACGCCCAACGGGCCGTGGATCGCATACAATGGGTAAAGACTGCCCTTCCTCCACGGTGTTGCACTAGACTAAACTATGCTACTAACGACTAATAACTAACATAATAAACGATATGTCTACGAGCTAACTTAAGCTAGATTATACATGGGGTGACCGATGCTTTACAATATTTTTTTTTTCAATTCCTAACAATCTCCCTAAGGGAGGTAACCCCATGAATTACATTATGAATCCTAGCAATCTATTTAATCTTCAATCTTGAGCTCGTGACATCAACTCATCAACATAATCAAACATTGTGCTTCGTGGTGATTTCATCATTGTCCAACTACAATGTATATTTCGTGGAGGTTATAGAGTTGATCCATATTGATGACCTTTGAGCTTTAATAGAGATCATCACCACAAATTGATCTTGGCATCACCCATTGTTGTGTTGCCAAGATATGAGGTTGTGACAATTGACCGACATGCTCACATTCGGATCATGATATAATCTCATCGAGTAGCGGAAGCTTTACTAGTTCATGATATTTGCGCAGATAGCGAAGCATGGAGTGAAAGTATCGAGTCGTTGAAGCCCTTATCATGATTTATTTTGAGATGAATGTGTAGTGTGAGCATGCGGCTATGGATTGACCGCTTCATTCGATCACCAGAACGCCGGGCGCACTGCATACAACTGCTTAGCAATAAAATGCACGAAAGTGTCTTTGATCACTTTTGTTGAATTGAGGTATACGCCCACGGTTCCCCGCTGATCAAGACAAGTACCGCTCGTGATCAAGTATAATTTCAAAGAATTTCCTTGACAGGTTTCGCAATGCTCTAGTCGTTCTCAAACCGAAACGCCTCAAAGAAGACAACATGGAGTGAGTGAACCAAATAATTGAGATTCACCGATTGATGAAAAGATATTTGAAAACAATCGTATCGCTCAATAGAAATTGTTTTGCAATACAACGAAGGTTTTAATGAAAATCAATTATCAATCATAAACACCTTTTATTTTGAAATATTAGTACACGATCGATGTGATAAAGAAAATAGTTTTTTTAAGCACAACGACCGGTTTTTCAAAGGTATCCGTCAATCCATAACTCGAACCGTGAATGATTCAATAGATTGAATCGCCCAATTGTTTATGTTCGGTTGTCACATGGTTGATCTATTGAATAGATCTCACATGCCACCCACCGTGAGCTTATTTGATGTTGGCTCCGTAAGGCTTTCCATCTTCATTGTGAATATGTTTGCATATCACTCGCTTGTTCCGCAATACCACAAGGATAATGCGAGGACTCATAAGATATAATATCTCTTTCCACATAGTGTGAAACAGAGTCTTCATTGAAAGTGTCCTAATGAGATTTATTGATGATCTCGTGGCTCTAGACTCAATTGTGCATATTTGGTTCCTATGCCGGAGACTAGGAGAGGTCTCTCCTTCAATATCAACAAACTCTAAGAGAAAGTCGATAGATAATGTCGGTTCCCGTGAGAATGAAACAAGCCCTTTAAGAGGAACTTGAGTAGCTTGGGAAGATTTAGTGCGGCGTCACATCGGGTCCATGACGCCTTGTCTTCAATACCGTGTTACCTTAGTAACCACCAAGTAGCATATGAATCGAACCCGGTTTCGCCCTAAGGTTGAATTAACGGAGGCTATTTATTTTCACCTTTTCTCATTCAATTCTTTTTCATTCTTCAACCCCTTCAAGTGTTTACCAAGACTTCATAACTAGAACTTTGTTGGGTTTATTCCAAGACTAGCTCGCCTCATCCGCACTCTTCCCATACTCACATTTCTCCTTTTTCCATCATACCTAAGGACTTCTACACTATCTAGTGGATTGTCCCTGGGTAGATCCCTCCGGTTCTGGCGGATCATGGGACCAAAAACCTAACCAAACCACCCTTATATCACCATACATAAAGTAAATTTGGTCGGTCATTTGGTATTGTTCATTTCTTTTCGAAACCAATTGAAAAATCATTTGGAAAATCAATCAAGGTACTTGTGATACGAGATCAAAGCATTTTGTACCTTAATAGTTTTGATCATTTAGAAAAGACTCCCTCAACATGTGCATATGATCTTGAAATTGTTTAGCACATGGAGGCAAGAGTTTTTGAAATAATTTCTTGATCACCATTTTCTAAAAGCTATCATCATCACTTCCTCGATTTTCAAGTAGAAAAGCCATTTGATTTTCTTGGTAAATTCTCCCCCTCAATATGTGCTTTGGATATTTTAAATCATTTTATCACATAGAGGAAAGAGATCTTTTGAAGTACATCCATGATTGCCAAATACTTAGAAACCATTTAACACACCATCAAGGTACATTATGTTAAAACATGGAAATCTATGTACCTTGAAGATTTGTATTTGTTTTGAAATGCTCCCCCTTAATATATGCTTCGAGATTCGTAAAAAGTTTAGCACATATTAGAGAGCAGTATGCACTTTGAGACAAAAAATGGTCATTTTTTATCATCTCTCATATTAATATCACATTTTCTCCCCCGATCAAAAATTTCAAATCCTTTGAGATTTTGGATCTCAAGTGATTTAAATATGTATGAAACAAAACATTTGTTGGAGAAAAATGTGTCCGGTTTTATATGATCTGAAGTGGTCAACACTGAAGTTCCCTTTTTTAGAGAAAAGGGAAACCACAATACATAACCTAACACTATTACATACATTATAGTTGTTCATAGTACATGCACCACATTTTACACAACAAAAGTACAAAACATAAACTACTTCCGGAAGATGTCTTCATTCAGTTCTTTGAAGCAGCTTATAGTGAGCTGCACGAAGTCTACCACCCACAAAGCTTTCAAGGATGCGATAGATCATTCTAATCTTCAATCTTCGCCCGATTGCAAAGAATGAAATCTTCACACCTCTTCAAATCCTCATCGCACTGAATTTCGCTTTTGTTCCCGGCTTTATATCAACTTTGATTTCTTTCACTCTGAGTTCAATTCTTCTTCAACCATCTTGAGTGTACCATCACCGAATTTGTATAACTCACACAATCTCATTAACATTCTTGACCAGATCATCGCTGAAGATGACCGCCTGGGGTGTCAATCACTATATATTCGTGACGATATTCATGTCCTTTAGCTTTCCATTGTGGTCTTGTAAGATTGACCCGAGTCGGTAACTTTCTATTCCCAATTGAAAATCCCCAACTCTTAGTCGAATGACCAAGCCTCGATCCGTAGATTTACCGCAATGAGAGAGCCTTCTTCTCACGAAAGGGAAGATGGTCAAGGTGTCCTTGGAGGTTCGTAAGATAGAGATCTTCAAAGTCATTTGGCATCGATGTTTGAAGTCGCTTTCTTCTATAATGTGCTCTTTCAAGTCTCTCTTCAAGAACAATCTTCTTCGTAATCATACCCGTAGATTGAGAAGATCTCTATACTAATAACACTTAGAATATGCACTGGATCGAATAGCTCTGCGACTCTTTTTAGCACTATGTCCGTCGATGTAGAATTGCTTCTTCTTGAACCACCAATGAGAAATGCCATATGAGGCGGAAATGTCATATTGTTGCTCTTTCCGCGCCTGCAATTGATCCGAACCATCTGCTCGAGACCTTGATCGGTGTAGGTAGCGACTTTCATCTTCGAAATCGATAAAGTCGGTCTTCTTCGTATGCAACCACATATAGTCCGGATCATGGTTGAAGAAGAACTCTATCGAATGGTCATACATCCGTGTTCACCGCCGAGAGGAAGAGAGTTGTTTACATCAAACCTATTGATCCGCTCACCGACTTGATCATTCAAGATTCTATAGCATTCCTCCATCCGATATTGAAGCCGATTAACATCCGAGTGGAAGACTTTAACTATTTCAAACGCTGGGCCTTCAAGATCTTTATGAGTGATTGATGTAATTTCCTTCTTCTCACAAAACCAATTTATAAAGCTTCCCATGTCCCCTGTGAAGTGAAGAAGAGAATCTTCTGCTGGTGCTTCATAGTTGGAAATAATATTTGAAGCCCAATTATTTTCTGGGTTTGTTGAATCAGACTCGGGAATGAACCATGAAGGTTCAGGAGTTTGAGGTTTATCTTGGGTAAGCCAACTTTGAGTAATATCCTTTGAAGGTGTAGCTCTAGACGTTTTGATTCGTTTTCCCTCAATATAAGCATCCAACCAATCTTCTTCTTCTGTAACATTGAGGATGTGTTTGGTAGAAGCGTCATCATCTTGTGATTCAGACTCTTGAGCAACGAAAGACTCTTCATTTATTATTTGCTCTTTTGGAATAGTGGGGATGGTTGGTGTAAACCGGGAGTCGACGGTGGTCCATGCAGTAGACATCTTTTGAGATCTTAGACCACTTGAAGTACCTGTTTGTTTCTGAGTTGTAGGTGGTAGTGAAGGTGGGCTTGCTTTGTGAGAAGTGGTTGTTCCAGAAGATCCTCCAACTCCTGATGTGTCAAGACCACCAGTAGGAGGTGGTGGTGGTGACTTTGGACCTCTAGACATATCTTTTGAATCCATCGGAACATATCTTCTTTTCTTCTTAGCCTCCCTTTCACGAACATCGACTACAAACTGCTCATATTCATCATGCCTCATAGATTCCTCGAGAGCCTCGTATAATTTCTTATGTGTACTATGCAAGTGCTCTCCTGCCTCATACATTCTTTCTGAGAGAGTTGATCTCATGTCAGAGATCGGCAAATCTTTGAATCGCTGAAGTAATGGAGCCTTCATTGCCCATTCAACCGCATCTTTAATATCTGCTTCTATTGCCTTTGTTACGACTTCATCGAGATTAAGATTCTCCAGTTTCTTGACACGACTATCAAGATTGTTGATAGCTATAGGAAAATGTTTCTCAATAGTTGCAATGCGTAACATGGCCTCTTCAAGCAATTCCTCAGTTGTTTTAACAGGAGGAGGTGAGGCACGAGGTGGTGAGGCACGTGGAGTGACAGTATCACTGATAGTGACAACATGTAATGGATCATTAGCGGGTTTGGGTGGTGGAAGTGCAGTAGTCATAGCAGGTTCGCGAGTCGGTGTGATTGATGGAGATGTGTCAGCAGTGGAGACCTTTGGAGCCAACATCAGAGGAACAGTTGAGGAGTCTTGTTGAATAGTGACCGAAAACATGGACTGAACTTCTTCCTTTTCATTTGTTTGCTTGTCTGATTCGATGTCTGAGGGGCCGTCTTTTAAGAATTGGTCACCGTATGTGAAGTCAGCATCAAGATTCTTAAGTGAGGAAAGAGATCATGTAGACATGTTTGTTTATTCAAGACGCCTATGTACTTCAGATCCTGGCTCAAGGTTCTCCTGTGGGTCTTTAAATGGCTCATTTTTATCACTTACTGTTTCAAGCACTGGGATCTCTGCAGTAAAAGGGGTGTCCTGATTTTCTTCCTGAGCATCACTGGACACAGGGGATTCAACCAATCTATCTGCCACATCAATGTCCATCCCAGATTGCTCTTGTGTAGAGGATGATACAACATCTATTTTCTTGAGGATAAATCGGGTAGTTGTTTTGGGAGATGGTGAAGAGATATTCGTGAGTATGTGTGCGCTTTGTTCTATTTCTCTTCCAACAATTCCTTTACCTTTGTCTTGTGTGACAAGATTGATTTGTCGAGGTGTCGACTCGTGCTCTCTTATTATGACCCTCCCACCGGTGGTCTTTGAGACTCGCTCGACCGCCAAGGCTTTGTTGAATTCCTTGTTGGAATGCGACTTGTCTTCATCAATCAACTATGTCTCACTTCCCGAACCTTAGTTCCCTCATTATTACCCTTACCAAAGATCTCTTTTCTCTCTTTTGCTTTTGTGAAGGAGAGACATTAGATACGAGCTATCGTGTCTCTTGTTTTTCTTGGGAAGACTTGAGTATGTGGTTCTGATTGTTTAGATTTTGATTGTGTGAAGTGGACTTTGGGATGTCGGTTGTGGCGGAGGATTTCTTTACATAACTCTTGAAGTAATCAAGATTCTTGATTCTATCATTAAGCAAAGCTCGTGAACCGGCATACCAAAATATCCTTGTCATGTCCTCCGGCAATATATTTAATGTTGCCAAGAACAAATTCATCAACGGCTTCATGCAGGCGCACTCGCTCGTGAGTTGATCCGGTGAGTTTGTAGCATGATGGATAATGAGTTTTGAGAATCTGATGTTGGGTATCACTCTTTTACCAAGACTTTTTCTTCCTTTGACTTTATTCTTAGAGTTAATTCTATCAGAGATAAATGTGTCCAAGGACAAGATGAATTATTCCCAAATAAGTTCAGCGAAGTCAATATCTTTCCCTTTGACTATTCCCCACAGTATTTGCATTATGGGAGCTCGAACTCTGTCTGTCCCTGATGTTTTACCGGTTAGGCATAGATTGAGAATTGTGACGATTGATCTCCATGGTTGATATATTTCCGCATTGATAAGTGATGAAATTTTGGTTATTCTTTCCGGGTATCCCAATTCGTCGACAAAGTTTAAGATATCATGAATGGAGGGTGGAGTGATGAATTTGTTGGAAGGGTTTCTTGGTGTGATCGAAGAGCATCCCCGAGTGTGTCAACCGAGATGTCATACCATTTGTCTTCGAGCTTACAGTATGACGCAGATATCTTATCCCAAGTAACTGCTTTTCCGTAATCTCAAGATAGATGGATGGGATAGTGCAACGCTTGGTTAGGGCATTAAAGAAGTTGGTATCCTTCAAGATGTCGACGACCAAATGGTAAGTTGGATTATGTTTCCTCTATCTACATCTAAGTAGCAGCTGCTTTAGCAATTGACACCCATTCCGCACGAGGAAGTAATTCTTCATCGGTCGGAGTGATGGTTGGTGCAGAGGCGAGGAACATCGAGGATGTGATGTCAGCCATTGAGATCTGATAGTTACACATACAACACAAACCATATCCAGGAAAATTGTTAGGTTAAGACACTGATACACATTATGACCAATTTATAACCCAACATTTAGAGCTTCAAAAAGAAGGATATGACATATATGGAGACATAGGATGCCACACTCAGAAAAATGTAATCAGTATGCAGAAACTTATGGGTGTAAGATAATATTTGGGAGAGGTACTTCAAAATAGATAATACCAAAAGAAATATTGACAAAGATATATGTTAAATCACACACTGCAACTCGCTTTGGAACAACAATTTCAGTAACTCGCATAACACACCACGCATAAGTAATAGTTGGTAATCAACATGCATACTACAAGACATATGAGGTAAGTCGCATATGGCAACTCGCATCCAATAACTCGCTTTGGTTATAGAGTAACTCGCATAGGATAAAGTGAGTGATAACTCGCATACATTACAATGTATGAAGCAAGTCGCATATGGCAACTCGCATGCATCAACACGCTTTAGTCAAACAATGGTTGGTCAACATATATATGCTAACTCGCATACATTATAGACATGGAGCAAGTCGCATATGGCAACTCGCATATGATGATAGATAACACGCATAGTCAACTCGCATATGCAACTCGCATAGGATACGTTGAATCTGGACATATCGCATAGGCGACAGGCAACACGCATACATAACAATGCAACTTGCATATAACAACTCGCTTTCAATAATAATCAATAGCAACTTGCATTTAAGCACACCTTTAATGAACCAACAGGGCAACACGCATACAATAAACTCTAGTCAACTAGCTAATAGGAACTTTCCATGAACAACCCAATTAAACACTCAAACTCATGAATATATATACTCAGAAAAGATCACAAACATATAATGGACAATGCCAACAACCCAATCAAATCCAATAGCAATTTTTTACCCTAACCTTTAGTCACCCACAACACGCATAACCAAAATAAACCAAAAGATCGAGCAGACATTAACAACACATGTCATAACTTAAACGAATACATCTAAGACTACTTTCAACATCATTTTATCAAAAACTTACAAACCTAGTGTCCAAATATTTGATCGAGATGAGAACGAGGAGGCACGATCTGCAGGGGGTTTAAGATAAGAGATGGTTCAAGTACAAATCATGAAAAAGGTAAGATAAACATGATCAAATAGCAATAATGACCTACCACACAATCACCAATTGATATCTCGCTTAGAAGAGAGTTGAGAGAGAATAGTTTTAGCGAGATGCGAGTTTTGACCAATAAAGATAATGATTTGACCAAGACACCCAACCCGCATACTTAGGTAAACAATTATAGCGAGTTGACACTTTTAGTCCCTTTACTTAGCAAAGCAACTCGCATACCAGGTACATAGATATAGTGGGTTGACACTTTTAGTCCCTATACAAAGCGTAGCAACTCGCATACAGATAAAACATAGCAACTCGCATAATATAACATAGCAACTCGCATACCAGGTACAAAGCATAGCAACTCGCATACAGATAAAAGAGCAACTCGCATAATATAAAGACATGACAAAAATATCTTCACATAGCAAACCACCTTTTATCATACCAAGAATCATAAATTAACACCACATAGCATGCAACAGCCAAAGCACACAAATAAGAATGCAGATGATTAATCAAGAAATGTACTGAATCAACTGCATGTGCACAATTCTCCCCCTCAATCAATGATACGAGATAGTGAGTAATCATTTATTGACATAGTATCATGACAATGAGATTAATACAGCTTAAGTATGAGATTGTAAAAACAAATAAAATTAAAGGTTATAACGGCTCTGTTCGAACTTCATCTAAAGTCCCGTGTCAATGTTGAATGACATTTCTAGGACCGTAGATGTTATCGATGACAGAAACTTGAGTAAAAAACGAGTGTAATAAAAATATAAAATTTGTATATATAAGAGATTGTGTAAAAAAATATTTTTTTTTTAATAATTTTTTTTAAAATACAATACTTAATAAGTACGAGTCTGAAAAGAGGGATCAGAGTCGAGTACGAGGTACATCAATTCGACAAGCTACAATTCCAGTGAGCATTCTTCGCCTCGATGGAAACCGGTCATGATGTTCATGAATGAATTGAGCATTGTACCGAAAAGATTGAGGACACTTTGCACTAATAGCACATGTAGTATTGCAAATTGGTGGGTTAGTGACAAGTATATTGTTACACCCTCAAATTACCTGTTTTGCAGCGGAATGGAATTCCTGGGGGATGACTGTCATAGCATCAAAGTTATAGTTATATTGAACGACCTAAAGTGTCGTTTGGAAAACACATCGTTTGATTTATTAAAACAATAAGAGTTTACAAAGTGTAGGTCCCAAATGAAATCAACGTGTGTGGAAATAAATTTGTTACAAGCCAAACGATGTTTTTAAAGTGCATAAATCCCATGTATGACGCGTCGTCACCACGACTCTATGATATGTCCATATGCATGCCATGAAGCGAATGCTTAGATACCGATCTGCAAGAAACCGTCAAGTTTTCTCACATGCAAGAAACTTAAAACACCAAAGATGATGCAATGAAGATCCGAGGAGTATAGGGTCTCCCGGTCGTTATGTCCCAAATGAGCTATGCGATGATTTATCAAACGTTTAGTGATCGAGGAATTTGAACGGAAAAAGGATCAGATTATGATTATAACTACAACAAAAAGCCAACAAATGAAAACGGCTTAAATGCAAATTAAATGAAATTAAAAAGATAAAATCTATTAAATAAACGCTATCACTATTTTTAAAGTGATGAACGTTTAAAACCTAAAACGTAAGTTTAAATAAAAATTACGTAGACGTACAAAATAAAAAGTGAAACTTACACAATATTAATCCTAAAAATATGAAAATGATATTTTTACAAACCTAATGATAAAAGAAAATTTATAGAAAAAGAAAACTATTTTTACAACTAATTAATTAATTATTATTAATTAAAAACTATTTTTAACTATTAAATAATTATCTAAAATACAAGAAATTAGGAAATAAAGCTAGAAAAATAAAATTATGAAATGAAAAAGTCTAAAATATCAAACTAGAAATTTCAAAACTATTTTTGTATTTTTATGATTATTTTTCTATTTTTTTATGATTTTTAAACTATTAAAAACTAATTAAAATATTTAAAAATACAAATTTAACTAAGAAAAATATGGAAAAATACTTTTTTGGCTTTATATATTTATCTAAACTTAATAAAATTGAAAATTTATTTTTTGGAACCTTTTCTTAATTTTTTGTATTAAAAGCTATTTAAAAATACTTAAAAACTAGATAAAATGCAGAAAAATACCAAACAAGCTAGGAAAAATCTGAAAATTGCAGGAAAAATCTAAAATAATATTAGTAATATAAGAAAAATGAGAAAACAAGGGCTTGTGTGGAGGATTTAGGATCTGATGTGGAAAGTGCTTGTGAATAAGCACTTGGATAAGCCACAAGCTCACCAAAAGGTACCAAAATGAAAACAGGGACTATAATATGCTAGAAGTGACTAAATTCAACTAAAATCAACAAGCTTTAAGCACGAAATGCAAGATTAATAGATTTGATGATTTAAGCTTTTGCTTGAAAACAAATTTTGGTAGCTACTTTAAGCCAAAGAACGAGCACTCAAATAAGCCACAAATGAAAACTATCACTTGCAACCTAAAGTAGACCTCGTGAGACTAATTGTACCAAAATCAAACCATGAAAAGCTCTTTTGAGCTCGTGCACTAGTCGCATAAATCGAGAAAATCTCGATGAATGCCGAGATAGTGAGCGAGGCGCTTTGAGCCTAAAAGAGGAGCTTGATTGGAGCTTATAAAAAGATTGTAAAATTCACCAAAAATGCTTATAAGTAAAAGGACCAGATGAAGTTTATATAATACCAATTTTCACTTGATGAGTCCAAAAAATGAGCTCACCAAAATTTCTTGTAGTTGGCTCAAAAACAGAACTTAGCAACTTTTGACTTTTTTGCAAAACTAAAAATTTGACTAAACTGAGTTTTGATCTGGATTTAAGAACTGAAAATGGTATATAATGATGAGATTAAACTAGAACAAGCTAGACTTATGACTTTTGAACACAAAACAAACTTTGGTTGTTTCAAAATTCCAACAGATCGACAAGTAGAGACAGATTTAAGTGAGATTTGACTTTTAATGTTTTGCAGCATGAACTTAGACCAATATGAGTTATTTAGACCTAAGTATACTTGAAACAACAAGAGTTGGACAATGAATCAATCCCGAACACGTATATAAGTCCAAATCCAAACACACCTATGTACTACTAATTGCAAAGCAAAACTAAGCTGAGATCAATCAAACAAGTTTATCGATCAAACCAAGTTTAACTACCTTAATTACTACTTATTGAACATATAAAACTTATTATAAACCACAGAGCAGATGATGCTATGAAATTTAAATAACACTTACAACTGGTCCTTAAGCCACAGTGGCCTGAAACATGTGAAACATAGATCCACTACCCTAAATATCAACCCAAAGGAATCTAATTCAACCCATTTCCACTGCATCAACCCATTTCTAGCTCCATTTCCAATTTTAGCCTTCCAGCTTGACTTTGGTTGACCAAATTTCAAAAGTGACTAAACTTAAACTTGAGCTTATAGCAAGCTATAAGGAGCTTGTATAAGCTTATTTAAACTTGAAAAGAAGCTTTATGAAGCTTGGATACAAGACTTGGTGAATAAAATTTGTAACAGTGGACTGAACAATATGAAATGATATTATAACTGAAATTAGAACTTGAAATTGATTAATATTGATAAAACAACTTTAATAAAGTACAATTTAACAAAAGCTAACAATGTTACAACTTAACTAAAACATTTAAACTAAAATCGACATTAACTAAAATTTTTAAAACTAAAAACTGCCTCTTGGTTCTTCTTTTGCTTTTCTTTTATACCCAATCTCAATCTCTCTCTTCTCTGATGAAATCCCACCAATCCTAGCCCTTGGATAGCTTCAAAATGATCATGGCCGTTTAAATGGTGTTTTGGCGCCAAAACTCTTTTCTGCCCATTGGGGGTTGAGTGAGGGTTAGGGTGCAATTAATGTAGTTTGGAGTTGTGTGGAGTGGGAGACAATGAGGAGATAAGTGATGGAGGGGGATGGGGTAAAAGCTAGTCACAGCAAAGCGGTAAGGAAGAAGACTTTATGGGTGTTGATTTTGACCAGATTGACCAAACAAGTATTAATAATAGGGGTTCACAATTCAAATGACAGGGGCCAAAATGCTTATGACTGTGCCAATCAGCGATAAAGGGTTTAAATTGACAAGTGGACTAAAGTGTAAATGTCGAAAATCAAAGGACCATTCCCGCCAATTCAAAAGTTTCTTCCAAGGACTAAAAGTGACAAAGTTCAATAATGCAAGGACTAAACTTGCCATTTTCGATTTTCCAGGCCATTTCGCCAATTTTCAAAGTCAAGGACCATTTTTGTAATTTTCTCAAACTTTTCATATTTTCACCAAAGGACTAAATTTGAAAACTTTTGATTTTAAAAGGACCTTTGGTGACTTTACTTTTGAAATTATGTGCTCGTGGACCTGCTTTTGACAACTTTTGAAACTTGGGGACTAAAACTGCAATTTTTTCAAATTTGATATGTTTTTCATCCGATTTTGATATTTTTGCATTTAAAACACATAAAACATCGATTTGTGATATTTTGATCATTTTGATGTGTTTCGAGTGTTTTCAGATGATTTTGCGCTTATATTAGACAAAATGACGAGTATTTACACACTCATCAATACCGAGATAAAACATGCTAAAAGTGTCAACACAAAGGTTGAGTGAGTTCATAGAGTTTGTGTTGAAATGTAAAGCCTTTCAAAATCGCTTATGCAAAGAAAGGCATTGTAAATCCACTCTGCCCAAGTCCCGCCCATACAAGACTTGCAACCTGTGTGTTTACAACCCATTGCCAAAATATGGAATTGTCACCTTGTATGTAAGTAGGACATAGGTGCATACGATATATACATGTACTTAATGCAAAGAATCACACCAATCGAACCTCTTGACAAGTCTAAATTGTTTGTTATGTTTCATTGAATAACAGATTATATTCACCCTGTGTCACGCCATCAAGGACCCAAGGGTGGGGGCGTCACCGATAGTACTATCAATACCTCTCCACCGCTCCCGCAGGAGTTAACCATTGCTAATGTATGTATGTTGAGGCATAATTGAAAACAAGTTTAGCACATTAAGGCACATATCGCAATAAACCACACATAATGTCCAAAGAGTATAAGAAGTATAGTGTAACACAATTGTATAAATGGTTTGAGTATTCGCAAGAGTAAAAACAAGTATTTAAGCATGTATCTCCCCCAAATAGTTTGTAAGAATTTAAACGAGTAAAAGCGGGGTATGAACTCACGGTAATCCTTAAAAGTTTAGAGTACTTATGAAAGTAAATGAAAATAGTTGACCATGTATCTCCCCCAAAAGTAATTCAAAATGTATAAAAGTAGGGGCTATGAAACTCACACTAATATGTCAAAGTTTAGAATATTTGTGATAGTAAAAGCAAGTAGTTGAGCATGTATCTCCCCCAAAAGTAGTATAAAAACAATTGAAAATGGGGCTATGAAAACTCACCTGTTGCAATAGTTATGATGACAAAGTGGATGCACGTAAATAAGACGAAACTTTCTAACCGCGACCTATGATGAATGATATGATCTAATATAAGTCATGAAACAATGTCGCATGCAACCACATGAAATTTATACCACTTGTACATTTGAAAATAATGTTTGTCATTGAAATATATGTTTATGACATCTCGTCATGTTATAAAATACTTTACAAGTATTTATGTTGAAACAACATCCTACGATAGTCGCTTAGTGATTTATTGGTAAATATAATGTTTTCGTTAAAATGACACTTTTCATACTTTGAAATTATGCCCCAAAATGGCCTCGTAAAACTAGTCGTGAAATATTGTACGTTAAGGGTTAATGATGAAACTCGGCTTTTGAAAACCTTGCAACAAAGTCTAGTAGTCGATTATTTAACTTTTGACCATACGGGTCTCGATCAATGAGAAAATGGCTCTCAACATGACGACACAAAAACTGCTTTTAGACTTAGGTTTATTTTGCTATTAGAAGTCATCAAAATAAATGGAGTTTCGCGGGTTTCAAACGTGTATATCTTGGTCGTTATAAGCTTGTTTTCTACTTTCTTTATATCCCCGGAATCGTGATAATATATACTAATATATTTTTGATAAGTCGACACATTTAATAACGCTTAAGATTCATTTTGACTCGTAAAAGTTGATATAACATGCTGAATTTTCAAGATAATTAGTTTTGTCGTCAACTTGAAAAATTCATAACTTCTTCGTTATAGCTCCGCTTTAATCCATTCAAGCGCCACATTTTCGCTTTTAAAGCGTATTTTCTAAATATCTAGGCCAAAAAGTTTTATCTACTGTCGAGATTTCCAGATTTTCAAAATATGGACAGACCCTTTTCGCGCCAAACCTATTCTAACCCAATCAAAACAACTCCGAAGCTATTCTAATCCTACCATACACCTTCTTAGGGTGTCATGGGTTCCTAGGTATTACCAAGAGTGATGTGTATCAAGGATTAATTATAGGATAACTTATATAAACTTATAGTGCTTAAAAACAATTTAAGTGGTATAAACATCCATATAAATTGCATGTTTTACTCAAACATGATAAAATGAACACAACATGAATATGAAAGATGATGATGAATATGAAATGCTTACTAGTTACTTGATGAGGTTTAATGAACAAGGTTAATACTAAACACCCTAGGTTTTTATTTCAAAACCTTACTTAAGAGTATGCCTAGATTGTGAAATGAACTTGACTTGAAGAAAAATGATTTCCTTGCTCTTCTCCTTCCTTGGCCGGTTTGATAGAGTGAAATGGATGAGAGTAGTCTTTTTTTTTACACCATGATAATATCTCATCTATGTGTAGTTTCTTAGTATAAAATAAATAAATATACATGACAAGGTCTAGTTAAGATATTTTGTGTAGAAAAGTGTTGAGTCATAATTCTTTGTCGACAATGTGTAGGAAAAATGGAAAAGTGGTGACTTTTGTATAAGTAAATGTATTATAATGTAAGTATTATAGATAAATTGTATGTAAAATTTAGTATTTAGGGTAGCGTTAGCTAGAAATAAATTTTAACGGATCAAAATAAAATATATTGAAGCCATAAAAATTATAAAAATACATTTCTTACAAAAATTGAGTGAACTAAATATTATCGAGTTGAATTTACGAAAACCGTCGTAAATATTTAAATTTAACAATTTATATACAAAAATAAATTGAAAACATCGGGTAAAGTAATAATATTATTTTTATAGTCTTATTATGAGTACAAAAATATATCGGAATAATTTTTGGAAGTGTCGGATCGAATGTTCAAATAATGTTTACGCGATAGCGTTTATTTAATAAGAAAATAAACATTTAATGTAAAATGCAAAACCATGCACGAACCGATATGAAATGATGAATATTGAGTTTGAGAAATGACCAGAAATTGAGAATTGTGACATATATCCTCAATTTTTGATGTAGTACAGTCATGTATAGGAGTATCATTAATGGACATCCCGTTTAGTTCAACATTCTTGAAGATTTTTCCTGTGGGGATCCACCTAAGACAACTTCTAGGTGAGTAAGTCCGTTTGGTACCCGTAAACTTAAAGAGTCTACCAAGAGGGAATCCACTTAGAACAACCGCTAACAACGTTAGATGAGGCTAGATTCTGCTCGACCATTGGTCCTTTGCATTTAATTTGCTTCTTGGGGATTGGTCCGTCATTTGACTCCTTAAATTCTCGATCTTAGATTGTCGAGCCTTCACCGAATTGTCATTCCTCAAGTTGGAATGAATTAGCGAAGTGACCTGTTTCGACAAAACTATATTTTTTCAACTTGGGAGGCAAGCTTATATTTTGATAATTTAAATCTTTCCGCCTTAAATGCATCAATGCCTAGTTATAGGGCTTTAGTGGCATTATGAGAAGTTGATTTCTCCAATGTTGATGGTTTTGCGAACTTAGTATTCACTCTATTTCACGTATTTTTCTAAGCTCATTTTTAAAGCAACGATAGTGAAACTCTTATCCTGAATTTGGGTTTTGAGGGCATCTATGTCAGATGTTATGGAGTTGATTTTATCTATCTGTTTGGTCCTACACTCCAAAGAGTTCTTCTTCAAGGATTCATTTTCTCTTAGCAAATTAGCAACACATAGGGCTAGTTCCTCATTCCTAGACTTAATTGCATCACAAGCTTCATAGTTTATAATGTTTATACCCGTATTCATGTTCATTTGAATGTCTGATATTTGTTTTTTCATATTACAAATGGTTGAGTCTTATTATGAGTACAAAAATATATCGGAATAATTTTTGGAAGTGTCGGATCAAATGTTCAAATATGTGTTTTTAATTGACTAATTTCAAAAAATTCACGGAATTATGGGAATTCTGGATTTATGCATGCATTTGAAACAAGAGAATTTTCTTCCTTTTGTTGTAATGCAATTTCCAAGGAAATGCGGTGTTTTTCAAGAATTAAATATTTGCAAGAAAGTTCATCAAATGCCCTTTTGAAACCATATCATTAGTTTTAAAACATACAGACTCGGCCTCAACCATATCAATTTTATCGTAATCATGTTTATCCATAAATTCAAATGGTTTGGATACGCTACTGATGCATTGTGTTGATCATTCAAGAGTAGCTCATCGATGACACCGATCATCCATCGGTCCGACACTTGCATCCTCATCACTTGTACTAGGCGCCAATGAATTTCGACGCTTGTGCTCCTCGCCTCGATTCTTTGCATTCATTGTCGCAGATACAACATTCGATGCCATTCCAACTTCATCGCAGAGAAAACTCGATGGTGCTCTACATTCGCTCAACTTTCGATCACAAAGATCCCCGATAGTTCACAATTATCTTTCAGTTGTTCCCGGACTTCATTGTCATTTGCTTTAGTAGCTTCCTCAATGTACATCTCCATATTATCCATTAATTGATGAATGTATTGGTAAATTCGAATTTCCATTCCAAGATGCCTTTTGAAGGTGATACTCGACAATTGTTGATCAAAATCACGAGTATTCCTCATTGATAAATGGTCGAAATTGTTTAGGATCATCCGAAGTACCATGGAATCATTTTTATTATTTTCCGTTGATGAGTGGTTCTTCAATTGTTCAAGGTATAGCAACATTGTTTTCTTTAGTGAAGGTAAGTCCCGACGGAAAAGGGCATCGCATGTTCGATCCATGGATGTGGATAATACTTGTGATATATGAGAATGAAGTAGTAAATAAGGTTCAATACGCATTCAATATGTAATTGTCACCGAGGTTCATTTGGGTTGGACTCAAAGTGTGGGTTTAGATCATCATTGGTTGAATCATATGGTCAAGCATTCGAGTAGTACATACTTTGTCTGCAATCCATCGAGTCATATAGTTTGAGCACATTAGAGATTATCGGATCGGTGGAGTAAGCCATGAATGTTGGACTTTACGGATTTTATAATTCTTTGATTAAACCGGAAATAGATTCTTTCACGGATTTTACAAAATCAAAAGAACAACCGTGAAACGTAGTATAAGGAATTAAAATGTCTCAATAGACAAGTCACTAATAGCCAACTCGCTACACAATCAACTCGCTTAAAGAAACAAGTCGCTTATACAACAAGTCGCTAAAGAAACAACTCGCATAATATCCAAGTCGATACAGAGACAACTCGCTTAACCACCAAGTCGCTTAAGATAACTCGCTAGCAGTACAACTCGCTTAATAGCCAAGTCGCTTTAGAACTCAAGTCGCTTAAAAAACAACTCGCTTAGAACCCAAGTCGCATAAATAGTTAACTCGCTAAGTAGCCAAGTCGCTTATACCAACTCGCTTCTAATGAAGAAGCAACTCGCATCCAAGAAACTCAACTACGAGACTCAACTCGCTTTGTACATTTTTCACAAATACCTACTTTATCAATCAAAAGCGACCAAACCACAATGATTTAAGCCTTCAAATTCAAAACATAAACACATATGATGATCCAATACACAAAAGTACAAGCAAAATTCAAACATTAACACTAGAATTAGTCCAAATGTATCAAACTCTCCTAAACACTTAAAACCCCAAAAACCTTATGAAATCCACCAAAACAAAGAGCATGAAAGATGAGTGATCAAACCATGGCTTTTGATACCAATTGAAAGATAAAGGATTTCATAATCACATTAAAGCACATACAAGTGAGGCGCATATAAGTTTTAGAGAGAGAAAGGGAGATGTTCTAGTGAGAGAAAACTCATGGAAGGTTAGATTCCAAACAAACATCCAACCCTCTCCCTTGAAGGGAGAGGCTATTTATATAAACTACTACGCCTCCAACGGGTCGTGGATCGTGCATACAATGGGTAAAGACCCGTCCTTCCTCCACGGTGTTGCACTAGACTAAAGTATGCTACTAACTGACTAATAACTAACATAATAAACGATATGTCTACGAGCTAACTTAAGCTAGATTATACATGGGGTGACCGATGCTTTACAATATATTTTTTTTTTTCAATTCCTAACAATGTATGTTTGAAAACTACAAAGAAAGAAATTTCTTAAAACAAAAATTAATGTTTTAGAAATTTTTATATTTTAACAAATGTTGGATATTGATAAATCATTATAACATTTTTTTTAGAAATCTTCATGCTAGGACTCTTCCAATGACTTCGTTCTATCAGAAGAAAAATGAAGTAAACACCCAAAGAAGAATCTAAAGTAATCACAACTTACTTTTACAAAATACGATTAAGTATTTTAAAAGCTCATGAAGTATTTCGCGTTTATGATTTTCAAAAATCATAAAAAGGATATATAGCAAAGGTATGTTATCCTAATTACAATTAGTTGATAAAAAACATGCTAATTGCTTGTAGATAAAATAATGGTATATGCCTCTCTATTATGATAAACATTCTTATAAAGACCTTGCATATATTTAATACTATGTGTAAAGATTCGTAGATTTGGTGTCTTACATCAATGTCACAAATTTTCTAAAAAGTTTTTCTTCATCTTAACACATCATCGGGAATAGTATTCGTAGATTTGGTGTCTTAAGCTAGTCAATACGCATTTATTTGGAAAAGAAATATTGCTAAAAGTCTTGATCCATCATTTCTTGCGATTTCTTGCGTAGAGATATTTTTGTTGCATTAGTAATCTACATCTATATCTTCTATTTTATTCGTTATATATCATGTTAAAATGGAATTTGACATGATTCTTATTATTCATCTCGATTCATGGTTTACTCATAAAAGTACTTCATCAAATGTGTTTAGTAAACACGAAGACTCGTCAAACCTTGTATCACATCTATAATAGATAAACTCTAAGGAATAGAGCAAAACCTTTGACAGAAACTGAAATAAAAAACTATCGCGTCAAAATTATCAAACCTACTAAAATTGTTATCTTACTTAATAGCCGGATCCGTCGACTATAACGTGTCGGATCCCTTTTTCAAAGGATCCGTGGGAACCGCACATCAGCAAAACAAAATAAGTAATTGATAATTCACTGTACACTCTCATCTTCCACTTTACTCTCTCATACACGACCCTAAACTCAATACTATTGTTCCTAAGAGCTTTCTCTTCTTCAATTCAAGCAATCCAATCACTTGTGTAAGTTTTATCTTCGCTACATTGTGATTTCCATTCTCAAGTTCTTAGTGATGCAATTTTTACATCTTTAGAATTTTGATTCAAGTGGGTTTGTCACAACTTGCTATTAGGGGTGTCCAAAAAAACCGAAGAACCAAAAGAACCGAGGAACCGTACCGCTACCGACCGGAATGGGACCGTATATTAGAACTATGGTACGGTTCTTGGTTCCTAAAATTTCAAAATTTCGGTTCTCGGGACGGTTCGGGTCGGAACCGTCCGGTTCCGGTACTTTCCCAAAAGAACCGACTTTTACGAAAATATGTAATTTTATAGGGTTTGTTTGGGATATTGTGTACATGCAAGTATGCGGCCTTTTAAGAAAATCTAAAAACCTTACGTAAACCTAAAAACTCATAAACCTTAACCTTTAATCAATTGATTCCATTCAAAGATTCAAACATTCTTCATCAATATTAAAGTAAGTTTTTCTAAATCGAATATCGAGTACGCGACAGCATATCGAATAATTTCAGGTTGCTCAAGAACAACTAGCAAGAAGTTGTAATTAACTATTGGTATTTGTTTTTCATTAAACTTAATGATAAAAGTCGAGAAACAATTAATGATTATGGCGTCACTGCATGATATATCGTCACTATGTAAGTTATTGTAAGCTAGTCACCATAATTGATATATAATATTCTCAACGAGTTTGCAATTATTTTCATGGATAATGAGTTTGCTATTACCAAAGATATGTTTTTTTGTTTGTTTGTAAGTCAAGTTGTGGAATACTATTAAGGTTGTCAACTTCTTTCGAAGTTCTATGAACAGAGTACCATAAATTCATATCCATCAAAATATATTTTTAACACTTTGGTACTCATGGAATTACCGAAATTCGCATCGAACCGAGTATCGCACTGCAACCGAACCGAAAAACTTGGGACGGTTCTTGGTTCCACTTTTTCCTTATTTTCGGTTCTCGGTTCTTTTGGTTCGGTTCCGGTTCGGGACGGTTCTAGTACCACGGACACCCCTACTTGCTATCACATTGTTTTAATTAGCTATCTAAGATAACTAATCAAAGAACAAACATTGTCACAATTTGCTTTCACATTATTTTATTTCAAAAAGAAGGATGTTTTGAGCAAAATTGTGATGAACCTCAAAAAGAACTCTTCTCAAAATTAACACCACATTGTGGTTTTATTGTTTAGGATTAATCGTGCCTAGCTCAACTCAACAAGATTATCAAGACACCGCTCACTATATACCGATGCATCACCATAAGGATGGTCTTACCCCCAAGGACCAAAAAACCTTCAAAATGCTCCAAAAATTGTTCTTCCATGAAGGACGTGTCATTGATCAATCTTTCCTCGATGGTACCGATATCCCCGAAGTCTTTTCTAGGATCAACTTTGATTGTCTACTCCATATCAATGAAAAAATTTGTCCCGTGTTTGTCCTCGAGTTTTACAAGAGTGTCCGCATCATTAGAAACGAGAAAAAATTACACGTTTGGTCTTGTGGTTTACTCTAAATAACAGGGTTAGTCCCTAAGTCGTTTTAATTACACCACACATACCTATTTTTGAAACTTGTTGCATATTTAGTCCCTATTATGGGATATAGGGACTATCCGTAATAAAAAAACTCTAAATAATTACACGATGATCCCTACTTTTAAAATAGGGACTAAATGGGCAATAAGTTTCAAAAAAAGGTATGTGTGGTGTAATTAAAACGACTTAGGGACTAAACCTGTTATTTGGGGTAAAATACAGGGACCAAACGTGTAACCATCTCTATTGCCTTTGTCATCAACAATCACAACTATACCCTAACTCTTGCCGAGCTTGCCGGAATCCTCCGCATCCCATACCATGGTGTGTGTATATATTCAAATGATTGGTCACTTGCCAAAATCCATGATATGGTTGATGATCACCATGTCTATCTCACTCCTCTTCATGAACCCGCCACGGTAAGAGATGTCGTCTTCATCCAAAGAACCTCACAAACCCGAGCCACTAGAAATTCCAAAGTCATCCGCCGAGATCCATTTCAAATGGAGTTTTTTGAGATGTTCCCACTTTACAAAAAATGGGAACAAATCCTTAGATAAAATGTCCTTTGCTTGGTTGGGAATAAGGATCATCCGAATGCATGTCTTGTGCACATGATATATTGCCTCATCAAATAAACTCCCTTCAACCTAGCTTATTACATGATCAAAAGGATGGCAAGTGTCTTTAGGACAGAGAAAATGGTGCTTCCATATGCTATGTTTCTCACCCGTCTAGCAAACTTTGTCTTTGCTTTTGAACCCTCTACTTTGACGGATGATCGCTTCTTTTGTAATCGGGTCATGGTACCTCTCACCGAGGGAAGAACATCAAGGTTCATGGTTGATGGGAAAAGACCTCATCCTCCTATCGACTCATCCGAGGAAACTGAAGGAGAAGCAAGCAACCCCGTCAACAACTACCATCTTGTCCCCGTCTCACACATTGATCAATTGCCCGACATTCCAAGTCCTTCACAAGAGTTTCAACAAACCAAAAGAATGTTCAAGTGAATTGCTCACTTCCTTATGGGCAAGAAGAAAAGGTGAAGATGAGATGGAAATTTGTAGGTGATTTGTATGATCCTAATTTGAAACATGTCATGTATGTCTAAACAATGTTATTGTCATTTGGTAGAACTAAGAATTATGTCGTAGCTTGTTGAAAACATGAATAATTGAAACTTGGAACAACTAAATAGGAATTTTACCACTTTTGATCTCACATCAAAAGTTGGTCGTCATCTTAGTTACATGCCCATATGTTGCTTTTACATACCATACTTACTATTCTTTACTTACATAGATGTATGCTTGCTGTAGAAATCATTATTTTCAAAATTCGATACCTAGAGCATGTAACAATTCGCATTTTTGGGTTACTATTCAGTTTTACTACGCACTTTCGAAATTTTTATTTCACATTCTCGTAAGTTAACCTATTTTAGTGATAACCTGAGAATTTGACACTCGTCGGGTCATTTTTGCAAATTTCACGAAACCGTGTATGAGATTTACGTTTAGGTTTAAACGACATTTAGGCATCCCAATATGTCCCTACAACATTAAGAACAAGAGAAATATAGGTTTTTCACATCATACGACAATTTCATAAGTTTTGGAATTTTACGTTTTCCGGTTTTGCGTTTTACTCGTTTTACACATTTTAAGACTACGGTTTTAGGTTTTCATGACTTTAAGCATCTCGATAGAACTTATCACTCATATAATATACTAATATAGAGTATATTAACAAGTTTTAACATATTTACAAGTTTCATATTTTTAGGATACCCGGTTTTAAATTTTGTGACTTTACGACTTACAGTTAGCGATTAACGGGACCAAAACTCACTCCGTAAAGGCAAGATGATTAATTAAAACTCTTAACCTCCTCAAAATAGCCATATATGGCATTTTTGGTGACTAGATAGGGCACATGGCATGGTTAGAATGTATCTAGATAGATTTGTTATACATATACTAACTTAGTAACTAAGTTTCCTTAATCTTGCAACACATGTCTCCCTTAGCTAACAAGGCTTATGACTCATACATTCCTAACCTCCTCAAGACACTATATAAACCCCCTCCCCCTCTTATAGTCTTTCACAACACAAAACAAACATAAACACTCTTCATTCAAGTTTTACTTCAAGTATTCCAAGAGAAATTAAAGGCCTAATAAACCTCTACATTAATCTAGTGTTTATTTGGTGATTCCATGGTTGGATTAGGAGCTACACGATGGTCTAGGGGCTGAATAAATAAGGTTTCTACAAGGTCTATATCAATGTTATCAAGGGTTAGCAATATTTGTGTTGAAGGATTGGAAGCTAGGGTTTTCGATTGAAAGGTTTAGATCTTTTCCTAGTTCATGATTTCCCTTTTCATTAAGGCCAAAAGTTGTAAGGAAACCTATGATCATCATCCTTACTATGTTTTCGTAATCTCTATATGCTATATATGTCTTGTTATATTGATCTCATGATGTACAAATCCTTAAAACAAGTCTAAACTTATAGACCATTTTATGTTATCATTTATAAGACAAACAAGTAAACTAGTAGGTTATGTTATGATAAACGACTAGAAACATGTATCTATAGACTTGAAAAAGCTTATATAATAGTAGAGGATCTTACAAGGAAAACGTAGCAATTTGAATCACCCAAAACGAGTACACGAGTCAAAAGATATGATCAAAAGAAGTTAGCGAAACCTAGAAACTAAAAACTGCCAAAAGCTTGTTGTTAACAAATCTGAGTAATTTTTAGAGGTACTTCTGGTCCGATTCATCAAAAAGTTAAAGCACGAAAGTTGACCGGAACGACGTTTTCCATATACCTTTTAGAAAAATCGGCCTAAAAATGCATAACGAAGACTAATTTCTTTAAAAATCTTAGCAGCCTATGTATAGCCAAACGACTATACACTTTGTCGCAACTAAGGTGAAACCATATGGCCTAAAGGCCTTAGATCAAGACCAAAGCCACGACTAAGGCCAAGGCTGAGGTCTCAAGGCCATGGTAGCCGTGACCATAAACCAAAGGCCTTAGCCTTGACAAACCAAAACGTGTGCAATACAATTTGGATCTACTCCCTCGATAAACCATGAAACTTTACACACTTACTAGACATTTAAAACTCATTTGCGGACTATGACCAAACATATTTTGTAACCACTTAACTTATATGTCAAATGATCAAACGAGCAAAACATATGTTTTTCCATGTCGAATACTACAACACTAGGGAACTTCATGTGAGGGGTTCATTAAAGTAAAACCGTTGATGAGTTGTGGATTGACAAATTAAGTGTCCTGGCTCCTCAAACGTTTACTGCATGACCTCTGGATTATGATGGCCCGAACGATAGTACGAGATATACAAAAAAAAACCGTTTCATAAATAAACATACACGAAACTACCAAGTACTACATCATGATTAATATATAGACGTATATAGGCTTGTTTATACTTTCACATCGTTATTCCAGACCTAAGACACGACATTATATTTTAGGTTACGCGTAGAGACTTTCAGGCTTATCCATCAATTCCGTTATACGTTTTGATATCATTAGTTCACGGTGAGTTCGTAGCCCCACTTTTACTCGTTTAACCGTTTTATAAACTCTTTGGGGGAGATACATGCTCGATTACAAAAATACTTTACTCGCTTTATTTACATACATGACTTGCATTTACATAAATACTTGCATACATACATGATTGTGTTAAACTTATTTGCGTTATTCTTGAATGCATTACACTTAACTGCGTTATTCAATTTGTGTGACTAGACTTGATACAAACATACATCCTAACATTGAGTTGTTGGAAGGCCATTAATTTGGATACATCCCAACCGTGAGTTGTTGGAAGGCCATTAATTTGGATACATTCCAACCGTGAGTTATTAAAAGGCCATTAATTTGGATACATCCTAACCGTGAGTTGTTGGAAGGCCATTTATTTGGATGATACATGATCGATATACTATTTACATACTCAAAACATTTATGCTTATAACTACTATGATGCGCGTACACACATATGTCTTACTCATACTTTATTTTTAGCATTGGGTTGTGAACACACAGGTTGCAAGTTTTGTATGGGCGGGACTTGCAAGTGAGTGGATTTACAATGCCTTTGCTGTGTGAACATTCTTTAAAAGCTTTGCATGTTAAACAAACTCTATGAACTCACCAACCATTGTGTTGACACTTTTTAGCATGTTTATCTTAGGTCATAAGGCGATAGCTAGAGTTTGAAGCATAGAGTCGTACGACATGTTTTGAAGACTTTATACATTCGTATTTACCATTCGAAACATTTAGTAAATATTTATGTATTATACTTTGGGACCTCATTGTTTGTAACTCTGATTTCATTAATCGAATGATAACTTTTCAAAACGTCTCATTTAGAGGTCGTTTTCTATAACTTGTACTTTGTATTATGAAGTAGCACCACAGTGACACAATCTTTGGCTATGGTATTTTGGGGGTGTTACAGAGCAAAATATTGCACGATTCATATGAATCATCCTGATGCCTGGATCCCTCAGGCTATAGCTAGTGGGATCCTTCGTTGAAGGATCCGTGGATCCGTGATGTATACATTTTAGCTTCCTTGCATCAATCCAACATTCCAGACCTTATTGGAGTAGTTAAACATGATACATTAAGATCACTTAAACTTTCCTTAGGCTTAGTTGATCTCACATTCACTCATGGATGACTTAAGATCACATTCAAGGTGTTTTTGATTTATCATTACTTCAAAACTCACCATTTTTCCACTCCAATGTTTATACATTGTTACTCTTATCTCAAAACACCTAGTTTGGTATTTCTCTCAATTTTAGCAAATTAATTTTAGTCATCCTTACCTCAAAATGCTCTAAAAACTAGTTTTTCATTTCTTGTGATTTTTAAGGAATTTTCTAAATTTTTCTTTGATCATCATTGGTTTCTATGATCATTTGCCATCCTCAAAACTCTTAGTTGTGTTCATAAAAACTCCATTTCTTTCCATAAAAGTCATCATTAGCTACCCTCACTCATTATGCTTGATCATTTAAGTCTTATACCATTTTAGATACCTGAAGAGACAAAATCACTAAAGATATATAGGTGATGGACCTTGCTAGAACTCATTCACCCTTTTTCTTGGCTTCTGAGAGCCGGATCCCTAGCTTTAGGCTAGCCGGATCCCTCAAGTGAGGGATCCGTGAGAACCGGTTGCACAAACTACCTAAAATCTCACTTGATATAATCATTTCAAACTCTCTTTGGTAATCTAAACACTTCACTTTGTCTTAAATGACTCCATAGGACAGAACAACATTATAGTTGACTTTTGTGCACGCAATTTGAAGAACCTTAGTGGTTTAGGCTTTAATTCACTTGCCTAATTTCTTCCTTTATAAACCACTTGTGTTTGTGCTTCCAAATCACCATTAAAACACTCATTCTCAATAGCTAAAACTTCCCTCTTCACATTCTTACTTCCAACTTTTCACCATGAGAAAAACACCTAGTGCAAACTCATCAACCAAAGGACCTCCCAAGAAAATTACTCGTGTTGTTCATGAAGTTTTCTCAACCGACTCATCACCCATCAAAGCTTCTAACACTAGAGTTCCTTCCCAACAAACTCTACCACCCAAATCTAGGAAAACCGCTCGAATTAGTATCCGACCTTGTAGCTTGGAGAAACCTTCGCCAAACACCACCATACCTCCTAAATCAAACACTCATATATCCACTAAAGCAACTAAACCCTCGCCTCTAGAGCCTAGAGTACTCTCTTTCACCACACCTCTTTCATCTCCAAACCTTTACTCACTAGAAGACTTGCCCCCTAGGCTTTCTCATCCACCACCATTGCCCACATTCTCATCAATTGAGAAAATGGTACCACAACAACCTTCTCACCAAAACTTTGGTATAGGAACTTCACTAGCACCCGTGTCTCCTTCTCCTTCACCCTCTAATGATCCATTATGGATTATGAGGAATCATCAAACTCAACAATCGGACCATATGGAAGTATATACTTCTTTATCAATAGTTATTCCAAGTTTATAAACCGTATTAAATCTTATAACATATAGGTAATATTCGTTACTAATTATAGATCAAGTAGTTATTTCTTAACGTGTATCATCCCGTTTTAAAAATAACTCACTCGCTATCCGATCAAGTCATATATTGCATATCACAATAGTTTTATTTCGGTATCGATACACCTAATTGATCCTTCACCCAATCAAGTCGTTGGGTAAATATTTTACAAGTTTATCCATTGTTATGTACTAATTACCGTTTCTTGTGAAATTGTTAATTCATTTTAACAACCATTTATAACTTATAAATTATTACCACGTCTTATCGAGTTTAACCCGTAACTAATTTTTCCCATGCCATATAACTAATTTCACCCGTCGAGACCCGACACAATCTACCAAGTCAATAAGCGCTTCAAGTGACCAATGTCCAACAAATACTAATGTGGGTCCAATAATAGTTTAAGCAATAGGTCAAAAATATATATATTACTTGATATGTTGTACATAACGTGTTATTTCATATATAGTAGTATTCTTTTCAATATTAATGTCATTTATTACCATTTATATGATATTAACATTAATCACCCAAGATCCAAACCGGGTCATTCCGGATTTTACCCGACCCACATAACCACGACTCTCAACTGACCCGACACAGCCCCTTTTACCCGACTCGTTGAGTCAACTGTTTCGACTCAGTAACGGAGTCAACTCGCCTCAAGAACCAAACAAACACCCAAGAATCCTTAACCAATCGAGAACCAAAGAGATTTTTAGATCAAACTCGACCCAAGGTGTAGACCACCACCACGTTAACAATCTTGAGACCAAGAAAAACCCAACTATCAAATCCAAACTATGACTACCACCACAAATCTGAGATTACCCTCCTCAGTACCCCATTCGTACTAACCAAATCCAGGCTCGTCGAGCCAAACAAACCCACGAAACCCTTCTTATTTGTTTGCTTACCACACACATAGTGAAACCACGTTTACAAATCTTGTTTTTATTTTATTATCCACGAAAACAACAACACAATATTTATATATACGATATTGATAAGAACGAGTAAAAATATATGTTACGAACGTGACTTGGCTTACCCTTAACTGACGAGAAGAAAATAGAGAGAGAGACGAGAGACGAGGTTGTTGTTGGTGTCCCATACGAGTGCAACTCGTATACCATTACCACGAAAGACGTTAACAACACGATTTCATTGAAACCCTAGGTATACGAACCTAAAAATCACGATTAGGGGCGCGTGATTGGGTTTAGAAATGCGTACAACACATAAACGGGGTCACAAGACCCCGATCTATCATTTAGAAATGGTGGTGTTATTATTAGTGATCACCATAATTTTGGCCGGAATTTTGATTCGGTTCCGAACCCTAGGGAAGGGTGGCTGGATTTTGCTTTTGTAGAGAGAGCGGATTGTGTGTTTTGTATGTAGAGAGTGAAAGGTGTGAAATGGAAGAAAGGGTGGGGTGGGGTTTATATAGTACCAAAGAAGGACTACTATTGTAAGTTTGAAAGTATAGGGGCCAGTGTAACCATCACAAGGACTAGACTTGCAACTTTCTCAATCTTTTGATGTATTAAGTTCGGGACTTGTTTAGCCTAGCAAACGAATGATTCGTGACCCGAGAGTTACGCCAATATTCTCAAAATATTAATTCTAATAAAAAAGATATATAATATGACTCGTATCTCAAATTAATTAAAACGATCGCTCTAATAAACGTTTCTCCAATTATGACGCATCGAGGAATTTACGGGTTGTCACACGTAATTATGATTAGTCAAAATTTAATTGCTACCATCAGCTCCCTGTGTTTAGGACACAAGTTTCACAATTTGATTAGAATGTTTTATGTAAATCTTGTTATTAGATTTATTGTATATTATATAAGTTACCTAGGATTACTAAAAGAGTTTCTCTGTTTATTCTTTTGTTCAGGATACTTGGTGCATACTCAAAGGTCGCTCCCCAGTCAAAAGTGAAAAAACAAATAATACTCTAGGTATCTTTTCATTTCAATTTTTTCTTGTTTATCTTATTATTATGTTTGTCACTTGTTGGAAGTAATTTTTGGTATGCAAACATACACTTCATTTCAAATCAATCAATCCTATATTTCAGTATCAGTTTATTTCCCTTTGAATAACATTTTTTTGTCACTTTTATGAAGCACTATTGTTTGTCAGACGCAGAGGGTTCTTCGAGAATGCATTGAAAATGATGTAGCCTCACCGCAAGGATTACAATGAAGGCATAATTTCATGGAAATAATCGAGCATGAACCGTAAAATACTCATCTCGAATCTCTTGTTCACAAGCCGTGAAAGCACCTCCAGAAATTTTGTCTAGAAAATATCCTTTTTGTTAGGTTGAGGGCTATTGTATATTTGTATCATTTATATATGTTTCAAGTAATATGATTCTCTATTGGAGTATCTAAAATTCTCTGAAATGAAATATATCATTAGTTTGGTTGAAATGGATCAAACCTTAGGTGTTGGTTGTCGCATCTATGGATCATTCCAAATATTTTGTTGGTGTTGATATTGCGTGTGGGTATTAAGATGAAGAATGAAGATTGGTGTTTGATTTGGTTATTATTATTATTATTTTTTGAGTGGATGAATGAGATTTTAGAATGGTTTTGCTATTAATTTTAGATAGAGAAACATAAATTTAGAGAGAGAAGCAGGAAAATAGATAACATGAGGGTGGTGGTAGTGATTGTATAACTTTTTTATTAAGTGCACCGTTCGTCCCTAAGGTTGTACCACCAAAATAATCAATCAAAACGATAAAATGACCATTTTGCCCTCATGTGCAACGCACATGACAAAAGATAACATATGTTGACTAACGGAAAATGGGTCAAAGGACTGATTTAAACTATAAAAACCTTGATTTGGACTCCCCACGATGAAAAAGGCAAGGTTTGTCCAAGGGTGATGCGTGTGTACAAGATTAGAGACGAACGGTGTATTTTACTCTTATATTTACCTATAAATATTCCTTACATTTTCGTTTTTTTCACACATTCAAATCTTATTTCATATTTTAAACTTCTACTTAAAAATGTCTCAATACTCCCAAAAGCAAAACCCTGATATAATGTCGACAACGAAACGCCCCAACACCCAACTCCAATTTCCAACTCGGTCACTCACAACCTGTTCATTTTTTAGCTCCAACTTTTGTTTACTGAACACAAACACCACAAATACCAACAACACACAATACCACAACCCACCATTCGTACATCCACCGCCACAACAACAAACAATGTATCAACCACAAATGTTCCAATCACATCAAAATACATATCAACCAAATTGTGTATCACAATCCTACACCATCACCTGCACCTATTTCTCTCATTCATCTATTAAACGTTGATGAGGTGCCTATGTATGAACCTCAATTTTCTCCGTCTATGTCTAACCCCGTTGATGTTGACTCCCCTGTCGAAGAAGTCCCTCCCCCAAAGAAAAATCCATCAAAAAGTTAGTAGATGGTAAGAGCACACTATTACTACCGACCAAAAGGTGAAGGTAAAGTGAAGATAATGTAAAGTATAGAAAACTTAGAGGACCATTCCCATAACTCATACCAAACAAATAAATATCCCCCGAAACCCTAACACCCATTTCTCTTTGCCGATACCATCACCGGTATCCCCTCCTCAAAACCCTAGAAACCCTAAAACCTGCAACAATGGTGGCCAAGAAAGAGCGATCAGTAAACGTATCAGGCAAACCAAAGCACTCGTTAGACGTCAACAGAGACGCCGGAAACAAGAACAAAAGCGGCGGCAATGGCCGTACTTCCGCCACTGTACGGAGGCTCAAGATGTATAAAACAAGACCTAAACGTGACTCCAAAGGAAATATTCTGAAACATGAGTATCAGTCTAAGGAGTTGCCGTGTACCAGGATTCAGCCTAATCGGAATTGGTTTGGTATGGATGATTTAACCTTTCGATATCGTATCGATTGTATTGTGTATTTAAATATATGTGAATTATATGATGTGTTCTGTATGTGTTTGTTTTGATTGTCTGATCATATTTTGTATGGAATTAGGATGGGTTTTGAGCTTAGGCTGATTTAGTTAGGTGTTTCGGTTTGTTATATTTTATGTATGCGCTTTATTTTTCATAAGCTCATTAGGGATTATTTTGAAACTTTCGTTATGTAAACTTATTACAACATAAGAAACATATATAGAGTGTGATTTAAGGCTTTTTGGTTTGAGCTTATTTTATGAAACATAAGCCCAAAACCAAATAAGGCTTATAAGCAAACTTATCAGCTTAAACAAACACCCCTTAGGGGTGTTTGTTTGCTTATATTACATGGCCGTTTGTTTTGGGCTTATGTTTTATAAGCTCATTTTTGTGGCTTATTTTGAAACTTTTCGGGCTTATATAACATTGTGACATGATAAACTTATATAAGCTGAAAAGATTCAAAATAAGCTACAAAAAATGAGCTTATGAAACATAAGCCCAAAACCAAATAAGCCATAAGCACGCTATATAAGCCGAAACAAAGACCTACTTAGTTTACGTTGTGATAATCTGATTATATAAAATAATGAGATAAGGAACTGCGATCTACGAGGATTCAAATACAAATAGAGATGAGTTTGTTATGATAGAAATAGGGAATGAGTTTTGAGTTTAGCTAGTTTTGAAATTACATGTGTTTGGCAAAGTCTACGGGAGCTAAACGGGCTTTTTGAAATTTGGAAAAGCTGATAATCTCAATTTTATACGTGGTTCATGAGCTCATCAAAGCTCAAAAGTTGTTAAACACGAGCTTTTTGAATTTTCGATACTTCAATAAGCCCAAAGGCCTTTCTAATGAGCACATCAGCCTTTGAAAAGGATAAGCCAAGTTTTGTTTGGCTGATACGATAAATATGATTAGAACAGTTTTGGATGTTTGTTAACGTTTTGTGGAATTAAGATATTATATTTGGTTTGACTGGCATAGGTATCTTTGCTCTAAATATATAAGTGAATCAACTGTGGTGTAGGCATGTGCTTGGACCTAGGATAACTTGTAACCATGTAAAAATTTAGCTTTTCATACTAATATGCTTCTACGTAACGTTACAGGTAACACTAGAGTGGTAAATCAGAAAGAGCTTGAGTTCTTCCGTGAAGAGCTGTCAACTCGACTTTCAAGTAACTATAATGTTATCTTGAAGGAGAGGAAACTGCCTATGTCACTATTGACTGATCATCAGAAGGTAAATCATGTCGACCATATATTTGAAATCTAGGATGTGACGAGTGTATGTGTATGCTCTTCTAATTTTGGTGTTCCTTTCATGTATTTCTGTAGCAAGCAAGAGTTCACCTTCTTGATACCCAGCCATTCTCTGATGCCTTTGGACCAAAGGGCAAGAGGAAACGTCCAAAGCTAGTGGTGTCCGATTATGAACAACTAGTAAAGAGGGCTGACGGTTCTCATGGTAAGAAACTATTTTGTATTTTTTGAAAAAAGTTGAGGCTTGTTTTGTAACTTCTTTTAGTGAATTGCTAATTGATTAAGACTTAAACTAATGTGTATGCGAACTTGTAGATGCATTTGAAGAGAAATGTGGTGGTGTTGACCCAACCGAGGAAAATACAGATGGATTTAGGGATCTAGTTCGCCACACAATGTTTGAAAAGGGTCAAAGTAAACGTATTTGGGGTGAGCTTTACAAAGTCATCGACTCGTCAGATGTTGTAATCCAGGTTAGTGATGGGTTAACTTGTTAATCAGGTTTACTTTTATACATAGTGATGGAGTGAACAAGCTGCTCTGCTTTATCAAAGTCATCGACTGTCAGTAAAATAAGCATAACTAACTGTCAGGCTTTTGTTTTTCACAAATGAAAGTATCATTTTGTTTTTGGAAAAGTGGTTCTTATGCTACTGATTACAGGTATTGGATGCTAGGGATCCCCAAGGTACAAGATGCTATCATCTTGAGAAGCATTTGAAAGAGCATTGCAAACACAAGCACATGATTTTATTGTTAAACAAGGTAATTATGATCTTTTCAGTAGGGTATTGAGGTTTCTTTTCTTGTGATTGCGCCGATCCATCATATTTGCTGATTAATGATTTTCATGCATTTGTGTAGTGTGATTTGACTCCTCCATGGGTCACAAAAGGCTGGCTAAGGGTACTATCTAAGGAATATCCTACGTTGGCATTCCATGCAAGCATTAATAAGTCGTACGGAAAGGTATGTGTATTCTACATACTATTGAATGTGGAATCCTTGTACTTTTTGGCTGTATCACTTAGCTGTTGTGTTTCTATATGCGAGTTACTTCGAATTTGTCAGTTCTAGAAATAAGCATACTGTTAATAGATAATGTTTAGCCATATACTTTTATCTCCTCATGTTAGCATAGAGCATTTCACACTTTTCATCTCTTTCTTAAGCATATGAGCTAGACCTTTCTATATGCTTTGAAACTATATTAACAATTGTTCACAAAAGAGGGTGAAGAGATGTGACATATTAATGTCAAAATCTTTGTACATTTTACAATTATATGAAATACAACATTTCGACACTACCTTATTCAAGTTAATTATCATAGACTCATATTCTCATAGATGGTAAATTTAATGTAAGATGGCCAGACAAACAACTTTGGATAAAGGGCATGGTAAACACGCTGATAATATTTGTCGTGTTTTTGATTTTATCTGGACCAAAATTATGTGATCATCGTTTTATTCGCTAGTTGAACTTAAAATGTAAAAAGAAGGAATGAATACAATTGAACACTTTTAACTATAACTCTCAGAAACCTTTTTAGTTAAATCTATTGTAACTTGAATCATCAAGGTCTAGCTTTTCCTTCTAAATGATCAGCTAGTGATCTGTTTTATATTTATAAATAAACTCTTAGCTATACTTTATTGTTTTAAATGGGCGTGAATGTCAAAAACAGGGAGAGTTCTTTATCAATGGCTCTGAAATACTTACAGGTTTTCTGTAGGGTGCCCTTTTATTCACGTGCCCTTAACATTAATATTATGGCATCATAGTACGGGTATTGTGTGTTTTTGAATCTTGATTTTGTTAAAAGCTTGAACTGTTTGGTTCTTGCTTTTAATTGAATCTGATACAAATTCTTATTCACGTTCCCGCCTCCAAAGGCCATTACATATTTTTTATTTTCAAAACAAATATTTTATTACTTTTATATGTATATTTTGGTTGATACAAGCGGTTTCAGATTGTAGTCCTGCGCCTGTCATCTGCTACCTCCCTTAATAGTTTTCGTTTGTGAAGTCACTTTTGGATTATTGTCATACGTCAAGAGTGTTATGTCACAGTTGATGCTATATTATTAATTATGAATCTTAGATGTGCAAGTTTTGTCTCTGCATGATGATAATCTGTAATTTCTTCTGTTGCTTATAGAATTCCCTTCTGTCGGTGTTGAGACAATTTTCACGATTAAAAAGTGACAAGCAAGCGATATCTGTTGGATTTGTTGGATACCCCAATGTTGGCAAGTCATCAGTAATCAACACACTTGAATTTAAAAATGTAAGTTATTTCAATTTTATTGCATAGAGGGCAATCTGATGCATTCTTTTTAATTTTATATACTTTTGTTTTATTTTGTTATATTAGAAAAGTATCATGAACTTGTTAAGGTATGCTAGGGTTACTGAAACAAGATACCGAGTCCTGATATATTTCTTGTTTTCTTTTGTAAAGGTTTGCAAGGTTGCTCCAATTCCTGGGGAGACTAAAGTTTGGCAATACATAACACTTACGAAGAAAATATTCTTGATTGATTGTCCCGGTGTTGTTTACGGCAGCAGTGATACAGAAACGGATATTGTCTTGAAGGGTGTGGTATGTATAACTTACCTTAGTTCATTTTTTATATCCTTGCTAAATTTTGTTCTCTAAATCTATATGGTTTACAATCACCTGTATTTTTTTTCACATGATTGTCTATATTTTCAACTTAATTGTTAATAAATTTATTCTATTACAGGTGCGAGTCACAAATCTGCATGATGCCACAGAGCATATCGGTGAAGTGTTGCAACGTGTCAAGAAAGAGCACCTTACAAGAGCATACAAGATAAAAGAATGGTATGCCTCATTTCTTGAAAACTTTCTCCATAAAGGAAAATTGCTATGCTAAGAGATAGAATTTTCACATTTGTTATGAAAAGGGTTGACTTTAAGATCTGGTGTTTGAAATTTGAGTCTATCGAAACTTTTATATCATTCTTTAATTGTCGTCATTCTGCCTACATTATTTCAGTTGTAATTGCAAATCTTTATATAACTATTTTTATTGTGTTTAACAGGGAAGATGAGAATGACTTTCTGGTTCAGTTATGCAAATTATCAGGCAAACTTTTAAGAGTAAGTTTTCCTATTTGAGTTCCCTTATTTTGGTTTTTTCAACTCACTATCCCTAAACCACATTACATGGAAAACTTAGTATAGGTAATTTAAGCAGAACTTATGATAGAACCGAAAATGCTACAATGAGTATACGACTTTTGTAGTGTACAGAGTATGGGTAATGGATCAAATGGGTAGCTTTAAGTACAAGTCGATCAGCGTAGCTTGACCCATAACCTCTGTTTAGTCTAATTTACACGAATATGGTAACGGAAACTTTATTGCTACAATGATATCAAGATTTCATAATGAAGAAAAAATTTAGTAGTGTTATGCATATAAATATCAGGCTACATTCAACCCGTTTGTATCCCGAACCAGGAATATCTACTAAACCATTTTATATTACAGGGAGGTGAACCTGATCTTATGACTGCTGCAAAGATGGTTCTACATGACTGGCAAAGAGGAAAAATACCCTTCTTTGTCCCACCTCCAAAGCAAGATGATGCATCTGCTGAACCCGAAAAAGATAGTTAGATAATGAGGCGGCGGTTGCGAATGACAAAGAAGCGGCAGCTAAAAGCATCATAAAAAGTATTGTTTCATCACAGCTGCAAAAACATGTTCCTGTTCAAGAGGATCTATTTACCGCAAGGAGTTGAAAGGAGATGCAAGTGAAGAGGAATCATAGATATTGTTTTTACTGGTTTCGTTTATTTAATTTAAAAATAGATGATAAGAAATTTCATGTGTTTTCTTTTTATTTCTATCTGGTTTGTACTCCAAATACTATTATCAATTTTGATACTACTATGCATCTGCAAGAATCTTTTAATTACCTATCCTATGCTTGTGAAGTATAAACTTGTGCTAAATTCTTATAAGCGTTATTTTTCTGTCGTTGAGATGAGCACAAAAGATGTCTCAAATTTTGATCGAATGATGAATAAATCACAATAATGGTTTAAAGTTTTGATAAATAATAATAGCTTTTGTAGTTATACATGATATTCGTCATCTTTTACAACGAAGCATAAACAGTCACTGAACAGCTCGCTCAATTTTCCTGACAATTAACTGGGCTAATGTTATATGACAACGATCTGTAATTCATTGTTTACATTCGTTTTGTATAATTGTCGAATAAAATAGCCGTGACACTTGATACAACGTTTTGTATAATTGTCGAACCATTTTGCATTGGCACTTGATACAAGTGCTCCATTTGTAATCTTTTGAGCTGATGTGTGGCACTTGATACAAGTGCTCCATTTGTAATCTTTTATGAGTTGATGTATAATGCACGTCGGCTGTAGGCATGCATGGAAACAGTCATTAGTTTAATAACATGGTTTTATAAAAACTCGCGTTTCTCTGTCGTTTTGTAAGAGAATCAAAATACTTGAACCTGTAGAGGTACTACATGTGGAATGGATGCTACTTCTTTCTATAAATACTTTATAAAATCCCACTATAGTGCCTGTATTTTACTCTCTGTTTGCAGAATTCAAGAAATTGGTATCTTGAACTTCTGTCAGTTGAATCATTTCTAAATCATAGTGCCTCAGGTTCATGAATATCTGTCTTGGTATTTGTTTGTACAACCTGTTCTTTATGTATATTATTTGTTCAATGCATATACGTATACTCCCTCCTTTATGGCGGAGGCAGGGAGGAGGGCAAGGTGGGCACGTCCTCACTAGCTGAAAAAATATTGTAGTATAAAAATTTTAAAATATCCAATCTATTTTGTATTCCCCAAGCCTAATGAACCGATTTGTAATGTACTTTCAAAAATATATCAAAGTTTGCCTCCTCAACTAAAATTCATCTTTATTCAACCTAAAATCCCACTAGTCCCACAAAAAAGTGTCCACCTTACTATTTATGTTTGTTCCAATAAAGTGTCCAAGTTTTTATTTATGGACAGTATTTATGACTAGTTTTCCTAGTTTGCGATTATAATCAAAACTTGCATTAATTGTTCATTTCTAATTTCTATTAAAAAAGTGAGGGTAAAAATGACTTTTTATCAATAAAAATTTGCATTAATTAAACATATCATAAGTCAATAAAAATTTGCATTAATTAAACATATCATAATTTGTCCATTTTTTGTTTGTGGACACTCTTTTCGGGACGGAGGGAGTATAAAGTTTGACAGATTCAGGGTGTTCATATCTTCTCGATCCGAGTGCAGCTAAAAAAGCAGCTGTGAGGATAGGTGTGTGCGTGTGTGTGAGTACCGGTGTTCACACAAAATCGAGACTTGTTAAGGAGTTATGTTATTGTATGTATGACATGGGTAATGTATGGTATAGGGTGTTTTGAGGAAGGTGATATTTTGGTGCTGCAAAATGTCTTCAGATCATGAATCCCGGTCTATGGCATTAACTCCAACATGGTCTGTCGCTACTGTTTTAAGTATTTTTGTGGTTGTCTCGTTGCTCTTGGAGCTAGGAATTCATCGTTTGAGCCATGTAAGTTATTCCATGACTCTACCTTCTTATCTTACTCATTCAACACTTACCACTCTGCACACATTTACATATGAACTTATGCAACTTCAGTCTTTATGCTAGTCAAGATGCTAGAGTTTGTTTATCTTTGTGACCTAGTATGTTCTTTTTTTTCGCCAGTGGTTGAAGAAAATGAATCGTAAACCATTGCTTGCTGCTGTGGATAAAATGAAAGAAGGTAACACATATAATCGGTTATAAAAGATAGTGAAGATATATGAGCTTATTAATTTTTTCACTGTACTTCTGATATATTATTATCATGACTTGGTTGTTTTTCTGCAGAAATGATGCTTCTTGGATTCATATCACTCCTTCTTGCAGCTGCCTGTAACGGTATATCAAGTATTTGCATCCCTTCAAAGCTCTACAATAATGGTGCATTTCATCCTTGTAGCAATCCTATTAATAATACAGAGATTGAGCATACTATGCGTCGACATTTAAGTGAATCGAATGAACATCTGTAAAAGGTGAGTCAAATATTGATAAATTTCATTATAATGTGTGTGTTTCTGTTTCTTAAATGTAGTTTTAATTTCTATCTAATATATCCCATTTACGTTTTCTTTCTTCTTGCTAGTTTTTAATACAAATCGCCGTTCAAAATAACAAAAACAAAAATTTACGTTTTCTTTCCCTTTTTCGTGAATCTTCATTATTTTCATTTTTTATGCACATCTAATTACTATACCTACAGGGGTACGAGCCATTTGTGTCAGATGAGGGACTCGAGCAACTGCACCGATTTATTTTTGTTATGGCAATTACACATGTATCGTATAGCTGCTTAACTATGCTTCTGGCTATAGTGAAGGTTCCACTCATTCATTCTTTCTTTCATTCTTACCCGTTTCCTTATATGTAATTGTTTTTAGTATGAAAGAATTTAATTTAAAACTTGATTTGCCAATCTTGCCAGATACACACATGGAGGAAATGGGAAGACGAAACTCTAATGGATGGGCATGGTTTCCTTACTGGTATGATAGTTTTATTTAGTAACACCAATCGGTTATATCATTTGTGCATTTAGTAATATTAGAGATATTATAAGGTGTTGCTCAACGAGCTTTACATTCTTATGCAGAAATTTCAAGAAGTGAGACGATGAAGAGGCAATCCGCCATTGTCAAATTCCACATGTCGAATCCATTGCTTAGGAATGGTTGCTTCACTTGGATGGTAAGTAATATGTCATTAAAGATTCTTATGTGACATAAAGTTAGCCGATAAATTAGATATTTATGTGAATTACAGGTCTGTTTCCTTCGACAATTTGGCAGTTCAGTTGTTCGTGCTGATTATCTTACGTTGCGTGAAGCCTTCCTCATGGTTAGAAAATTACTAATTTATGCAGCTTATATCATCCATTTTGTACTTTATAAAGGCTGCAAATTAAATCCATTTTGCAAATCCTGCAGAACCACAACCTAACGTCAAACTATGATTTTCACAACTATATGATTCGCTCCATGGAAGAAGAATTTCAAATGATAGTTGGATTAAGGTAAAAAAAAAAACTCTATCTTCTAACAACAAAGTTATAATATTCAACTTTATGGCTACTGCCTTGTTAAAAAAGTTGAAACTCTTGTTATTTTTGCAGTGCATCTCTTTGGGGATGGGTTGTGGCTTTTATGTTGTTTAATGTGGAAGGTACGAAGACATTGTGAGCAATACTTATGTATTTTCTTTTAAGGATGGTCCCATTGTAGATATCTAGAGTGGCAAAAGGGATGGGTCACGCAGACTAGATAGCGGGTCAAAATAGGTATCATTTTGTACGGGTCAAGTCAGAATGTCGGATTGCCTTGGAGATTTTTTTCTTAAGGAACTAGTGAACGAATAATGATTTTAAAAGCTATAATATTTCAATATTGATCAAGCTATTTAGATAAAGTTTCGACCTATTTGACATGTTTTCTTGTAAGCTACGGAGTTATTATCTAAGAAATGTACGTGCTTGACCCAAATCGACCATTTGACAAATAGAAGATTCAAAATTTCCGCTGCTAGTAAATATGGATAAATGGAAAATGAGGAATCTTGAAATGCCTTCTAATTGGGCTCTATACATTTCTTGTAGGATCTAATCTCTATTTCTGGATTGCTTTAGTTCCTGTTGCTGTAAGTACTTTTTCCTACACTATCACAAATCTTCAAACTTTAGTTCACCTTACTTGGCTGAACTTTGTTTCAAAATTATGTTACCCTTTTCATGTTCAGCTAGTTCTATTGTTGGGTGCAAAACTGCAACATGTGATCGCTACTTTAGCATTGGAAAGTGCTGGAATTACTGGTTATTTTACGGAAGCTAGGTTAAAGCCTCGAGACGAGCTTTTCTGGTTCAAGAAGCCACAGTTATTGCTTAGATTAATCCATTTTATTCTGTTTCAGGTGAGCTTTGTTATATCAGTGTCTTTAAAAGCTTTTTGGTTAGTTTTCATCATATTTTCACTTGAGATGTAACACTAGGCTTATTATTAACCTTGTACATAAAAAAATTCAATACTTGTTTCAGAATGCATTCGAGTTGGCTTCGTTCTTTTGGTTTTGGGTAATTTCTTTATACTTAATCCCGTATTAGTAAAAGAAAAAAACTGTTAAATGTGTTTATTAAGTGCGTGTTATGTTCGTGCAGTGGCAATTTGGATATGATTCTTGCTTCCTAAAGCATCACACGTTGGTCTATATCGATTAATTTTGGGGTATGCATAAATTTACAACATCGTATCACATCTTTCGTATACCTATTTTTCGTCATGATTCTTTCCCACTAAAGTTTTTTCTCGATATTTTTTTTTAACAAATTTAGGTTCGCTGCACAGTTTCTTTGCAGCTACAGCACTTTACCGCTGTATGCCCTGGTGACTCAGGTATGATTCTCCAATAGTATGAAAGTATAATGCTTGAGCATCATTTATTCATTTACATAGCATATATGTACAGGTCAAAACAAGTTCCGGTAGAAATGGGTAATTTTTAGTACTACTACGTACAAAACAAAACTGCCCGCGTCTGTTAGGTTGGCCTGCTCTCATTTATGGGGATGTTATATATCTGAATTTAAAAAAAATTGATTTAGGAGGTTGAACCCATTTGATCTTTCCCCTTATAGCAAAAGTGCAAAACTACTTTAATCAGACCCGTTTGAGATAAAAACATAACTTAAATCGACCCATTCATAAGTAAAGGTGTCAAAATTGTTTTGCAGATGGGGACAAACTACAAAGCCGCATTGATTCCACAAAGAATACGAGAGACGATTAAAGGATGGAGAAAAGAAGTCAAAAGAAGAAGAAGAAAGTTAGGCATATACGGTGACGATTCAACTATTCACACGGAAACTAGCACTGTGATATCTTTAGAGGAATTTGACCACCAAGAGCTCGATAGTCCTCGAGCTGGGACCCCACCTGCCAAGCATTTAGAACTTAAATTACAACAATCTGGAGTCATGACACCTGGCACCCCTCGCCTTCGACCATCAGCTTCTGTATCGTCTTCACCTTCACCAACCTTTCCCCAAGAGCCCGTTACAAGATCATACTCATTGCCCGCCCCAAAACAATGAAGATAAAGATTTTCACATGACATTATGGTTCATTTGTAATAGTTTATAAGAAAAACATGAAAATTGACACATTTCTTATGGAATCTTATGACCTAGATGTAGCTTGCAGTGAAACTAAAATTGGTTCAGATTTACATATAGATTTTATAGGAACAGCGTGGAAAAATTGTAGCTTGTTTATCATTGAGTTTCGCGTTCTTACCAAAGTACGTTTCATAGCCGAGTTGATATAAGAAAGCTATTTGTTGCGTTTGGGTCATTTTGTAAACCTTATTCCAAGTATTATGAAATCTAGCATAATACATTAATCAAATTCTTAAATCTCGTTATTAAAACTGGACTAAACAACCGTTTACGTTTTAATGACTTACAAAGTACAACGGCTAAAATGGGACAAAGTGAAAAGTGCGTTGGAGTCGATGGAAACAACCGTTAGTTATATAATAATCAGATTTTCCAAAACACTCGAACAATCATACATATTAATGTGAATAATTGCTTATTTTGTTTGGATTACAGTTAACCAAGACTCTATCTCAAACTCCATCTTTTGTTAAACAAAGTTTTATTCCGCTGATTTAGGGGTGCGGGGGTAAAGGTACCGACAAGTCTTGTTCATCCATGGATCCACTCATTTCCATTTTATGAACCGATTCTGTCTGACCCTCTTTCAGCGTGTCACGTGGACTTCCTGGACACTCACGACTTCCTCACATTCAGGGGATTGGCTGGTACAGGCTGGGGAGGATAGAATGGTTCGGGTTGTTGGCCCGTTTGACAAGCTGGTTCACATCCGGGGTTAGGTTGTGGTGGATAAAACAGTTCGGGTTGTGGTGGATACATTGGTGCAGGTTGTGGTGGATAAAGTGGCTCAGGTCGTGGTGGATAATATGGTGCAGGGTTGTGGTGGATTGGCTGGTCCTGTTTCACAAGCTGGTTCACATCCGGGATTAGGTTGTGGTGGATACAATGGTTCGGGTTGAGGTGGATACATTGGTACAGGTTGTGGTGGATACATTGGTGCAGGTTGTGGTGGATACAAAGGCTCGGGTTGAGGTGGATACATTGGTGCAGGTTGTGGTGGATATAGTGGCTCAGGTTGTGGTGGATAATATGGTACGGGTTGTGGTGGATTGGCTGGTCCTGTTTGACAAGCTGGCTCACATCCGGGATTAGGTTGTGGTGGATACAATGGTTCGGGTTGAGGTGGATACATTGGTGCAGGTTGTGGTGGATACAAAGGCTCGGGTTGAGGTGGATACATTGGTGCAGGTTGTGGTTGAGGAGGGTATTGAGGTTCGGGTTGAGGCGGATATAATGGTTCAGGTTGAGGAGGTGGGTACATTGGTGCGGGCTGAGGTGGGTACATTGGTGCGGGCTGAGGTGGGTACATTGGTGTGGGCTGAGGTGGATACATTGGCGCAGGTTGAGGTGGATTCAGTGGTTCAGGTTGTGGTGGATACATGGGTGCCGGCTGAGGTGGATATAACGGTTCAGGTTGTGGAGGGTAAAATGGAGCGGGTGCGGGTTGTGGAGGATTCAATGGTTCGGGTTGTGGAGGATAAAATGGAGTGGGTGCGGGTTGTGGAGGATTCAATGGTTCTGGTTGTGGAGGGTAAAATGGTGCGGGTGCAGGTTGGGGAGGATTCAGTGGTTCAGGTTGTGGAGGATAAAATAGTGCGGGTTGAGGAGGATTAAAGGGTTCAGGTTGAGGAGGAGCAGCGGGTTTACAACCAGGTTTAGGTTTAGGCACGGGCCTGTAAGCTGGTGCGCACTTGGGTGAAGGACACTTTGGAATGACGCACGGGCCTACAGGCAGGATGGCGACAATCAATTTGAGCATCATCAAGGTCTGTTGGTGGTGAAGATTCAAGTGCAACTTCTAACGATTCATGATCATCTTCTTTAACCAATTCAGAAACGGAAACATCTTTAGGTGGCAATATTGCTTCACTAAGTTGTAGTTTTGACTCATGTAGCAGGACATGGTCTGAAATGATCTTGCGTGCTGAGCCATGACTCAGGCATAGTACTATGAGCAAGAATCCTAGGTAGAAGCTACTCGATGAAGCCATGTTCACTTGCATTTCTGCTATACGAGACTGGTTTATATCTAGCGAATATGTTGTTGAGGTTAGGGGAGAGGATACGTGACCGATTCTTGGACATAGGACATGCACTTGTGTTGTTTCCGGAATTTAGACACAAATTACTGTCATGAAATTGGTATGTTTATTTGGTACCATATAACTCATTCATATTGCATTGCAAGATCTTAAATTTCATCATGAGAATATAAATTGCGGTTATTACGGTTTTATGGTAATTATATAGCGGTCTCAGCAGCAAGTTTCTCCTGCAAGCAAGATAATTTCACTTTTATTTTTTACCAAGAAAACTGAAACTATATGAGATTCATAGTTTTAACTTTTATAGCAAAAACCATCACTAAATTTGATTTAATTTATTAATATATCAACATGTCAATATACTTTAGAGTAACATTTAGGTAAATTAGTGTCATACATTTCGAAATAGGGGTGAGCAAAACCGCCCGAGTCCCGACAACCGAACCGATCCCGACATAACCCGATCATCCCGAAACCGACTAATAGCTTCTCGGGTCGGGACTCGGTTTTCATTTTAAGCATTTTCGGGTTTCGGGTCGGGACGAGCCAAAAACCGAAAAAAAAAACAAGCAAAGTTGCCCGAAACCGAGCATCCCGAAACCCAACTATACCGAACCGACTAGTTTCGGGTTGGTATTCGGTTTAGGAATAAGGTGCCATTCGGGATCGGGCTTTGTCGGGACGGGTCGGGTCGGGATCCGGCCCGATGCTCAGCCCTATTTCGAAATACATCACTTATCTATGTCTTGTGAAATTAAAAAATAAGACTGCTAATTGCTATGGCATCTATTCACAATCTGTTATTCATCGGATGGATGTGAAAAGCACTTTCTTGAATGGTGAATTGGAAGAGGAGGTTTATATGAACCAACCTCGGGGCTTCATCATGCCCGCAATGAAAACAAGGTGTATGGCGATTAAGTCTCTTTATGAATTTGAAGCGGGCACTAACAATGGCATCAAAATTTGATGAAGTGGTTTTGTCTAGTGGTTATGTTCTTAACCAAGTCGACAAATGTGTATATAACAAATTTGATGAATCGGTAAAGGAGTCATCATTTGTCTATATGTTGATGACATGTTGATCTTTGGCGACCAAAATCGAGTTGACGACAAAGAATTTTGTCATCAAGGTTCTCTATGAAGGACATGGGGAGGCGATGTTATCCTTGGTAGAAGGATTAAACATGAAAGTAAAGAATTTCAATCTCTCGGTCTCATTATATTGAGAAGGTCTTGAGGAAATTCAATTACTTTGATTGTACTCCGATGAGTACACCTATGGATACTTGTGAGGCGATGCCTAATCATGGCACTACCGTATCTCAACTTGAGTATTCTAGGGTAATTGGTCGCTGATGTATGCCATGACTTGTACAAGACACGATATTGGTTTTGCGGTGGGAAAATTGACGGTATACTAGTAATCCTAGTGCTCATCATCGGCAAGCGATTCGGAGAATGCTGAAGTATTTGAAGAGGACTATGGATTATAGTCTCTCGTATCTTAGTTACCCATCGTGTTAGAAGGTTACAACGATGCAAGTTGGATCGATAACTGCGAAGACAATTAGATCTACCGGTGGTGGGTATTCTACTTGGTGGAGGTGCAATTTCTTGGGCATCCAAGAAACAAACTTGCATCACCGGTTCAACAATGGAATCGAATTTGTGGCTCTAGCATTTGCGGTAAAGAAGGCGAATGGTTGAAAACTTGCTTCTTAAGATTCCATTGTGGCTAAACCTATAGCACCTATTTCTATCCGGTGTGATAGTGCGACTACATTGGCTAAGGCTTATAGCGGATGTACAATGGTAAGTCTGACACTTAGGTGTCGGACATAGCATGATTCGTGAGCTTATCATGAATGGGGTGGTATCTATAGAGTTTGTGAGATCTCAGCGAACTTAGGCGATCACTTGAAGAAGGGTCGGCTAGAGACTTGGTTATAAAGTCGCTAAAGGGATGGGTTTAAGTCCAACTTAGTCATGAATGCTAGGACACCCAACTCCTCTAAGGAAACTTGGGGCCGAGTTCAATGTGGAAAGTCGAACATTCGATGGACCGGAGCACATGTTTATTTACATCCCAAGGTTGTGCTCGGAACTGCTGAAAGGAGGATGAAGTCTTTACTTAATGGTTAATTTTCTTTGAAAAAGTGCTTGGCGAGCATGACTAAAGAGGAACCACCTATGTAAATGTTGAAGTTTTGCAGCTCGGAAGCTTTGGACTTTAGCTTCTACAACATTTATGAATTTGGATATGGACACATGGCTTGTATAGTGTCGGGGAGTGTTAAGTGTTTGAAAACTTGTGTGTATTTTATCTTGGTATTCAAATGGGTTGAAGGGTTCAATTCTTAGAACACCCCGATTCTCGAATATTTGAGCGTGTAATTTACTAAGATGGAAATTCAATCCTCGTGACATTTTCGTTTATGCACATGTTTGCTTGATGTTTATTTTTATGCAAAGGAAGTGAACTAAATTTGTGGAGGATTGTTGGAAAATTTAGTGCACTTGTGGGATTAGTTCACACCTTGTAATGGGTTGGGAGGTGCAGAGTGTACACCCATAAGGTCCATGAACACCACGACTCTTATAGTGGTTTGTATTGGTAATCTTGGTTAAAGTCTTTGCTTGGTGAAAATCGCTGAGAAAATCTTGCTTGTGGAAATCTTGCTTATGGTTTCCAACGATAAGCGGTGTTTCAACGATAAGCGATGTTTCCAGTGGTGCATCCATTTGCTAGTACTATGAAATCTTGATAAGCGGGGTTTCCAGCGATAGGTTGTATTTCCACTGCTAGTGGAAAATCTTCGCTAGTGGAAAATCTTGCTGAGTGGAAAATCTTGCTTATTGAAAATCTTGCTTGATGGCGATTACAAGCGCATTATGACCACGTTTAATTGGTCATGTAACCACCAACGGCTATAATGGGGGTAGTTATGAGGTGATTAATGGGCGATTAATCCTCATAATTCCATTTGAGCGGTTGAGGTAATGTCCTATAAATAGGATACGATTATGCATGATATATACACGAAAAACAATAAACACTTATTAGTGAAAGGGTTATAGAATTGTGCCTAATTCTCTAGCACATTGGTCTTATCCCAGTAGATATTCGTGATACCCGGGCATTGGGTCGAATAGTTTACTTTGGAAAGTGATCACACGATTCAAGTGATATCAGGTAACCACCTAGTGGTATCTCGTTCTTCGATCTTGTTGTTTGTTTCTGCTGAACAACTGTTGATTATCTTTACCCTGCTTTGGGACGAATACACACCAACAACAACTCCCTCGACCCTTATGACCAAGCCTTGCGTTTTCTCTTCCCCCTTGTTCCAACAGTGGACGAGTTAAGTAGAAGGTGTGGAGTATTTCAAGTGAGTTCTTGTGTATTTTTCAAGAGTTTAGATATCTCCTTATATAGGAGATGATAGACATGTCTTTACATTATCTTGCATGGTTCCAAGAAAATGAGTAGATTGAGTGATTGTTCTTTGAGCATGCTCGCATGTCAGCGGAAGTTTGGGCATGTTTGAGGTCTCGTCACGTCAGAATGGACATGGGGGAACATATGGTCTTTTGGACAAAAGGGTCATAGTTAGTCAAAAGGAAAGATTATGAGATTATTAAAATAAGCCTAGGGTGGCTAATAAGGTTCCTTGTCTCCTTTATTTCACATACACACAACACATGTTTAAGTGAATTGATTTTGCTTTGCTTTATGTTTGTTGGTGCAACAAGTAAAAGAAAAGTAAGACTTGTCCTTATTATTAGAAAGTTAAGTAAGGTCTTTGTAATATAAAAATCCCTAGGTTGGCTAGCTAAATAAGAAAAATATATAAATGGGTGTGCTTGGTTCTCGTTGGGTCACAGGGAAAGAAAGGAAAAGAAACCATTGATTTGTCTTATCTCCTTTGTATACACGCAACATAAAAAAAATTAGGCCCATGTGACGATTTTTGTTGGCTCGTGCATTGTCACAAGAATGAGGGAATAACATATATCAAAATACATTTAAATTATTGCCAATTAGTAGAAATGAGGGTGTGTTGGGCTTTGAAAAATAAAAGGGCTAGGCTCAACGAAAAAAACAAAGGAGTTGGGTTGGGTGGGTTTTACTTGTAAACGAGCTCAAGAAAAGAGTTGGATCGGGTAGAACACGCGTGCCCAAGAGGCATGACATAAAGATGGATCGGGTAAGGCCCGGTAGAAAATAAAATAAATTATAAAAAGTTTATTATATATAATTTATAGAGGAAAATATTATCGAGGTCGCGGTAAGTTTTTTAAAAAAAAAATGTAACTTGTAACTTATCGTGATCCTAGTTCGAAACGAAAGAAAAAAAAAATAACCACGAAAATCGGCATGGAAATTTACGAGTTGTTATAGGTTATTAGTCTAGCATCCGCAGTTAGTCACTGCGCATACTAGACTGGGGGGACATGATGACGTATAGTCTATATCCGGGTCACGAACCCGACTAAAGTCCAACACTAACTTAGCCCGGTACGAACTAGGCTAAGCCGATTAGATGTTTGGGCCCACGAAGGCCCAAACCCAATGTTAATTACGGAACACGATATCGGATATCTCCTAATTATGGAGATAATCATTCCCAACCGACTTAGGCGGGATACGCCGAAGGTTGAGCAACACGGAACCAACAAGGATTCCGTGTGTATATAAAGGGAATACCATCCCTCGTTAAAGGTACGATCTACAAACCCTAACTCTCCTTTAACCCTAAACCGATTACTTACTCTCACGCCGGAGGATAATCGTGGGAGACAATCCCACGGTAAGCCTAACGGTGTTTTACATCTCTTAGTGCGCGGTCTCAAGCAATAATCGCCAATTAATGCGAGGCCGGAGCCCGAACAAGGAACGCCCAACTTTTGTATCAACAAACATCTAATTACTATACCTACAGGGGTACGAGCCAGTTGTGTCAGATCAGGGACTCGAGCAACTGCACCGATTTATTTTTGTCATGGCAATTACACATGTATCTTATAGCTGCTTAACTATGCTTCTGGCTATAGTGAAGGTTCCACTCATTCATTCTTACCGGCTTCCTTATATGTAATTGTTTTTAGTATGAAATAATTTAATCTTAAACTTGATTTGCTAATCTTGCCAGATCCACACATGGAGGAAATGGGAAGACGAAACTCAAATGGAGGAAATGAGAAGACGAAATTACATAATGAGGCATTTCGAGTTTTAAGAAGGAATGTTTTATATAAAGTGTCACCATTTATAAAATATAATGCAAGTAGTTATCTAAACGTTTAATATATTATTTATTTAAGATTTCTTCTTATCTAAACACTGTTTTTCTTCGTGAAAAATATGTGTATACATGCATATAATTGTTAACGGGACAAATTTTGATGCTCCTAAAACTTTTGAAGCCTGAGCGGTCACTGAGATTTTTCTTAAAATGGTTCGCTTGACGAGGTTTGGTTCTTAAAACATTGCTTGCTCCAAGTAAACTTACAAAAAGAAACTGAATGTCTTTTTACGTAAACTATATAAAAGTTAGAGAGTAAATTGCAAAAATCGTCCTTATGATTTGACAAAATTACAAGTATAGTTCCCATTCTTCTGAAAGTGCACTCGTCATTTTTGTCACGACCCTTACTAAAGTTAAATTAATAAAATATCATTTTCTTCTTCACTTTCACTTTAGTTTCTGTGAGGGTAATTTATTCATTTAATTTTTGTCAGGAACCAAAAACACTTATAAGTAAGGCTGAGCATCGGTCCAAAACAAACCGAAACAAAAAACCATTAGTATATAGAACCGAAATGAAACAGAATATGGTCAGTTCGGTTAGGTTTTGTGTCGTTTCGGTCAGTTCGATTCGGTTTATATGGTTTAGATGTGTTTTTCTCGGTTTTGGGTCGGACCGAATCGAACCGAAGACTGTTAGTATATAGAACCGAATATGGTCGCTTCGGTTCTGTTTAGTATTCCAGTTTGGTTCGATTTTTGATCCAATATGCTCAACCCTACTTGTAAATTACCCCAGAAAGGACGATTGCGCTTTCGAAAAAATAAAAACTAAACCTGCAATATTTCCAAAACCACAACTACAGTTTTTGCAGTTTACTCAAACTTAGAGGACCATTCCCATAACTCATACCAAACTAATAAATATCTCCCGAAACCCTATCAACCAATGTTTTCAAACTCGGTCGGCCGACCAGTTCATCCGATCGGACGGATGCCGATCATTAAACGGTCAAAAACAGGGTTTAAGCCGGGTCAACCGGTTAGACCGTAGGTTTGAGTGACCGGGTCATGGCCCCCGACCGGGTTTGGTTTTCAAAACTTTTTAAAAAAAGGTTGGCCGGTTAGGCCGGCGGTCGAGCCGGTTGGCCCGGTCGAAAAAAATAAAATAATAAAAAATGAAAAACCGGGTTGACCCCAAACCCTAAACCCTAAAACCATCAACCAACCTGCAACAATGGTGGCCAAGAAAGAGCGATCAGTAAACGTATCAGGCAAACCAAAGCACTCGTTAGACGTCAACAGAGACGCCGGAAACAAGAACAAAAGCGGCGGCAATGGCCGTACATCCGCCACTGTACGGAGGCTCAAGATGTATAAAACAAGACCCAAACGTGACTCCAAAGGAAATATTCTGAAACATGAGTATCAGTCTAAGGAGTTGTCGTGTACCAGGATTCAACCTACTCGGTTATGGTTTGGTATGGATGGATGATTTAAGCTTTCGATATCGTGTCGATATCGGTGATGTCGTGTGTTCTGTATTTTTTATAGTTTTGATATCTGATCATATTGTGTATTGAAATATAGTTGAATTTGTGATAAGTTAGGTGTTTCGGTTTGTTTATTTTATGTATGCGCGTGTTTTTAACTGGAATTAGGGATGGGTTTTGAGTTTAGGCTTTGATTTAGTTAGGCGGTGTTTGCTTGGCTTATAGAGTGTGCTTATGGCTTTTTTGGTTTTGGGCTTATGTTTCATAAGCTATTTTTTGTGGCTTATTTTGAAACTTTTCAGCTTATGGGGGTGTTTGTTTAAGCTTATATTACATAAGCCGTGTTCGGATTTTATAACATAAGCCACAATTTTGTGGCTTATTTTGACACTTGCGGGCTTATATAACATTGTCAATGTTATATAAGCCCATAAGTGTCAAAATAAGCCAAAAAATTGTAAATTAATTTTATGCGTGGTTCATGAGCTCATCAAAGCTCAAAAGTTGTTAAACACGAGCTTATTGAATTTTCCATACTTAAATAAGCCCAAAAGCCTTTCTAATGAGCATGTAAGCCTTTGTAAAGGATAAGCCAAGTTTTGTTTGGCTGATACGATAAATATGATTAGAACAGTTTTGGACGTTTGTTAACGTTTTGTGGAATTAAGATATTATATTTGGTTTGACTGGCATGTGCTTGGACTATTATACTCGACAAGGATAACTTGTAACCATGTAAAAATCTAGCTTCTCATACTAATATGCTTCTACTTAATGTTACAGGTAACACTAGAGTGGTAAATCAGAAAGAGCTTGAGTTCTTCCGTGAAGAGCTGTCAACTCGACTTTCAAGTAACTATAATGTTATCTTGAAGGAGAGGAAACTGCCTATGTCACTATTGACTGATCATCAGAAGGTAAATCATGTCGACCATATATTTGAAATCTAGAATGTGACGAGTGTATGCTCTTCTAATTTTGGTGTTCTGTTTATATATATTTGTAGCAAGCAAGAGTTCACCTTCTTGATACCCAGCCATTTTCTGATGCCTTTGGACCAAAGGGCAAGAGGAAACGTCCAAAGCTAGTGGTGTCTGATTATGAACAACTAGTCAAGAGGGCTGACGGTTCTCATGGTAAGAAACTATTTTGTCTTTATGAAATAAGCTGTGTCTTCTTTTAATGAATTGCTAATCGTTTATACTTAAACTAATGTGTGTGCGAACTTGTATATGCATTTGAAGAGAAATGTGGTGGTGTTGACCCAACCGAGGAAAATACAGATGGATTTAGGGATCTAGTTCGCCACACAATGTTTGAAAAGGGTCAAAGTAAACGTATTTGGGGTGAGCTTTACAAAGTCATCGACTCGTCAGATGTTGTTATCCAGGTTAGTGATGGGTTAACTTGTTAACCAGGTTTACTTCTTATACATAGTGATGGGGTGAGCTTTACAAAGTCATCGACTGTCAGGCTTTTGTTTTTTACAAATGAAAGTATCTTTTTGTGTTTGGAGAAGTGGTTCTTATGCTACTGATTACAGGTATTGGATGCTAGGGATCCCCAAGGTACAAGATGCTATCATCTTGAGAAGCATTTGAAAGAGCATTGCAAACACAAGCACATGATTTTATTGTTAAACAAGGTAGTTATGATCTATTTCACTAGGTGTTTTGAGGTTTCTTTTTATGTGATTGCGCCGATCCATCATATTCGCTGATTAATAATTTTCATGCATTTGTGTAGTGTGATTTGACTCCTCCATGGGTCACAAAAGGCTGGCTAAGGGTACTGTCTAAGGAATATCCTACGTTGGCATTTCATGCAAGCATTAATAAGTCTTACGGAAAGGTATGTTTATTTTACATACTATTCAATGTGGAATCCTTTTACTTTTTGGCTGTTTCACTTAGCTATTGTGTTTCTATTTGAAATTGTCAGTTCTAGAAATATGCATACTGTTAATCGTAGATAATGTTTAGCCATTATACTTTTTCTCTCCTCATTTTACACGGAACATTTCAAACGTCTCATCTCTTTCTTAAGCATATGAGCTAGACCTTTTCTATATGCTTTGAAACTATATTAATGCGCATGCGCACAAAAGAGGGTGAAGAGATGTGACATATTAATGTCAAAATCCTTGTACTTTTTGCAATGATATGAAATACAACATTCTACACTACCTTGTTCAAGTTAATATCATAGACTCATACTCTCATAGATGGTAAATTTAATGTAAGATGGCCAGACAAACAACTTTGGATAAAGGGCATGGTAAACACGCTGGCTTTGATAATATTTGTCGTGTTTTTGATTTTATCTGGACCAAAATTATGTGATCATCGTTTTTATTCGCAAGCAGGTAGTTGAACTTAAAATGTAAAAAAGAGAAGGAATGAATACACATTTCGCTTATTGAACCGCTTCACTTTTAACTATAACTCTCAGAAACCTTTTTTAGTTAAATCTATTGTAACTTGAATCATCCAAGGTCTGGCTTTTCCCTTCTAAATGATCAGCTAGTGATCTGTTTTATATTTATAAATAAACTCTTAGCTATACTTTATTGTTTTAAAATGGGCGTGAATGTCAAAAACAGGGGAGAGTTCTATATCAATGGCTCTGAAATACTTACAGGTTTTCTGTAGGGTGCCCTTTTATTCACGTGCCCTTAACATTAATATTATGGCATCATAGTACGGGTATTGTGTGTTTTTGAATCTTGATTTTATTAAAAGCTTGAACTGTTTGGTTCTGGCTTTTAATCGAAGCTGATACAAATTCTTATTCACGTTCCCGCCTCCAAAGGCCATTACGTCTTTTATGTTTTCAAAACGAATATTTTATTTCTGTTATGTCTAGTTTGGTTGATTCAAGAGGTTTCAGATTGTA